>VXAZ01005455.1:0-28714 GCA_013399875.1 Gymnorhina tibicen | reverse complement strand
GCACCCCGGGCCCGCAGCGAGCCCCCGCCCCAGGCCGGCCCGCGGGAAGGGCAGCAGCGAGCCCGCCTGGGGGCCGGACGCAGCCCCCACGCTGCTCACCCGCCCCAGCGGGGCCCCGGGCAGCCGCCTGCTGAGACCCGCGTCAGCCCCAGCCGTCGGAACCGGGACCGGCTCCCTGGGAATACCAGGAGAGAAGGCGAGGGTGTGAGCAGCCACGAGGACTGAGGAGAAGCATCTCTCAGCCGCACCAGGACCCCCACCAAGCGCAGGAAGTGTCGGCCAGACCGAGCCGGGCAGCGGGGCAAGCACCGTGCCAGGCGCAGGGCCCGGTCCGACACCTCGGCCACCCACGGCGAGCAGCGCCAGCCGCTGACCAGCTGCGGGTGCCGCAACTGAACATCAGCCAGGGACGCGGCGGGACAAGGCTCCCAGAGCACCGGGGCAAGGCGCAGCATGGATCAGTCACCAGGATTAGACCCTTCCCAGGAACCAAAAGATGCCTACGAACACGGGCATGGCCCTTATCAGCCACACGAACCGGGTTATGGTCTGGATCAGCCCGGATACAGCCCATATGAGGATGAGGTACCCAATCCCCAAGCGCGAATGCTGTCAATCAAGAATGCAAAAGCCTATTTACTGAAGACCAGCACAAGATCTGGCCTGAACCTGTAAGTCTGAAAAAGGATCACAGTCAAAAAGGATAGGAAGGTATTAGTGGAGACAAAAGTAGTTAGTAAAAGGACAAAGGGAGGTGTATATATAGAATGGGATGTTATACATGCAATATTTCATCACTAGAGATACTTGCATGTGTCCAACATCTTTCAGAACCAAAATTCCTAACGGAATTTTATAGAGAGTTCAAAAAAAAAATTGATTTGATTAAGAGTAAGTTCAATTTCAGTTTCAGCTCATGGATAGATGGGGTTTATACTAGAAATGGAAGATGGGAATGCTCCGAAGTATAATCAGACTAGTTTTAACTCTAATTTCCCTTAATGCTCCATGATCCCCTTTCTTCTAACTATTCCTATGATTTCTCCAAAGATCCAGATTATTAGCCTTTACTTTTGTTACTAAAAGCATAATATTCTAAGACTTTTGTATAGTAAGCCAACAATATTTACATTTATATGACAGATACGATCATTTTGCTAATATGCTAACAAAGATCCTGGAAGAGCAGCCCGAAAATACAGTAGACATAATTGAGGATATCAGCAAGGATGTGAAGTGGGCTCAGTTTCGGAAAAAAATGGACACTCTTCGAGACGAACATCTGATTCTTCCAATATTTGAAGCTGCAGAAAAGTGTAAAGCTTTGTTTGTCAACGACGGTGGAGAAGAAGAACATGAAGAACTAGATGAAGAGATGGTTAGTTATTATCAGAGTGAAACAGATACCAAATATACCAGGGAAGGGGTGGACAGATGGTGGGAAGGGAAAGGAGAAAGGGAGGAAGTTGTGGTCTCTTCTGTAGTGCTGCCTCTCCTGACCATATAAATAATTGCAGTCACAGCACCATGTACCCTCTTCACAGCTGAGCTGGTCCCATGCCTAGTTCTGAAGAAAAAAACCCATCTGGTTACTTAGTTGAGATTTTTTTCCTGTAGTAAATCTAACATCCTGAGCCTTTATTATCAGGGATGTTCTAGAGGTGATGAACAGAAAGTAAGGTTTATAACATCTCCCATATGCCAGTTCAGCGTGGATTTCTTTTCTTTATATAAAAGGGACATTTCTTTACCTAAAGTAACCATCGTTCTTCATACCAGTTAGACAATATTGTGCACAGCTGCTACTGTAAAATAGAGAGTGCAGAATTTTGTGATCCTTTCTGCTCCAGCTGTGGTTCCAGTCTGTCCTTCTCCAACTGTAACAAAATACGGTTTTAATGAAGAACTAATACAATTGAAAAGCCACTTCGTAAAACATGGTTTTTCATTATTCAGTTTATATGCAGAAGCACTTGTACCCAAGGAAAAATTAGAATTTTTATAATGAGAATTATAATATAAATGAGAATTATAATGACCAAGGGAAATCAATCAACAAGATGTTGATCTTCATATGAAGTTACCAGTATATATTCAAATGTTACAACTGCAGAGTACAAATACGAACAACAGAAGAGATAATCCTTCATCCTTTCCATAGCCTATTATGCATCTTACAGTAACTGTATAGGATGGTAAAAAGGGAAAATAAAGGCAGGGTATTTCAGAAAGGAATTACGAATTATTCATACTCCTGTCAATCTTGCTTTGATACAAGAAACCTGTCAGATCCAAAGAAATTCTATATTAAACCAGTGCTAATTCTTCCAAATTCCCTACCCTGTCAAGTCCAGCTTCTAATAACTCAGTGTTATATGATCACCTACCCCCCATTAAAGAGAGATGGGTGATAAAACAAATGGAAGTACTAAATTATTGGCCTACTTCTGCTTCCACTGAAGCCAGATGGAGACTTACAGTGGACTTCAGGAAGAGCAGGGGGCAGTATTTTAAAAACTGTGGGCAGCTGTATGCCAAGGTCTTCAAATGAACAAAATCCACCCTAGAGAAATGTTGCTGGTCTGGTGCCTAAAGATATAAAATCTGTATTATCTACAACAAGGCAATACAGTGTCACTGCAGGCATCAAGGCCTCTTAGCTGACATGCTCTAGCACTGAATCCTTTGTAGATCCTGTGTAAGAATGCTGACTTTCCTTACTTTGCAGTAATTAGGAGTTTGAATTTTGAAATCCTGTGTTCTAAGAGCTGCAGTTCATCCATGTTCTCTTCTTTGCCACTAAAAGACACTTTTAATTTTCCTAAATGATAGTAAAAAAAGTAGTGAATGAATGTCTGCAAAGCACTTTGAGATAATGAGTGGCACTACAGGAAAGTGAAGCATAATGTTCAGTATATAACATATTTAATTTTAAAATAGATAATTATACTATTCTTTAGCTCTAACTCTGAATCTTCTTTCCTAGGGACAGCCCTCTCTACCAAATGTGATGGAAACAGCCTTTTATTTTGAACAGGCTGGAATTGGCCTGAACAAAGACGAATCCTATTACATATTCCTTTCCCTTAAAAACCTAATTAATGTTCAGCCAATCCAGACCTGTCGCTTCTGGGGCAAAATTTTGGGCCTGGAAAGGAACTATATTATAGCTGAAGTACAGTTACATGAAGGGGAAGAGGAGGAGGAAACAGCAGAGGAAGAAGTGGAAACTGTTGCAGAAGAAGAGAAAGAGATGGGTGAGGCTGAAGAAGAAGAAGGTGAGGAGAAAGAAAAGGAAGCTGAACCACCAAAGTCCACCTATAAACCCCCACCTGAGATCCCAAGAGAAGAAAATGGGACTGGGACTAATAAATACATCTACTTTGTCTGTAATGAGCCAGGCAAACCCTGGGTGAAGTTGCCTCCAGTGACACCAGCCCAAATTGTCTGTGCTAGGAAAATCAAGAAGTTCTTCACTGGTCGGCTGGATGCTCCTATTGTGAGCTTTCCTCCTTTTCCTGGAAACGAGGCCAACTACCTGCGCGCACAGATAGCTCGAATCTCAGCAGGAACCCACGTCTCTCCCACTGGATTTTACCAGTTTGCAAATGAGGACGAAGAAGAAGAGGAAGGAGATGCATTTGAAGAAAACCCCGAGTTTGAGCCTCCTCCTGTGGCTGAAATGGTGGAGTCCCTCGCCACGTGGGCACACCACGTAAAGGGCATTCTAAAGCAGGTGTGTGCCAGCATAGCCCACGTGGACCTTGGATACCTCTCACACTGCAGTGCTCACAGGGTTACAGAATGTGAATGACACTCCTCACCTGCACATGCAAACCGTTGGATTGGAAGATTTTATACAGAAAATACATTTTATATCGTATATAATACCTAAGTATCTTACACATAAAACATACATTTAATATGGTATATAACATGTAAATAAATACCTTGCACATATTTACAAATACCATATTTTTGTGTATATATATGTATGTATCTTTATGTATATGTGTATATATATGTGTGTGTATGTATGTATTTAGGAAACTTCTAGGTTTAGTACTTTTTCCAGCGATGCGTTCTTGAGATTGAAACCTGTCTTTAAATAACAGTATGGAGTTAGGCCCTGATAGATAACAATCATTTCTTGCAATCTTCTGTATTAGGCTTTCTGCTTTGACATCCTTACTTGACCAAAATGTTTAAAATTGTCTTTTCTTGGGTAGGATGCTAAAAAGCAGATAGCTTATGGTTGTATGCTAAATGGAACTTATTTGGTGTTTTCTTCTGGTTAATTTTCTGTTTTATACTTTCTGCTATGAAATATGCAAATGAAAAAACTTAAAAACATGTTCTATCAGACTAGTGCTAGAAAGAGGTATTACTAATTTGATTTTCATTGCTAGATGGTTTAATGGCCAGTCTACCAATTCAAGAATGCTAGTGTAAAATAACAGCAAATGGTAGGAAATAAGGTTTAAACTTCCTGCCAGCAAAACAAGAGTTGTAAAAACTAAAATTTATATACATTAGAATCTTAGGAACATTCTGTTATGTTCCTCTGACTGGTTAAATAACAAGGCAGATTTTAAAAGGAAGGGGTAAAGTCCATGGTTTGCAGTAACTGCTAATCTAGCAAGGATATAAACCAAACTGGCCAGGAACTGAAGAATACAAAATGACAGAAGGCTGATGACAGAGGTATGAGGTTATTCTCAAATAGTAAGCAGGGATGAGGAAGGAATGAGGGGAATATTCTGCCAAGAGGGTACAATATTCTGTTAACAATATACTAGTTATGGAATATGTATTTTTCTTCTCCCCGTCCCTTAACTGTGTGTGTGTCTGAGCCAATTGTTTTAACTAGTTTTAACTTGCATTCTTTCAATGATTGTTGCATGTATTTATTACTTTTCCACATCAATTATAGGGTCGCTGTGTTTGGATTAATCCTTCCCAAAAATCAGAGGAAAATGAAGAAGATGATGAAGAGGAGGAAGACAAAGAGGATGAGGGAGAAGAGCAAGAGGAAGAAAGAGGACTACCCCTTCTTACTCTAATCTCTGAAGATGAAGGTATTCTTCATGAAATATGAAGTTTTTGATAGAGAGCCACTAGGAATGTTGTCATTTAGCAGTAAATATTTGAAGTTGTAGAACTCTGACACTTCTTGGAGCAATATAGTTTGCCTCTGTAGGGTAAACACATTCTTTTACAAAATTAATCAAAAGCAAAATGCTTAACAGTATTGACATTAAAACTGAAATAATCAGGTTTACTAGGTAACCATCTTGTTGAGATTAAAAGGAAAAAGTAACTTAGACTTCTCAGGTTATAGCAAGTTCAGAACAGCTCACTACATGAAATACATTCAGCTATTTTATTTCATCGTTTTAGGAAAAAAGAGAAGTGTGGATGTGTAAATAAATAGAATAATTAATATGTAACACATGCACTGATATACATTATTTGTATAAGAATTTAGATCTTTTAGCATATCACTGCAGCAAATCATGGGAATAAGGGAGCCTGAATATCAGATTACATCAATATTAGATTATTTTCCTACTCTCCATTCTTTAATCAAGGTGAAATATAGCTATACAATTTATCCATAAATGATAAGAAAGTCCTTGACAAAAGAGCCAGGGGTGAGTGCTACTGAATTGTTTCTGTATATGGGGGGGTCTATCAGCATTCCTGTGCTACCTATCCATACATGCAAAGCACCTGTTTGAAAACAGTGCCTACACTTACTGTTTCTGACTTCTGGCTCTTCTATCACACAACTTAATACAAACCTTGCTTGAATTCTGTGCAAGTCTTGTAGCTCAGTCTTAAATATTTTGTAGAGGCTCGCTAAGTCCATTTATTCATAACAGTGTGTGTTTGGCTGTCTCCAGGAATGAAAAACATCCCTGCTTGGACAGCTCAGGCTTCTACAAACCTGATACCGCAATATTCTGTTGCAATCCTACAGTCTAACCGATGGCCTGGAGCTTATGCTTTTGCATCTGGCAGGTGAGAGTCTACCTGACATGGTTACAATACTGACTATTTGTGCTACACACAGGTGCCTCTCTAATGCAGGCAGACTTGCTTTATTATTAATTCATTGACTGAATTCTAACTATTCCAGAGACTGATGGAAAAGGCCACTTGAATGTGCACAGCAACAGTAAATATGTATTTAAGACTGAAAACAACTAATCATTGGAAAGGCTGGCATAAAATTACTGGGTGTAAATGCCCAGTTAGTATTTGAGCACAGCCCTTGATTTAAAATACATATTCCACCTCTGTGGGACTTTTTACAAAACCAGCTACCTTCTGCGGTTCTGATGTTCAGTTTCCACTACACATGGTTATTACCTCCACATGTATTTCCATTACACAGTCATTACCTCCACGTGCTTTTAAAAGAGCACTGGTTGGCACACTGTCACCCATGTGAAGTTGGAGTCGCAGTGCAGTGACACTCCATCATTTTAAATAGCAGATGTGTTAATAACCATGGAAGCAGTTAAAAAGTGGTGCCATCTTTAAAATTCTTCTGCTATAGGGTATCTGCATCACAGTGACTTTTTGTGCAGCAGAGCAAGGATGCCTGACAGTGTCTCTGCTAATATTTTGTCAGGGAACGAATGTGTGATCTTTCACTTCTCTTTCTCAGGAAATTTGACTACATCTACTTTGGCTGGGGTCACAAATACAGTCCAGAAAGCCACACTCCCGCACTGCCCCCGCCAGCGCAAACAGAGTACCCCAGCGGGCCAGGAATCACTGAGACAGTAGACCCCACTGTGGAAGAGGAAATGGCTTTCAAGATTGCACAGGAAGAAGCCTTAGCCGAAGAGGGAGACGAAGGGGAAGAAGAGGAAGGGGATTATGATTAAAATATAGAAGAAAACAGATTGTTTTAAAAGTTTGGAGATGAACAGCATTTTCATAACATAGTCATTTATTTGCTGACCTCAAAAGAAATGCAGTTGGAGCATGCCTTCTTTTTTGATTTCTGTAGGCTTTTCTTTGCAGCTATCTTCCTCTCTTTCCCCACCCCTGAAACCTACCTGCACTGGCATGAAGCCTTTTTTCTATGTTTGTTTGAGTATGCAAACATTGTCTGCTTCCTAAAAGGATACTGCTTTGAACTAAGAACTACCATCCACGAGATGTTCACACTGTTTTTCTAGCCTTCACTTCAATACATGCATACATTTTACTTAAATAAATTTTTTTTAGACTCACATGACAGTGTCACGTGTATGTGTGAAAGCGTACTATTCAGATTCAGTAGGCAGCTTATTGAGGTACTGGCTGAGTGCATGGCAGTGATGCTGCTCATCACTGGCACTGGGGGGCTGCACCTCCAATCCTGCGCTGTTTTGGGCCCCTCACTGCAAGAGACATGGAGATGCTGGAGCACATCCAGAGAAGGGCAGTGGAGCTGGGGAAAGGGTCTGGAGCACAAGACTTAAGAGGAGCGGCTGAGGGAGCTGGGGATGTTCAGCCTGGAGAGAAGGAGGCTCACGGGGGGACCTTATCGCTGTCTACAACTCCCTGACAGGAGGGTGTAGCCAGGTGGGAGTTGGTCTCTTCTCCCCAGTTACAAGCGTTATGACAAGAGGAAACAGCCTCAGGTTGCACCAGGGGAGGTTCACACTGGATATTAGGGGAAAAAAAAATTAATGGAAAGGGTTGTCAGCCTTGGAACGGCTGCCCAGGGAACCGGTGGAGTCACCTGGATGGTGGAGTCACCATCCCTGGGGATATTTAAAAGCCCTGCAGATGTGGATTTGCGGACGTGGTTTAGCGGGCAATACGGCGGTGCTGGAATAGCGGACTCGACGCTCCCGGAACTCTTTTCCAGGCTAAGCCATTCCCTGACCGGTGCCATGTGGGCGCTGCCGGCAGCCGTGGGGGGGAAAGGCGTCGCAGGAGAGAGCTCAGGGGCTGCTCAGCCATCCGTTCCTGAGCGTGCTTTCCTTGCCCGCCCCCCCAGACCTCCCCGCCAGCCCTGCGGAGTGGTACGCTCCTCGCACGGCGTGCGTCCCTCGCGGGCCAATAGGGAGCGGCTTCAGGCGCATTTCAAACCGGCGGCGGTTGGGGCAGGCGCTCCGTGCTCCCGGTCCCCCCAGTGCCTCCGGTCCCCCCAGTGCCTCCGGTCCCCCTGGTCCCGTCCCTTGTCCCGGTTCCGCTCCTCCTGTCCCGGCGGGCATGGCGGACGAGGGCGCCGTCACGGTGTGCGTGCGTGTGCGGCCGCTCATCGCCAGGTGAGCCGCCGGGCTGGCGGGAGGGGGAGGCTCCCTCCGGACCCCTGGGTGCCGCCGTGCCCCCGCACCTGGAGGAGGGATGCGGAGCGAGTGGCTGGCAAGAGCCGGGGGAAAGGGGCCGGCGTTTTGGGAGCAGAGTCCTCGCCCAATAAAGGTAACAGAGTGTCTCTTCTTTTAGAGAAAATGCCTCAGGAGATAAAGTGTCCCTGCACTGGAGAAGTGAGAATAACACTGTTTCCGACGTGAATGGTACCAAAATATTTAGTTACGGTAAGAATGTGAAAGCAATTGCTTTACTTTGATGCTTACGCGGACCTTCGCTGCTGTACTCTTGAACGTGTCGACTGTGGTGAATGCCCTGAGCTTGCAATGTCCCCCAACCTTCCCAGTTTCGTAATCCCGAAGGAGTGCCATTGGGGCATACAGGATTTCTGGCTTCGGCAGTACTGGGATGTGCTTTTGAGGTCAGCTTCCTGATGGACGTTGCTTTCTCTGGTTCATACTGTAGTGGCTTTGGAACACGGTTTTTTTGTATGAAATCCAGTTACAATTGGACTAAACAAGGGCTAGCCCAGAACATTTAGGGAGAAGGGTATGGGGGAACCCAAACCCAAAAGTGACAAGCATGAATGTTAGATTCTCATTCTTTTGAGTCTTTTCCTACTGATCGACTCTACTTGTTAATATGTAGCCCCTACAAGGATTTTTCCCAAAATACACATTCAGTAAAAGCATGTGCTAGGCTAGGAGTTTAACAATTAACCTGTCGCACTTACAATCTTCATAGATAAATTAGCCGTAACTTTTGAGGATTAAATGGGATGACTGTTTAAGTGTGTTCATCATTCTTAGGTGTTTTTTACTTGTCTATCATCTGTGCATTGTGTCTTTCTCGATTTTGTGTTTAATATTTATTTTAAAACTAAATTTTAAAAGCCTGCATTAGCAGTGTTACAATGATATTTATATCAGAACTACCCTACAAACAACGATGTCCATTATTGGATTTGCAGTCAGCAATACTGAATNCTTGTCTATCATCTGTGCATTGTGTCTTTCTCGATTTTGTGTTTAATATTTATTTTAAAACTAAATTTTAAAAGCCTGCATTAGCAGTGTTACAATGATATTTATATCAGAACTACCCTACAAACAACGATGTCCATTATTGGATTTGCAGTCAGCAATACTGAATGACAGCTTGGTTTTGACTTGCAGTAGAGTGGATTCACATGCTTTATATTTTTTTGGTTTTCAGATCGTGTCTTTCACTCAAGCGACAACACTCAGCAGTTGTATGACGGTGTAGCTGTTCCAATTATACAGTCAGCAGTGCAAGGCTATAATGGTAAGTTTTAAAACTGCGTTTAAATCCTTTTTGTAATGTATTTCAGAGATAGTTGGTAAAATTTAACCGTCTTTCTAGGCACAATTTTTGCTTACGGGCAGACCGCTTCAGGGAAGACTTACACAATGATGGGAAATGAAGATTCCATGGGCATTATCCCTAAGGCTATTCAACATGTGTTCAAAATTATTTGTGAGGTGAGCAGTTCTATTAAATTGACGTGACTGAAAGGACTGGTGATATTTGTGATGGTTACATAAAAGTTAATTTTAGTATCAAGGGGCTTATGAAGGAAATTCATTTATATTGGACTACGTGTTGCAGTTACTTTGCTGGCCTGGCAAAGATGAGGGTTTAAAATAAAAAGCTAATGGGACTCTATTAGTTTAAATCAAATCAGAACAAAACTGAGGAGGATTCTTAACCTTCCAAATATGTTAAACATTGATTACAAATATCAATAGGTACTCACTTGTTAGATAAGATGATGTGAAGCTTTGTGTTTATTCCGCTATTTTAAAAGTCTAAAAAATTAACAATTAAAGACCTTCTTTTTAGGGGGAAGAATGAGACACTATATTTACTTATTTCAGGCTTACGAAAGAATTGCTAACTGCTCAATATTAATAAAAGCAAGGAGAAAGTGTATGTTAAAGCAGTGATTTCCAAAACATGATTTGCAGAGTGCTTGCTTCTGCCGTGAGGGTTTACAGAAGCAACTAAAAGCAAGAAAACTTTCCTTGAGTCCATTGTGCAGTCTTTCCTCACCCCAACATTCTCTACCAAGAAGGCAGGGGTAGAAGCAGCAGCAATAAAGTAAATCCAAGCAAGCAAAGAGAAGACAAGAGAGGAAAGAGCCTAAGCAGGAGGAAATTGGTTATGGAAACAGCATTGAAGTAGGAGAACTCTTGTCATGCTTCTGTAGGGCAGTTATCTTAATTTTCTAACCTATTAGAAATGGTATACCATTAATGCAGCTGGAAAGAAGTGGGATAGAAGAAAAATTATTCTATATTGGTAGATGCTAATGTACAGAGAGGATGAGGGGAAAGAAATCTGTGGAACAATATCTGAACCTTTATCTCAAATTTAAGAATACTTGCATTAAAAGCTGTCCATCAGTCTGTTTTTTGTTTGGTTCTTTTTCCTTTCAACATTAGATTCCAGATAGAGAATTCCTGCTAAGGGTTTCTTACATGGAAATCTACAATGAAACAATTACTGATTTGCTTTGCGATAATAGGAAAAAGAAGCCTCTGGGAATTCGTGAGGATGTTAATGTAAGTGGATGTTATGTAGTGTAAGTATTGTATCAGCTTGGAGTAAAAGAAAAAAATCCTTCAGAAGCATCTAGTGGAAAACTTTTGGGACAAACTGTGTAATTGTATCTTCAGCATTAACAGAAGGACACGACGTAGTAGAATAACACAGTGACTTTGGGCTTGCTATTGGTAGTTCATCTTCATAAATCTTTATAAAAGTAGACTTAATCCTCAAGTTTTCCAGGATGGTATATTTTATTTAACTTTGACAGTAAAGACTCAAGGGTTGTTTAGCTAATGACACTTGTACAAACATGATGTTAAGCTCCATGAAACTCACAAGTTTCCAACAGATATACAGTTACTTTAATATCATCTTCATATCATCTACCAAGTAGATACACTTCTCTTCTACTGTGATCAGAGAATAACCACGAGACTAGAACTGTTCAGTAAGATTATCACTATAGAAAAAGAAATCTATATTAATGCCATCTTCAGTTTCTTTATATTAAGTTTTGTAGCAAATAATAAAAATTGTTGGTTTAGTTTTTGAGGTGTTTTTTTCCTTTGGTTACCTTAAATGATAATGGTTTTGGAACATAGGAAGAAGAGAAACTTACCTGTTGTATGACTATATCCTTATAAGATTTACTGAGAAATATACTCCTGGATTCCCTCAGAAAATGTAAAGAAGGATATTTCACTCAGCAGTTCTGTTTTCTAAAAACTTTCTAAATCTGTTGTTTGATTCTTGTTCCCTTAGGCCACAATTTTGATCAAGATCTAAACTTCACCCATCCCTTGTGTTTGGAGTAAAAAGACATTCAGCTGTTGAATAAATACCGTAATAATTGCTGATAATGTTAACTTCATGTATTGAAGTGGGTTTTGGAGTTCAGTAAAATTTATTACTTTGTTTATTCTATAGAGGAATACATATGTAGAAGATCTGATTGAAGAAGTGGTGGTTGCCCCAGAACAAGTTATGGAATGGATCAGGAAAGGAGAAAGTAGGTATTTAGACAATGTCAGCTGATAGCTTAAAAAAGCGTTGGTTAATCAGGTGTATTTAGAACCATGGGGTATCCCTTTGGGTTTATATTCATAAACCAGAGGTTTTCAGAAAGTTTTAAAATTGTGCTTTTTGTCTGTTTATCCCCAGTTTATCAGATTATAAGCAGAAGCATTCTAATACTGTTTTTTGACAGGAAATCGCCATTACGGAGAAACAAAAATGAATGAACACAGCAGCCGTTCTCACACTATCTTCAGAATGGTAAAAACTGTTTCACTACTGGGAGTGGTTTTACTGTTTTCAAAGTGACAAAAACTTTATTGCACTTCATTGCATTTCTAGATCATTGAAAGCAGAGAACGAAGTGACCCTGCAAATGCAAACTGTGATGGAGCAGTCATGGTTTCTCACTTGGTAAATGTCTATTTAATACCTTCTTGGAGTACAACTTAAGTAGAGAATTTACTGTTACTGCTTGTTTGAGAGAGTAATGGTACTTCATAATGACTTACAAGAATTCTTTGTTGTCAACTCTGACAGATGTTTTTTAAGTATAGAGGGAGACTCCTGGGCCATTATCTAGAGCAGATCTTCCCACCAAAGGA
Organism: Gymnorhina tibicen; assembly: GCA_013399875.1. NCBI lineage: Eukaryota > Metazoa > Chordata > Aves > Passeriformes > Artamidae > Gymnorhina > Gymnorhina tibicen. The sequence goes on along the minus strand of VXAZ01005455.1, from coordinate 16,205 downwards.
AATCCTACGTGAGCATTATTCATGCTGGATTGAGGAGTGTTATGCCCTTCCAGGAGCATGAGAAACTGTCAGAGTGCTCTTGCATTTTGTTAAATATATCTTCCCCTACAGTTGTTTCTGACCACTGACAAGCCCAGTGAAATAACTTGTAAAATGGGTAACCTTAAGACTTTGCATATCCTCAAATTTAGTTGTTGTTAAAAGAACATATGGCCTACATCTGCAATGGCCAAAAGATTCATTTTTTTCAGAAGTAACCCCACTTAGCATCTCTTTGATGGATAACTGGGATATGAAATACCATAAACTGGGAGTGAATACCAGTGGACATCTCTAGGGAAATGTTATGGTTTCAGAAGCCTTCTCTACAGCCTTTTCTTGATTCTCAGAGAATGATCTGAAACAACTGCAGGAATGGAACCAATGTGAAACTATTTGAGCCTGCTAAAATCTGATGAGCACTCAGAACTGGAAATAGCATTAAGTTAATCACATGCATTGTGGAAAGAGCTTTCTGTTCTGCCTTTGTGTGAAAAAGTTCTGGAGTCTGAATGTAAACACTGCTCGTGCAGTATCTTTACAATCTAATACCCTTTTTGTGCTTACCATGACTTATGGTATCCACTCTTCCTACACTTCCCCGTCTGCCCTGTCTCAGTTCCAACTGACTTTAGAGTAACCACGAGTAACAGGGATGCGGGGAGAGGGATTTTGGCCCTCTTGGTCTGTTGCTGCTTGGTGGAGTTAGTACAGGATTTTACTCCTCTGAAGCAAAAAGCAGCTAAAGTGAGGGCTACTTGCTCAGGCAAATCATTATGGGATGCCATAATGTTCTAGTTGGCTTTGAACCAGATTCAGAGTGAGGCTTTTCCTCTGGTAGTTAATTTCTTTTCCTTATCTCCACAATAACAGGCAAGGAGAGACATCCAGCCAGCTCAGGACAGGACACTGATAATAATAATCTCACCTAGGCTCTTTCCCATGAAAGATTCTTACAGCTGGAATTAGTAGTTAACACTTCTGTATTGAGAAACTGTTTATCTTTCTGTGACCGAGGGTAGAGGTTGTTGCACTGCGAGTTTGAAACGGTATTTGGGGTGGTATAACAGAGTTCCTACAGACTTACTCCATGTCCTTATGTACCTTGGAAATATTGATTGTGTGCAGTAGCTGTGCATTACATCCAGTAATGACAGACCCCTTGCTTTTCTTTTGTCAGGTTTAACTTTAGTTTATGAAATTCTTAGCAGAGATTTAGAATTAGGAGGATTTAAGGTAAATTGCCTCAGAACTAATCTGTGAACTATTTAATGAATTTGCAGAACTTGGTAGATCTGGCAGGCAGTGAAAGAGCTAGTCAAACAGGATCTGAAGGTGAGTGTTAAATGAGGCTCCTCTGACAACCTGTTAATTAACCCATATGAAAAACTATGATAAAAAGGAAATTATTTGATCTATGTGCTATTGTGTTATTTCTTGTTTATAAATAAGGCCCTTTCTGCTTGGTAGGGCATGGTCTACTCAGGAAAATACAGTAAATGCTGTGAAGTGCAAACAATTAAGTAGTAACATGCCTTTTCTAGAATTGCAGACCCAGCAGCAGTCCTGCACTGAACTAATAGAATGGAGATGACTCAGTGAGCGTGTACCTGTAATAACAAAATCACTAGAAGCATTTTAGGGGCTTGTGTGTAAAGGTGAAGAGTGAATAGATGGCTCACTCTTTAGTTAAGAAGAAGCTTGTCTGTTAACAGTGACAGCGTGAAGCTGCACAAAAGTGCCTTGATTGGAAAACAGTGATCTGAGAAGGACACAAGTAATATTCCCTCTTATAAATTCCCTCTTATAAATTCCCTCTTATAATATTCCCTCTTATAATATTCCCTCTTATTCCCTCTTAGTCATTCTTTATAAAGAATGACTAACCTAAAACTTGTATCTGAGGCTGGTTTGTTATACCTGTAAATGTGGGCATTTGCAAAATTTAAACAGGAAGCAAAATTGTAGTTCTTATGGCCCCAGCTGCTTACTATGTAAAGGTTCTAAATGTTTATTTTTGATTACTATTTTATTTCAATGCATTTTGGCTATCATAAAGGATTGGGTACTGCCTGCTGATGGGTCACAGCACATTGTGGCACTTGAGATTTAACTCTTGGACAATCCTTTTGAGCATAACATAGCACAAAACCTTGGCAGGTTGAAAATGTATCTAAATATTGTTTCAAATTTAAAATAATAACAATAATAATAAAATGTGTGGTACCTAGGTGTTCGACTGAAAGAAGGATGCAATATAAATCGGAGCTTGTTCATTCTGGGTCAAGTTATCAAAAAGCTTTGTGATGACCCTTCTGGGTAAGCAACTGTTTGTATGCCTGTTATAAGATAAGGCACTGCTAAACTAAGAAATTAAAATCTCTTATTTATAATCATATATACATAAATGTTTCAAATAACCTATTACCTCTAGAAAATATACTTACTGTATTTTTCTATGCAAAAAATCTGAAATTTTTTTTGTTGCCTCTTTTTTTATTAGCTTCATAAATTACAGAGACAGCAAGCTGACTCGAATTCTGCAGAACTCCCTTGGAGGAAATGCTAAAACGGTTATTATTTGTACAATTACTCCTGTTTCTTTTGATGAGACACTCAGTACTCTTCAGGTAAGGCTTCTCACCTGTTCTCCAGCACTAGTCATTGTAGACAGGTTTGAGGGGTGGAAAATGTAATCTGCTGGATTTTTAATGACTTGGATCTTCTGAAGGGCTTCTGTAAACTCAGAACTTGAAATATTTTTTTGTACACAGCATCTTTTCCCACTCATCTTGTGCTAGGTTGTCTGCCTAGAGCTTTTTGAAAGTTGGAACAAAGCTCCTTCTCTCACTTTGCAGGCAGGAGAAAACCACTCATCTCATTTGCCTTTTCCAAACATAGTTAGAGAGGTCTTTGCTAGCAGATGTCAGGCACTACAGGAATTGAACTGTTAATGAACAGTATATATTCTTTAGGTAGGATTGTCTTCCTTTTTGATGATCTTTTGAGCTTTTTATTAAACAAAAAATAACTTGGGATGCTCTTACTTAAATGTTATGCTTCATGTTTTAGGTATTAATATCAAGCAAAGTCTTTTCAAAACTTAGAATACATTAAAAACAAGCTAATTCAAATATTTGTGTCCTATTATATGCTGCTCTATATCTAATAAACTCTCCCTTTAATTCTGTTGGGAAATATGGGACAGAGTAAGTCTTTTTACATATTTGTTCTTGAACTATTGCCCATGAAAGAATGTTCTTCCAGTTTGCTAATACAGCCAAAGGAATGAAGAATACACCAAAAGTCAATGAAGTACTTGATGATGATGCCCTCCTGAAGAGATACCGCAAAGAAATTCTGGATTTGAAAAAGCAGCTGGAGGAAGTATGTAATAAAATAAATTTATCCTTAGTACTGATAGATATTTGGAGACCACCTGTTTTAAACCAAAAGCAGTTTAATTTGGAGGGGTAGGTGAACTCTTTAAAGTGATATTTGCCATTTGAATTGAGAGAATGGAAATGGAAAAGGTCATGTGTAGTCTAGAACAACTAATGATAGTCAACATCTCTGTGTGAAAGCTAAGACTGAATGAGATCAACTAACAGAATTGTTAGCTGGTTACACCTAATCAGTAGGTTAACAATTAAGAAATAGAAATTTGTGATGCCTTATAGCACACTTTAACTGATCAAAAGAAACAATTCATATAATTAATTAATGTAGGAAGTGATTGAATGTCTGTTAAAGACCCCAACTTCATACTGGTTCCTCCCTTACTGACATCTAACTTCAGTTTGAGTTGCAGGAAGTTGCAACTGCATGAATATCCCTGGCAAAACTTAGGTCATGTATAGGTGGAAGTTGCATTTAGAAAATGAACAATAGCAACTTCCCACCAAACAATGCAGTCTCTCATGTTTTTCTTTCTCTAAAAACCTGTGGAACTGTGGAACCATCTTGCAAGTCTTGTTAGACCACAGATGATAAAACATAAAGCACAATAAAATAACAATACTGGACATAGTGTTCTAGTGCATTTAATCAAAGTATGCACATTTTTTATTGCAAATTATAAATATCCTTAGAGAAAGCTTTTAGAAAAATTAATTATTTCTTTTTTAATGATAATGAATTTGCAACATGAACTTGGGAGTATGTTTCCTGTCTTCTGTGATAGCAAGTAGTGAGTTATATTTGAAAGAATGCTTTTTTTGGTACTTAGAAAAATCTGAGGCTGTATTGTTTCTGTAAGTTTTGACCACTTTTAAATACTAGGTCTGCAGTCAAATTGTAGACTAAATTGTCAGTTTCATTATTAACACTTAAAGATTCCTCTTCCAGATGTAAAAGAGTATATGTGTGTAGTTGTTTTTACATATCAGTAATTGTCCATCTTCTATAGGAGTAGTTTCTGCTCTTAGAATGTCTGTTTGATTAATATTCTCTTTATGGAAGGTGTCTTCAAAAACTCAGATTCATGCAATGGAAAAGGACCAACTGGCCCAGCTGTTGGAAGAAAAAAATTCCCTTCAAAAAGTACAGGAAGACAGAATACGAAACTTAACTGAGATGCTGGTGACTTCTGCCTCCTTTGCCTCAAAACAGAATGTTAAAGTAAGCACCTGTTCCAGATCTTACCTGATAACTCTGAAATACTTTGCAAAAGGTAATATTAAATACATAGGTTTGTATTGATAATGAAGAGTATGATGGGCAATTTTCACATATTTTTCATATTTTCAGTGGGTTAACTTTTAAATTAACTTCTGAGTATCCATTCAATGTTGCCTTATGGTGAACAGACTGCAGGGACTTTTTTGCTTTCCAACTAATTTGGAGGAAACTGCAAAATACTGTCTAGTTAACTGCTGATACAGGCACTGATAGAGAACTAGCCTGAGGCAACATTTATTCTCTAGCTAGTGGTTTGGCTTTATCACTTTTTCTGTAAATACTTTTTTAAAGGCCAAGAGAAGAAGAAGAGTTACTTGGGCTCCTGGTAAAATAAACCAGGGAAATGTGAGCTTTTTTGAAGACTTTGAAAATGCAGTGCCGACTGAAACAAAAAAAATGAAGTTGTCTCTGCCAGCAGTACCAGATGTGGAGGATTGTAAGTAACTTTGGGGAAAAAATAAGGAAAGTCTGTAAAGCACCTTTGAAATCAGAAGTAATCCTTTTTTAATAAATCTAAGTTAAAAAGCAAATTAATTTGCTAACAATACGAACACTAAATTTAGTTGGCACTGTATTCAGATGATATTTCATGAACTCAGCTTTAAAAGTTGCCTGCAAGGAAGTCACATTTGTCTGCCAGCAAAGAATGCTGCCTGGAAAGGAAGTGGGTTTAGCACAATAATACTGGTAGTTCTTGTGCTGGAAATAAGGCTCTCTTTTCAAATCAAGTGGGAGCATAAGTCTTATTCTCCAGGTGAAATAATGTGTAGCATGGCCATCAGGTCAAGGGAGGTGATACTGTCCCTCTCTCTGCTGTGTCCCCCTGACACCCCACCTGGAGTGCTGTGTCCAGCTCTGGGGTCCCCAGCACAGGAAGGACATGGACCTGTTGGAGCGAGTCCAGAGGAGGACCACAGAAACATCACTGGGCTGGGACACTTGTCCTATCAGAAAAGGCTGAGAAAATGGGGATTGTTCAGCCTGAAGAAGAAAAGGCTCTAGGGTGACTGAATTGCAGCCTTCCAGGGCCTGAAGGGGGCCTACAGGAAAGCTGGAGGGGACATTTAGAGATAGCAGGGGAATGGCTTTAAACTGAGACAGTAGGTTCGGATTAGATATTGAGAAGAAACTCTTCACTGTGAGGATGATGAGACACTGGAACAAGTTGCCCAGAGAAGCTGTGCATGCCCCATCCCAGGAAGTGTTTATGGCCAGGTTTGATGAGGCTTTGATCAACCTCGTCTAGTGGAGGGTGTCCCTGCCCATGGCAGGGGGGCTGGAACTAGGTGGTCTTTGAGGTCCTTTCCAACCCAGACCATTCCATGATTCTGTGAAATTCCTGATAATTAACTTTGCAAGCATTGCATTACATTTCCCAATGGGAATAAGTTGATTCTTTGATAGCACAAATTACAAAACAAATTAACAGAACTCCAAGTGTTCTTGTACACACTTTTCAAGGAAATTACTTCTACCACCCCAACTTCCCTAGATATTGAGCTTTTAAGTTCTTAAAACCCAAGTTTACAGTTGTGAGGTAAATGGCAGGGTCTGCACAAACACTTCTGCTGTGCAGCCTATCTCAACCCCCCAGCTTTTGTGGAAAGCGTTAACACAGACTATCCATTCAACCCCTGTTCTCCCCACAAAAAGGAGGAGAAAAAATGGGAGAGGGGTGTGTGTAAAATTCCAAAATCCCCAACAAGAAAAGGAAGCCATTACTCAAATATCAGATTGAGACAGAGAAATTCAAGGACTCATAAGAGGAGCAAACTGAAAATTGGAAAATAAATTTTCTAAGAAAATTGAACTGAAGACAAGAGGACAATTCAGTGGTATTGTTGCTGAATTACATCTTCTTACGTCCTTATTACCTATCCTTCAGTCAGACTTTTTTGCTTGTATGTGACTTGTTTGGGGCTTTTTTTTCTCTCTATGGGCTTTTTTCTCTGTATGGGTTTTTTGTCTTTATATCTTGCAGATGACTGTTGAGTGGTTCTTTCCTTGACAATCAAACTTTTCCTAGTCTGTAGTTAAGTATATATTCTGGATCTGGTTTAGACTTCATTAACTTGTGATAAGATGGTCAACATGAGTATAGGGACTGGACTTCAGTGGTGTTCCCTTTCACAACAGAAAGTCATGAGTCAGAAGTCCTACTCAGTGTGCTGTGTTTTTGCCATTGAATGATTATTTCCAATGTGGTAAAATTATTTTATGAGAAAATTCTTGATGCTTAGTTTAAAACCTACTGGTACTTTTGTTAATACATCTTTCTTTTCAGCTACCTTAGAGAATTCTGAATATGACAGCCCTTCCCTGGTGGTTCCTGATCAAATTTCAGAAGCAGAATGGATTGCTGGTCCTAGTATGAATTGGGTAACATCATAATCTGTTTTGACTTTCTAATACTGTGCATATGCATAACATGCTTCTCAGTAAGATCAGCCTTACTCTTCTGTAGAACACCAGTATTCTGTGTCTGCAGAATTATTGAAAATGGTTAGAAAGTCGCTTGGACATGTCTGTGAAGCTGTGGTATGGTTCTATGCTTCTATGGGTTTGTGGCAAATGATCCAGTAAACTTTGGTCTTTAAACAGGACTAGCTGTGAAAAGACAAGCAACAAGGAATATAATACTCAACTTGCTTGATCTTGTAGATCTCCTAACTGAGAGTGTTTCTTTTTCTAGACTCAGAAAGACTTTGAAGAATCTGTGCAACTCTGTGAAGCATTAGCACTAGAAAAGGTACGTCTGTTCTGAACTTTCTAGAACTAAGGCTGACATTGCAGCAACAGCTTCTAAAAGTTTCTTGTGCTGCTTCTTCAGGATATTGCTGTGAATGAGGTCAACATCCTGCAAGCTAACTTCAATAGCCTAGTGCTGGAAAATGAGCAGTTGAAATCAGAAATAAATGAAATGAAAGAGAAACTGAAGGAAAAAACAGAAATAGATGAATTTGAAGCACTGGAAAAGCAAACACAAAAAGATCATGAGGTAAGGTGCATTGAAATAGGGATATGAATTCTCTATGCCCAAATACTTTCTAGAGTTTATTCAGTTTATTCAGCATTCAGCCTTGGATGCTGATTCACAAACACATGGTGTTATAAGCTACATTCAGCAACAGAATGAATGAACCCAGGACTTAAACTGGATTTACCTGGAGTGTAGAATTCAGACAAATTTTTGGAGAGTTGCATACTGAAGCCCGGTTAAACATTATTTGTGTGTATATATGTATCTGTATGTTATTTTTATAAATGTGTGATCTGAATTTTGCTTTAGACTTCTGTGCGGCAGTTGTTTTGCTGCTTAAATACATTTTAGAACTATTTTGAAGTTAAAGTATGGTTGCTAAACCATATTTCCTGTATTTCTTGTGCGAAACATCGTGTCTTACAACCCAAGATAGCTCTGACTTTTGGTAATCCATGGACTATGTAAGCGTTAACTTCTAACATATTATTTAACTTAGTCATAAAATTATTTTAAAATAATAGTAAAAATAGTAATGTCTGGAAAGTTAAACCATTGTATTTTGTGCCAGGAAGTCACCAAAAAATGTGAAGTTATCCACTGGATAACTTAGCATATAGGAAACGTTGACTTTCAGTTCTCTTCACCTCTTTGTGTGGTTACTGGAGATGTTCCTTGTTAATGCAAATGTTTATGTTCTGATTCTGTAGTCTAAAATACTACTTGTATTAGGTTCTACCTGCCTAAGGGTTAGACTGTGAAATAAGTTATGGCAAAAAAACCCAACCAAACAAAAGCAGTAACTTGAGGTATTGAGACATGGATGTATTATTCCATTTCTTTCCTGATACCTTTGCTGCACATCACTTGTGCACATTAGCCTTTGTAATATCCTCTGATCATGACACTAATGTTGAAGTTTGTTACATCCTTTTGCATTGTTATTTCAGGTTACAATTTAACAATATCACTGCTTGCTTGCATTGTTTCCTACAATGATTTATGGATCTTAAAGAAAATGGATCCATAAAATATCCTAATTTAGCTTGTATTTAAGATTCTTTTTAGAAGACCCTTTGTATGCTAGACTGCATGTGCTATCTTCCTTAGCCAATGTTTAACAAATCCTAAGTTACAGTTTTCCCTGCAAAGATTTTGAGTATCTAATAACAGATGCAATGTCAGAAGTAGCTTCCATTGCAAGAATTGCTTTTTGAATTATTTGTTTTCAGATATCTGAAGACAGTCCATAAAATGTAAGCATTTATTGATACCCATGTAGCAGATTAATTACAGCAATACTGAAAGGTCACATACTTCACCAAATATATTAGATGAAATATATCAGTTTATACAGGTAAACTGTGTAGGAATACTCAGAGGACAGTGCTTGTTTTAAAGCCTTTCACTGATCTTAAACTTGCAGATTGGATTTTCATTGCTTGTGACTATACATAAGTACTTGTAGGTGAGTGCTTATGGTAAACCTTTTCTAACAAAGACCAAAAGAAAGAAATTGAAAAAGCTCCTATCTGGTCTTCCACTTGTGACTTCTTTCAGAGGATGCCACTGAATGTGTTTATGGCTTGTTTTATTTCCATTTTGGCACCTTTTCATTCCTGTTAGTGAATAGATGAAATCATAAATATCTGCACTGTTTCATAAAAAGCTGCTTAACATGACTAGAATTTGAAGTGTATCTGTACAATTTTTGCATTAATTGCTTTGATCACGTTGTTCTTGCTTGTCAAACTATTGCAGATTAAATTGTACTTGAATCCTTTCTAATTACTGGGAAGCTAAAACAGAGCTTTGCATCTCATCTATTCATTTTGAAAGAATATGTAGCATCTTGCTTTGTGGCTGTTTAAGTAGATGTGTGAGTACATACGTGGTTTGCCCACTAATAAAAAAGAAAACACAAGATAGACCTGGCTTGTTTTCATGGTGTTGCAACTAAAACTACTGGCGTGGGTGCTTTCTAACATCCTCTGCAATTATGCTTTAATTTGCTCCACAGATTCAACTAATGCATGAAATTACCAACTTAAAGAATCTAGTTTCAAATGCTGAAGTGTACAATGAGGAACTTGAGGTGAGCCTCTCCATGAATTTGCAGGTAGTAAGACTTGTATGAAATGTGCTTGGTTTGTTTAGCTTGAAATACTGTATCTGCTGAGGACAAGCTGGACACCATTGGGCTCTGGTTAATCTTACCAGCTGTAAGGAGGGTATCTTTGAAAACCATGAATGCTTTCCATGTAGGTTTTGATAAATTCTGACCTGAAAAACCAAACTGAGCACTAGAATCTTCTTTCCCCCTTTTTGTCTCCCAACTTTTAGGCAGAAATAAATTCCAAACTGGAACAGCTGAAAGAGAAAGAGAACAAAATAAAAATATTACAGAATCGTGTAGAAGAATTAGAAAAAGCAGGAGTGGAAAAAAAGGAGACATCTTTTTCAGTGGTAAACTTGGGTTTTCTACTGGGTTGAGAGATCACTTTGGTTTTCCTGAGTTGAATTAAATTTAGGTATAACCTTGCTATGATAAACATCTGCTTCCCAGAGATGTTAGGAAATTTTGTTTTACAAAGCTTAAAATGCTAATTACTACATATCATACAGCAGTACTCTGGGCAAGTCAAGCTACAGGAAATGCTGCTCTTTATCCCATCTCTCAAACAACCTGCTACTCTTCCTATTAAAGTAAACTTACTGAATTTTCTAAGCCTGCGTTTTCATTTGAACCACATTAAAATGAACACATTTGCTTTATTATAGCTCTACAGTTTTTTACTTCTTTGAGTATTGTCTTTTTCAGGGAGATTCTGATAAACTAATTGAGGAAATTCAGCAGCTGAATAAATCCCTCTTAGACAGTGAAGCTGTAGCTTTGGATGCCAAAAAGGAGTCTGCTTTTCTCAGAAGTGAAAATTTGGAGTTGAAGGAGAAGATGGCAAGTACTTGTTGAACTACATTTATAGCTGTACCAAATGCTGTCAAGGGCCTGTCTGCTTCCAGACTAGTGAAGAAGTGTGGTGGAGCACTAGTCAGTAGCTTTCTCCAAATACTCAAAGTAATATTTTTATTATGCAGTTTGTGGAAAATGGGTCTTCAGGAAAGAGATAAAAAGAAATAAAGGCTTTTTCCACAGGAGTGGATGGTCAGTTTTAAGTTTACTGAGAGAGAGAGAGAGCTTCAGACCTAATTTTACCAGAGAACAGAGGAGAATAAGAGATGTGAACTCAGAAGTGGTATGGAGCTTACTTTGAGCTTTGAAAGAGTAAAGACAAACTGGTAACAGCAGTTATGGCCCTGACCTCTAAGGTATGTTTTGTTAGAGGACTCTGACAGGAATGCAGTTGTTAAATTGTGCCTTATTCTGCCATATTTGTCAAGGTCAAAGCTGGTCAGAGTGACAACAGAAAATGTACCAGATGCATTATTTAAATGTCAAGTACATAGACTTTTATTTTGTGTGTGATTTGCATGTTGTGTTGTTTTCTTGAAGAATGAACTCTTAAATAACCACAACCAAATGCAAAAGGATGTTCAGTTATATCAAAGCCAAATAGAAGCAGGAAAAACAAGTTACCGAAAAATGCAAGCTGACTTGCAGAGAGAGCTGCAATCTTTATTTCAAGAAAACACAAGACTAACTTCACTGATGGAGGGTAAAGTTCCAAAAGGTACTGTTCCAGGTGGTGCCTTTTCCCTGCTCCCCCTCTCCTCCCTTTTCCCTGTAATGGTGGGAGGATAGGCAAGGCTGTGGCTCTTGTCTTCCTCAATACTTGGAGACTCTGTCAGTATAAAAATACTGGAGTATCTGGTATTGCAGGCATGGAATAACTACTGGAGCACTTTCTTGAACTTTGTGGAAAACTGCAGTTTACAGATGGTTTTGTATTTTGCACAGTCAAGTTAATGAAGGTTGTTGGAGAGAATCTAAAATAAACTGGATACCAACCTAACAAGTGCTGACAGAATTCAGACCAGGAGCTTAGTCTTTTAATTGCTGGCCACTGTAAAATATACTTTTCTGGAATTATAATGATATGACATCCAGAAGGCATTATAAATCTTCTGCTTAATTTAAAACATGCTTTTTTCCTCTTGCATTTGCTTATTACTCTAAACTTAATTCTCTAGATTTGCTTTGTCATGTGGAGCTGGAAAAAAAGGCTGCTGACTTAAAAGGAGAACTAGAAAATGCTTTGAAAGAGAATGCACTCCTACAAAAACAAGTAAATGAGCTATCAGAATTTCAGTCTCTACCAAATACTGTTGAGATGCAGAAGAAAGAGGTAAAAAAAAACTGTAATTTTTTTTTGGTTTTGTATTGTACTTCACTGGTAATGTACTAACAGAGGCCTATTGGATATGAAGTTTCAAAGCCAAAAGTTGTCGTCAGTCAACCTGAGATTTTAAAGTTAAGTTTGTTAAACTGTTGCTTCTCAGAGATTTAATACTTGTACCTAGGAATAAGTTTAAGATCATATGTTTAGTCACTGTCTACTATAATTAATCATGATTTTCTAGTCCAACATTTGCATGTCTATTTGCTATGGTCACCATTGATAACTGAATATATAGTTATAATGGTGTTTGATCCTGGACACTATTCTAAAACTGACTTTTTAAATCTAATTTGGCAAAGAGAAAATATCAAGATCTCTTAGCAAAAATTCTGCTTGAGAAGTGAGAGATTTACTTTGCAAATTTTGGAAAACTTGTTAGGAAACTTTTTTATTTCCTAGCAGATGAGGGCTTAGTAGACTAAGTATGCTGTAAATGTTTTAAAGGGTTTGTTTGCAAACACTTTCTAACTTTCTTTGTCCTAAGAATCCCTTGCTACTAAGCATGTGCAGTGAAATTATTCAGGGCAAGTAATCTACAAACTCATTAATGCTTTGCAAAAAGTTCCAAGCCCTCCAGGTGTCTACTTCCACTAATCAACACAACGTAATTAGATGTTAACAACTTCATCTCTGTATCATGAAGAAAGTATTGATACATGTAAATATTCAGTTTAGGACTCCAATCTTAGCTCAAATATAGGAAGTATTGAAGAACATCTAAAGAGTTAGAAGAGAGATTTCAAGACTTGGGAAAGGGCTTGACTGTCTTCCTTTTCTTTCAAAGATTCTTTGCTAGACAGTTCCCTTCCAACAAAGCAAAACCCAATGTATGGTGGTGTATGTTTGCTGGTACTTTATTTCCTATATCTTCACATGTACCTGTTTTTTATTATGTAGTTATGACAAATACTGATTTAGAAAACACTATATATTAATATTGCTTTTCTGTTGGCAGATTCTTGAAAAATGTGAGGAGTTACGCTTAATAAAATTGGAAAATGAAAAGTTGCTTTCTGAAGTTTCTCATAATGAAATGAGACTTAAACATATGACTGAAGAAATTGAAAAATCAAAAGACAGTCTAGCAGATGCACAACTGAAATACGTGAAGTCTGATCAGGAATATGTAGCACTTAAACAGCTCCATGAAGAAATAGAACAAAAATACATAGCTGCATCAGAAACCAATGAACAAATGAAGCTCCAGATAGAATGTCTATCGAAAGAAGTACAAGAGTCTAAAACAACTTTGGATGAAGTGAAATCAGAGGTCAGTGTCAGCTTGCTCCTTTTTACATATGAGACTTGAGGAATTAATTCATAGTGTTAAAAAAAAAAGGTTTTGGAGAAATACTCTTAAAGGTATAAATGACAATATCATTGACTTCCTCTGGCATGAGTAGATATTACTTATTCTGTGCCAGGGGTATAATGTTGAAGGATTATGCAGCTCAATGGTCTCTTTTTGTAGGCAAAGAAATATATGTTGCTCCAGGTTCTCCTTCTGTACTCAACCTTTTAATTCTTCTTTTCCCATTCTTATGTAATATCTTTATTACGTAATTTTTTTCTTTCTGTCAATGGTGCTCTCACCTCTATATATAGTCATAGAAACAAAGTTTCCTTATTGGGAACTGGAGACCTTTCAGAACACAAGTTCATTCAAACCAGAGGGAATAGCCACTGAAATTTGCCAGTAGAAAGAAAAAATAAATATTAAAATATTTAAGAAAAAAAGGAAGCTAAAGATACATATTTTTGACAAAGCTTTGGGCACTGCTGTCATATTCCAGCTATGGTCTTGATAATTCCTAAGATATGCTACAGTTTCATGTGTAGTGCTATGTTTTAGTAAGACTTTGCTGCTAAGGAGCAATCACAGGAAGAAGATTCTGTAAACAAATGCTTATTTAATGTGGGCAAGAGTATAAGCAGTGACTTAAAGAGAAATTACAAATTTGCTAGCTAGCATCTCTTAGCCTTTCTAAGCTCATAACAGATCTGTGAGAACACGTACGTGTAATGGGGTCCTGCATTACAATGACAGTGTCTGGCCTTTTCCCTTGCAACCTAAAGCTCTCCAGCAAAATGAAAGAACTGGAGGAAAAAACAGCAGAGCAAAAACAACTTCTTGAGCTGAGAGAAAATCTTATTCGGACTCAGCAGAAGTTAAACGAAATGGAGCAATTAAAAGAGGAAGAAAGGATTAGTGAATTGAGACTGGAGACCAAGGACTCGGAGGTCCAGGCAGTCTTGCAGCAGCTTGCTGAATGTCGGGAAGAAATAAAAACGCTAATCCAGGAAAGAGATGACCTGAAGCAGAAAGGGGAGTCTCTCCAAGCTGAAACAGAGCAACTCAGAGAGGACATAAAGGACACTGTTTCAATGGTAGGAATTTTGCATTTTTAGCAATAGATCATACATGTGAAGAGGAAGACTTATAAGCTATATTAAAATATTTAGGAGAATATAGGAGTGGGAGTTTGTGTGGTTGTTTTTAATCAAGGAATGCTTACTAACATTACAAAATATTTGTATTTTCTGTGTGGATTTTCTCTCTTGTATTTTAAAGAACATCTTGGCGCACGAAGATCTGAGAAATACACAAAGTTCTCTGAAGGAATCCCAGAACACTGTCAAGGAGCTGGAAAAACGTGTTTCTGAAAAAGAATCTCAGATTCTGAGTATTGAAGAGACGCTGGGGAAAACCATTAAAGAACTCCAAATACGGGTAAAACTTAATGCAATAATAAAAACAAGCCCAGTTAATCTGCTTGTAGTCTCTTCTGCGTGTCCTTAAAAACTTTCTAGACTCTTGGTAGCAAGTGGGCAAGAAAATAGCACTGCCTAATCCAAGTCTTTACCAGCTGCTGCTGTTTCTGTAGAGCTTCAAGATGTAATGTGCACTCTAATGAACCTTTGCTTAACTAGTGTACCCCATGGTTGTGGATTTGAGTGGTGGCATTGGATGGGAAATGGAAGAGGAGATAAGGGTTACTTAAGCGTAGAAATGAGACTAATGATTTATAACAGTCCCAATGAGAAGTGTAACACGGGACTGTCAGTGGCAGCTCAGATCCCAACGTACAGCAGAAGGCTGCTCCACTGGTTTTTGTGCCTAATTCAATAATTGGCAAAGAAGGGTGCTAAGAATATTGTCTGGTACTCCACTGGCACAGTGTATCTGGTGGGAGAATCTACAGTACGTGAGATGGGATTTTTCTTGAAGGGTGTTAGCTACCAGTAAGTCAATGGTGGTGGATTCAGAATTTGCATGCTTTGGAACAGATGCATAAAACATAATCCAATAGGTTGTTTCTTTGGCTTCTTCCTTTCAGACATTTTCTAGATAAAAATCTGGCCAATATTGCAGAACATACTACCAAACAGAATTTAAAACAAAACGGGTGCCACAGGCCTAAGACTTGGTTTTGGAGTTCTTCTACTTTGGATTAAGTGGTTTGACGTTAAAAATACTGTAGGAGAGTGAATCAGACAAAACTTGGGCATTTAGTTTTGTTTTGAATTGATGATAATGCTGTCCTTGCATATTTTTTTAATAGATCTCAGCAATGACAGAAGAAATGAAAATCATCACATCAGAGAGAGATCAGCTTGCTGAGGAAAAATCAGAAAGTAACAGCTGGCGAGAGAGCGATCAGCTTCAGGTGCAAAAGGAACAAATCATTTTCCTTACCCAAGAGAACCGTTCATTGCAGGAGAAGCTGGAGAGTTTGCTTGTGAAAAAAGAAGAGTTTGGGGAAGGAACTTTGGTAATTATGCTAAAGCTGTAATGGAAAGCTTCCTTATCTGAACTTTCAGTGAAATAATGGCAAAACACACTACAGAAAAGGGTCATGGTACTTGACTGTACCTCATTAAACTCCAAGTTTACTATGGTTTACTTGAGATATACCCCACCCATATTGTTATATGTAAATATATATATAGACACGTCTAGTAGGAGGATGACTGTAAACAGAATATTAACTTGATACAGGATAGTCATGATCTGTACTGATCTGCACAGGAATGTTCTATAATTAAGTAGCTGAAGGTAAACATTGCTCATCTGGAAAGGGTGGCTCTGCGCTTTTAAAGCATAGGCAGAACTGACTCTTTTCCTGGCAGTGAAAGGGACATCACAA
>VXAZ01005453.1:0-496583 GCA_013399875.1 Gymnorhina tibicen | reverse complement strand
CGATGCTGAACATGACTGGACCCGGGGGACACCACTAGTGACCAACTGGATAACTGGTCTTACTGTTGACGACTGAGGCAAAGAAGGCATTAAGTACCTCAGCCTTTTCCTGAGGGAGAGGCTGCAGTGGGAGCCGGGGGAAGCCCTGGCGCAGAGGGAGCCAGNGAGCCGGGGGAAGCCCTGGGGCAGAGAGAGCCAGGCCTGGCACCGGGCCTTGCTCTGCGCAGGGGCCGGCGCTGGGACGGGCCAGGCACAGCAATGCCCCAGAGGCAGCGAGCGCAGCTGGGAACCCAGCCCAGCCTGGCTGCCCTGGCCAGCACCTGCCTTGGGGCCAGGGCTGGGCTTGTTGGCATGTGGGGAACACTGTGCCACACAGCCGCCTCCATCCCGCGCCTCCTCCTGCTTCCCACAGGTGACCCACAGGCAGCTGCAGGCAGCAGAGGGAACAGCACAGGGAGGCTCTTCTGCAGGCTCATCCTGGATCAGAACAAGTCATCGCAGTATTTGAGAGCCAGCAGGGCCCTTGTGGCCAAGAAGGCCAGTGGGATCCTGCGGTGCATTAGGAAGAGCATTGCCAGCAGGTCGAGGGAGGTGATCCTGTCCCTTTACGCAACCCTAGAGAGGGGCATCTGGAGTGCTGTGTCCAATTCTGGGCTCCTCAGGACAAGAGAGACATGGAGCTCCTGAAGTGTGTCCACTGGAGAACAACAAAATATGATTAAGGGACTGGAGCATCTCTCTTATAAAGATAAGCTCTGGTAGCTGTGCCTGTTCAGCCTCAAGAAGAAACATCTGAGAGGGGCCTTTATCACTGTCTCTCAGGAGGGTGTCAGAGGACGGACCTTCTCAGTGGTGCCCAGCAATAGGATAAGAGGCAACAGGCAGAAACTGATGCACAGAAGTTCTACCTGAATGTGAGGAATAATTTCTTTACGGTGCAGTGACCGAGTACTGAACAGTTTGTCCAAAAAGGGTGTGGAGTCTTCCTCACTGGAGATACTCCAGCACTGTCTGGACACAATCCTGTGCCATATGCTCTATGATGACCCTGCTTGAGCAGGGAGATTGGACCAGATGACCCACTATGGTCCCTTCTAACTTGATGCATTCCATGATTCGGTGACATTCTAACACAGACTGACTCACCCTGGAGTGGACAAAGTCTTATTTAAACAAATCGAAGTCACCTCCCACCCCCTTCTATTGAAGGACAAAAATCTTCCAGCATCCACTGAAGGAAGGTACCACTGCAGGACACAAGAAATCCATGAGATTTCTGGATTATGGAAAGGGTAATTTTTTGTCACAGATCTTGGACAGGCCTACATTCTCTAATGTTTTGGAAACTTCCATCTGCCTAAAAAAGCACTCTTGTTGTATGTCAAATTACTTTTACCTTGGTAAAACCACATACTTTTTGCGCTGATCTGCTTACCCAGCACTTTCAAGTAACCAGAATATTCTTGGCTGCTCTTTTATCAAGAAGAAAGATGGATGTCCTTTCATTAAGGCTATAAAAATTAGTTCCTTGTACTTATGAGTCAGAGCTTTCTGAAGCAGCTTACTCCTTTTTCTCATAATGGAGCATTCAGCTTTCATCAGCAGTGCTTCCACTAACGATCCTAAAACCAACAGCCTAAAAAAACCATGACGAGTCCTTACAAGGAGTCTGGCAGCAATAATCGTCTCTTAAATACAGATAGACCAGATAAATGCTGAGCTGGCCAAAAATTTTCAGACAAACAAGAATTTGCTAATGATGGATTTTTGAAACTAAGAGGAATGGGGCAGTGGGACAACCAAGCATTTGCAGAATTTCTCTTGCAATATAACAGTGCCAAGCTCTGCTAGAAAAAAAAAAATGTAGCAGGGAACTCAAGGTTCCCAGAAGAGTGGATGTGGATGCCAAAATTTTCGTGTCACTATCACAGGACATTCAAAAAAAAGTTTTGAGAACCCTATTCAGTAACTCATGACCTCAAAGAAATCTGACCCAGCAGTCCATCAATCTTCTTTAGAAGACCAGGATGAAGAGAAAGGCCTTTGTGATGTTAGGCAGAACATGCAAAAATATGGCCCATATCTGCAGGGTGAGAATCACTTTCCTCCTCTTTTCCAAAGATTGGGTTTCAGAGTTTTTAACTTGTTCCACAGCATTCAGGAATTACAGGACTTGATCCTTCGATCCCTTCATAATTGTCAATGTTCTACACCAGTTTTTAAAGAGATCACCAAAAAAAAAATCAACACAGAAACCAGACATGACCTGTCAAGGAATGTTTTGCAAATTAAATTTCCACTTTGTCTAAGTACATTAAAAATTTCAGCCACAGTTGCCTAAAAATTGATGATTTCTATGCACACACGGGTGGAACTCTTGATGCGTGGCTCCAATACAGGGAATTAGATACCCCTTTATGAAGTCAGTAATGTTTTCAAAGACTAAGTAATATTTTAGGCTTACGGAGTTTTTTATATAACTTCATATCTCTTTTAAATCTCAGTTCAAATACAGGGATTCTCCCAGGTATTTGCTTGAGACTTGTAGGCATTTAAGTGCTACCAAAAACAACGGCATCCAGAACATCTCAGTACAAGGGGATACGAACTGCTGTTGGCCATGCACGCTTGTCGATAAGTGAGTGATGGAAATTATTATTTCTTAAATGGAAAGTAACTAATACGCCAAGCAGAAAATGAATGACAGCAACTCAATCTACAAACCGTATCTTCAGAATTCTATCTGTTCTCAGTCAAGAGAACAGGAAACTGAGATACACAAATGCAAACAGTTTGTTTTAGGACTCCAAGCAGAAATAAAACCCATCCTGAGAGCTGATGCTCTTTGCAAAAGGCTGTATATAATGTGTTCTTTGCAGAGCACCAAACAGAGGAAGGTACGTGCCGTATCACAGATACTCTCGGTAACTGGAATTCAATACACCCAAAGACAAAGCCACAAAAAAGACATTTGATGCCACCACCTAAAGCCAACATCTCATCAGTAAAATAAAAGCAGAAAGTTGCATTTAAAATGAACATTACGAAATATGATTGGATGCCTCTTCTTCATATCTGAAAAGCAAAAGCAATGACCTAAGCCACACACCCTATGTCTTAACAACTAAATACAGCTACACACCTTCCTGAAGAAACAAATTCCTACCTTTGCATCTTTCCCCTTAGTCAGCCAGTGTCATCTGCTTCCGTTAGGATGAGTTTCAGCCAACACTCTTAGCCAAAACCCAATTTCAGTGACACACTAATCATCTAAAAAACCTGACCATCTGTGTTTCATGAAAGAGAGACGTAAAAATGAGTATTAGCAGCATATTGATGAAACTGCAAACCAATCTGTCACAACCTCCTTTGCAGTCTCACATAAAAGGCACAGTTGGCAGGAATCTAAAAAATTCCATGAGAAAGCTTCTGGAAGAGAAGAAACAACTGCTTCAAATAACTCAGTTGTCTGGAAGAGAATAAAAAAGAGAGTAATTAAAGCATGGAACTGCCAAACACTAAGATAACATGGAGACCTGGCAACCATCTCTCATGGCCAATGAAACCAAACAAAGCACTCATGCTTCACATCCCGTGTTGGCAATATAATACTATTAAGCAATAAACCCTTAATAAATAAATAAATTTCTGCATGTTTGGAGGAAGTAGATGAAATGTGTATGAGAACTTGACAATGATCAAACTTTTTTACTTTCACAAAGGACTCCATAACACTCCATAATATAAAGAAGCAGGAACAGCTGTCCCTAATTCCCAGTGAGAATGCACTCCTGGCTTGTACTAAACTTGGCTGTGACTCCACTGTGACTACAAAGACCATCATCGGAACTTTGCATTTCTCTCCTTGCGGAACTTCTGGAATTCCTATTGGTCCCAGCCTCAAATTTCCCAAGATACTTCTGCACTCAGTCTCTACCACTTACAATGTTTACTCAACACTCAAGTTTCATCCAGGAATTTGCTGAGGACACATTCTGTTTCACCATCTGGATTTTTGATATATTGGATGGTATCAACCTCAGCATCATCAAAGAATCAGCCATTTCTGCCAAGAAGACAAACAGGTCAGTCAAGCTTGAGCTAAGTTTGGTAACTCCACACTGACTGTGCTCAACTATGTTCTTCTCTTTCACATATCTGGAAAAGTGCCATCATCTCATCAGGAACTCCAGTGAAGCTGAGCAACCTATGCAACCCCAAATCTGCGTCCTTATCCTTCCTTTAGATAAAATATTAACTTCTTTTCAGTCATCAAGAACCTTCCCGAGTCACCAGTATCAAATCTTTTGTCCCTTCAATGTGAAAAAACCCCTGTCCTTCATCAGACTTCAAGAAAAAATTGATTGCATCACTTCAAAAATCACACCTGGATGCCATCTATGGAATGCTACTCAACAATAAAGTAACACTTCCCTTCAGAATTCCCCTCTCTACCAAGACACTTTTTCATGCCCTCCAGCATAATCTTTACAGATTTTTCATGTTTTACTATAACTTCATCTTCAGACATTTTTTCTTTCCTCTTTCTATACATTCCCAGGACTAAACACCAAGTTCTCCCACAAGAAGCTGGGTATCTGCTTCATTTCTAGACACAATCAGGCACATCACAATTCTAGTACTGAATGAGAAAGACAAACTGCAGCATGATTCACATTTCCACCGCAAAATTTGAGCAAATCCATGAAAAGAATCTGGATTTGCGTTCGTTCACTCCTCACCATCTTCACTGTTAGAAGACACAGACCACTTGCCTTCACTGATCACAACAAAAGTTACTGCCAAGAACACCAGTTAAACCCATAATTGCTCTATCAGTTACATAAAAACATTTGCATTACTTCAATGTTTTTGAAAGCTTTGTTGAAAACTGTGCATAAATTATTAAGTAACAAGCCATTGCACTATCTTTTTTTTTAAAATAAGCTGCTCAGCAAATTCATTAGATTTGACAAAACCCGCTTAACTGAACAGCAAAAAGCATGAGAAATGTTTTTAAAAAATTTCCTCTGAGCAGTTAAACCAAACAAACTTGGTTTTTGTATTATACATATATCAGCAAGATGCTTCCTGATATAGTGGATGACTTGTGACCATTTCTTAATTTTTGTAACAAAGTCCTTTGGTCCCATGAAGCCCTGTAGCTCTGGGTCTTAATACAGAGCTTTTGTTACTGTAACAAACCAGGCATTCCCACAGCTCTGCATCCTACACTGGACAGCAGTACTGTCTGAGGAGAAATATGACAAGTATGGCATGAAACAATCATCATGCTCATCTGTACTCAGTATCCAGCAAGTTTTTAGCACAGACACTGCCTCTGGATCATCTGGACAGCAGGCTATCTAGCAAATCCAGTTTTCCATTTCTCTTGTTCCATGTTGAACCTGTCTCTTGTCATGGCCTTTCTAACATCTAGCAACAATGAATTCTACAATTTACATTATGCACATTGTGAAAACGAACTTCCTTTTGATTATATTAAAACTTCACCACAGCTGAAGAAATCTATTAATACTGGTGCTGTCGTCATCCAAGTATTAATCTTACTACAAATCTTCCTACAAAAACAAAGTAAATTTTAGTTTCCATTTTTCAGGCAGGTGGGATATGTATTCCATGTCCAACATCTAGCAGAAAATTGATACATTCAATGACAATGATGATGCACTAAAAAACCACACTGATCTTTTTATGATTACAGTCATTGCATAAAAATCAATATGTCTTTTTTTTAATCTGTACCAAACAAATTTAATGGCAAATTAAAATCTACCACTGCTGTCCATGAATCACAGAAGCCCCTTCCCCAGCTCCACAGCAGTAAAACCAGACTGGGTCATCTCTTTCCAGCATGGTGGATGATAACAAATCATCCCAAGCCCTGTAAACCATCGTTCACAGCCTGTTACTGCTACTCATGGCCCCACAGTGCAATTCCCTGCAAACCTGACAGCACAAGCAGAACAAAAATAAACCAAGAATCTCCAAAGCCCTGACAGCTCCGCTACCACACGGGTCTGCGCTGTCTCCTCTGGTGTCTTTTTCAGTCATGCTGCAGTGTTGCAGGCTCCTTACAGGGCAGGCACTTCAAATAGAACCTATTCAAACGTGGGACCTGATGTCCTCACTCCAGTCACACTTTCAGCCTCTCTGTGCTCAGACAAAGCAAACAAAGCAGCCGAATCCTGGCTCTGTATTATCACTTAGCAAATATTTACCCCAAAGAGTCACAGAATCATGGAACACTCCCAGGGATGGGGAGTCAGACTAAGAAAGCTGCAGAGGACCATGGATCATGTGGGGTTTAGGCCCAAATGAAGGTGTATCCAAGGGTTCCACAGGTTACCCAGCCTCAGACAAGCTGTGGTGCCAGGCAGCCACCGCCACCCACAGCTGAGGCTCCACAGCAAAGAGCATCTCACAAACCCATGCTTGGAGCACAACACACGAATGTCCAGCCATGGGAAACCTTTCACATCAAACTTCACCATAATGCAGATGATCTAATTCAGTACAATTCTGTTATTTCTCCAAAGGCCCAACACTAACCTCATCAGCATAATGACTTTCTACAGTACCAAGTGCATGCCCACACACACTCATGCTGTACTTGGTGTCAATCCATTACCAATCTGACATGAAATAAACACCACTGAAATCAAACTGCTTAACAATAAACACCATTAAATGCAGTAAGAAACCCTCTTACAGTTTGTTCCACACCCAGACTTCAGAATATGCAATACTCAAGAAGTTATTGTATTTTCTTGCTGATTTTAATTTTCATGTGCTTTTCTGCATGTATCATTTCTTTGATTACCATGTCTAGCTTTGTTCTTTCTTGCAGTGTAAAAACGTGTTGGGATATTAAAATGTTACTAAGTGTGTACAGATGTATAGCTTCTATTTGAGCAGCTCGGGGACTGGTAACCATGGCACTGCTTCCAAGAATAGAATTATCATCTGTAACAGCACTCATGCTGTGGCAGTTGACAGAATGGTTATAAATATATCTATTAGCAGCCTGAGCTGAATCTTTAAACAGCACTATAGGGAGAGCAGTTGGCTAAAAATAGCTTGACAATATTGCATTTGAACACTTGTCCTCAGAAACACTTTGTCACATCCACAGAGCGAATTTCAGTATTTTTTTTTTCCTACATGAAGCTGAAAATGAACTTCTGCGGCACACAGGAGACAGACAGTGTGACATTTTTTGACCTCCCTCCCCCCTAGAACACTACAAATAAAAGCACAACAGCAACAATCTTGAAAAGGCTGCTATAAAACATGAAGTGATGCCTAGAATTCAAAGTACATGAAGCAAGAGCAGAATCAAAAATCATTTTCCAAGCAGGGAAAAAAAAAGAACACATGGCAATCAAGAGCACACAAATAATCTGTGAGCTGCTGGAGTTCAGCTTCATTCTAATACACTTCCATAGAACTGGAACAGGGAAATGATGGTTACCCAGTTGTTACTAACAACTCTATGAGCCACCACTCAATATGAAGAAGGGAAAATTGTCTCAAAACAGATTTCTAAATACAGCAGATTTCATTAATTCAGACATACATTCTCAATAAATACCTTTTGCTTGCTACTTTTAGTATTTTCCTCATCTTTTTAATCCCAGTTGATACCAGTGCAGTAATGCTACTGTGACCAGTTCAGCCAGCTGATGAAAAACGAACAAGTGTCCTTTATTAGTCAGGGAAATGTTTGCATTTCTTTAAATTATCAAATATAAATGCAGACTGCTAATTTCCTAATAATCATCTGTACACTGGAAAATGTGACTCATCCAAAAAAACCCAAAAAGGTATGAAGGGTGAAGGTCTCCACAAAATGCTTGTAGAGTAAACCATGTCATATGGCATAAAATCTTTTAGCTGAGAAGAAATCTCTGGAGGTTCTCTGATCAGCTCTCTGCTCAATGCAGGGCTAAATTACAGCAGGTTGTTTCACTGAGCCAAATTCTGAAAATAAAGATTCTGCAACATCTCTGGGCAGCCATTTTGTATCTGAGTGCCCTTCCTGTAAACAAGAATCTCCCTAATATGTGATTGCAGCTTCTTATGTTCCCGCTTGTTCCTACTGCTTGTAATTTGGGTGGTGCCCAGTGACAGACAGTGGGCACAGACTGAAACACAGGAGGTTCCCTCTGAACATCAGGAAACATCCCTCAGTTATCAACCTGTTTCCAACACAAATCCAAACCATGGCCCACACCAGTCATTATGAACAAACTGCAGCCAAAACCAGCACAGGATGAGAGCACTGGAACAGGTTTCCCCAGCAGGCTGTAGAGTCTCCCACCTTAAACAGACTCAAAAGTCAACTGGGCATGATCTTGGATGCCTGACTGCTTGAGCAGGGTGGAACAAAGATGCTGTCCAGATGTGCTTTCCAGTCTCAGCCATTCTGTGATTTTGTTACTATTTTTTTACTATGCATTCCAAGATGTGCCCAGCTCCCTTCACTCTACACTCTGCCACCAGGTAACGCCCTCAGCCTCCTCCACTTGGAGCTGCAGAAACCTCAGCACCCACCACATCCATCATGGACCCCACTGCCCTCCACCGGACTGACTCCAGCATCTCCTTGTCCATCTTACACCGAGGAACCCAAAACTGGGCACAGCACTCCCAAGTGCTCACCAGAGGGGAAGAATCATCCCCGAGCCTGCTGACTACACATTTCCTGGTACACCCCAGTTGGAGTTGGCCTTCCCTGCTGACTCTTCTTCCATCAATGGCCATCCATTTTTTTCTGCAAAGCAACTCTCTATCCAGTCAGCATCCAGCCTGTGCCATTGCATTGTGCAAGGTAAGTATCTTATTTTATTTTACAAGCATATATATATATATGCATAAAGTTTCATTAACAGTGGTTTTGAAGGGTATTATCCACCTTAAAAATAAAAAATTAAAGACAGCTTAAAATGCACAGAATTTGTGTTCTTCAGCAGTAAATGTACGACCTTTGATGTACACTTCCAAATGCAAGGGAAAACAAGACTCTAGGAAAAGAAAAATTATCTCCCAGCCAAAACTAAATACAGCTTCCAAAATAGGTTTCTATTACACCTTCCATCTTTCTTGAAGATTATTTAAGGATGAACTGCAATTTAAATAGAACAACTTCCACCTGTAGTATCCTTCTTAAAGCTTGGTTTTGGTAAGGGAATGTAATCTGACATATAAAACTTAGATAATGAAAGTCAACTCTATCGTAGTATTAGACTTGAATATTCAGGCTATAAAATTAAGCTCTTGGGATAATTAGAATGGCTGTTTTCATAAGGCATATGGATCAACTTGACTGTGGCAGGCTGCAAGGCAAAAAGAATTAACACTTCTACTAAAATTTGTCCATTATCAACTGCACTTTCTTTAAAGTTTAAACACTTCCAATCTTTTTTCTAGATTTATCACAGGGGAATTAGAACATAGAGAGCACATTACAACTCTGAACTTCTGAAAATTTATGTAAATACTGACAGTACTACTCCACATCTCTCTAGGATTTTTGCCTATCTGCCAAGTGGTATTACCACCACGAAGACTTTACTCAACCAGTCAAAGTGTGATGCTGAGGACTAAAGAAAAGTGATGTCAGATCTGGTAAGATGCTTCTTCAAACAGAAAAATTAATGATAGAACAGGCCTTTAGAATGAGCAATAGTTTGACTGATACCATTCCTTTAAAACATCATTTAGGTAAGTGATTTTTACAAATAAAATAAAAATTAGATGAAACCTCTGTGCAAAGAAAATTAATTTTTGTTCCCCTTAACTTCAATGTCAGCTACAAAAGTGCTGTTATTCCAAGGGTGTAAAAGCCTCACTAAGAGCTCCAATTAAACCCGTACCACAAATTTAAACAGAATATATGACTATTACTTTATGACTCTGTCCTGGTATAAATCTTTGGTCAAGTAGCATTTCACAGGATCACAGAATGAGTGGAAGGGACACAAAAGGACCATCGACTCCAACTCCTGGCCCTGCACAGCACCACTCCCAACAATCCCACCATGTGCCTGAGATTGTTGTCCAAACGCTTCTTGAGCTCTGCCATGGTTGGTGCTGTGACTGCTGCCCTGGAGAGCCTGTTTCAATGCCCAAACACCCTCTGGGTGAAGAAGCTTTTCCTGATACCCAACCAAAACCTTCCCTGACACAACTTCAGGCCATGCCCTCGAGTCATGTCACTGGTCACTGCAGAGAAGAGATCAGTGCCTGCCCCTCCTCTTCCCCTCATGAGGAAGTTGTAACTTCAATGAGGTCTCCCCTCAGTCTCCTTCAGGTTGAACAGACCAAGTGTCCTCAGCCACTCCTCATATGGCTTCTCCTCAAGGCTGTTCACCATCTTCATTGCCCTCCTTTGGATGCTCTCTAACAGCTCAGTATCTTTCTTACATTGAGGCACACAAAACCTCACACAATATTCAAGGTGAGGCTGCCCCAGTGCAAAGCAGAGAAGAAAAATCCCCTCCCTTGCCTGGGTGGTGATGCTGTGCCTGATGTCCCCATGACAGGGTTGGCCCTCCTGGCTGCCAGGCCACTGCTGACTCCTATTCAACTTGCCATCAACCAGGACCTCCAGGTCCCATCCCACAGCTGCCTTCCAGCCTCTCATTCCCCAGTCTGTCTCTACATCCAGGGATGCCCCATCCCAGGTGCAGAATCTGGCACTTGCCCTTGTTGAGTTTCATATGGCTGGTGATTGCCCAGTCCATCTGTTCAGGTCTCTCTGTGGGGCCTCCCTCTCCCTCTCTTCGAGGGAGTCAACAGCTCCTCCCAGTTTTGTATCGTCTGTGAACTTGCTCAGTGTCCCTTCCAGTCGTGTGTCCGAGTCATTTTGAAGATGCTGAAAAGCACAGGGCTGAGGATGGAGCCCTGCAGAACCCCACTAGTGACAGGTCCCCACTTTCATGTCACTCCCGTCATTGTCACCCTTTGTGCCCAACCCCCGAGCCAGTTCTCACCCATCCCATGGTGCTCCCAGCTGGGGGCTGAACATTTTGTCCAGAGGGACACTATGAGGGGCAGCACTGAAAGCTTTACTGAAATCCAGCAAGATGACATCAACTGGCTTCCCTTGATCAGCTGGGTGGGTGACCTGCTCATGAAAGGCAATCAGCTTTGATAAGCCGGACTTTCCTCTCATGAAGCCGTGCTGGCTGTGACCAATGACTGCGTCGTCTTTCTGGCAGTTTTCAGTACCTCCCAGAATATTCTTCTCCATAACTACCAGGCACTGAATTGAGACTCTGATCAAAATGACTTTTCCTCCTCAAGTAATTTGCTGCATGTATTCCCTTAGACATAAAAGAAGAATACCAAAAGTTCCCTGAATTTATTATAATTTAATCAGATAGTCTAAAGTTAATCATTAGCAAGTAGCAATTGGCTGGCTCCATGGACATAAATGGTCTTGATTGGATAAAGCAGCAGTTTCTAAGCACAAGCTACTGAAGCCAACAGAGCTACTGAAGTTCAACACAGACAGAAAAAATAAAAATAAATGAATAAAAAAAAACCCTACCACTGTTTGATATAACAACTTCAGAGCAAACTAACATTTATTCCGAGCTGTAGCTGACTATTTATGGGTGCTGTGTTTTATCTCAGTCACAGTGCCATCTGGTGACTATTTATACTCTTATACATTTTAAATAGATGGTATCTTTTAGGCTCATCCAACCACCTCATGTCATCCATTAACCTCCTCCTAAGTTTGATCTGCAAGTGAGGACAGGAACAGTTCTCTAGGAAATGGAATGATTCAAGATTGCCATTTTGCATGTTCTTGTTGTGAACTTAGACGTTCATCAGGAACACAGAGTTTAACCACTAAGGCATATGAATATTGCTGTAAAACAATAAAGTTTCTATTGCTGGAAATTAACAGAATGATCTCAAGAACAAGATACACGAAAGGGTTTGATTTTTGTTTAATTTTCCCTGGAATTTCGCCTCTAAAAGCCAGCTGTGCATGGGCAAAAGCACAACCTCCTTTTCAAGTCCCACTGCTAAAGTTACCACAGCTTTCACTGAAAAAGTGGTGGCAGATAAATAAATTTAGTGAAGATAAATCGGAGCATCAAATATTAAATTTACTGATCAGCTTACTATGTCCATATATGAAAAACTCAAATAGACTTCCCAGGTTTGTTACATATTTTATCTCTTTTAACAATTTATAGTAGTTATGAGCCAAGTTCTGACAATTTGATGAAGGCAGTAACATGGGAGAAAGATTTATGTTGGTTTTAACCTTTATTTTTACCCCTTCCGCAAACTCACAACAAATATTCCCATCATTCTTCACCCTTCACCCCTTCCCACAACAAAATAAGCGACAACACTGTAATACATTGCATATCTATAAAAGAGGAACACATGTTATACCTGGCACTGTTTTTCCTTAATAAAAAAAATTCTGTAAGAAAAATACCTGAGTAGACGTTAAGACCTTATACACAATTCCCCAAAGCCCCATGGCAGGGGGATTGGAACTAGAGGATCTTTAAGGTCCCTTCCAACCCAAAACAGTCTATGATTCTATGCAGCCAGAAACTGTTACATTAAGAAAAAGGCAGCTATTGGACACAAATTATAAGTAGACTTCTGTCTCTCCTTCCTTCTGGGATAAAAGGATTCCATGTAATACTACATTTATTTCAGGCTTTCAACAGGCATAACCAACTGCATCTGCAATAAACGTGAATACCTGACGAGTTAGAAAATTAATCAGTATTGTTGTTTCTTATGCTCACTGATACTACCTCTATTTCCTGTCCAATATCTCTTTTGTTATTAAGTATATTCACACGGAATCAAGTGTATCAAACATTAAATATTACTTCAGCTGCTACCAGTGCCAGTAATAACAAAATGCTTCAACTATCCCATAAGTAAAACAGTTGGGGATGCTCAGAGAGAGTAAGTACTTCCTATTTTTCTGTGGAAGACACTGTTACATTCAATTTAGGGAAGAACTTTCAGCAGGCCTGCTATTCTCTGCATAAAATAAGAAAGGCTGTTGTTCAAAACCCCAAATCTGCTGCTTCTAATAGTTTCACTGGAAGAAACTGCTCTGATTCCACACTCAGTAAAGCAGAACTGTTCTGAACATATTATGCAGGTCAACAATTTCTGATTAAGTTCTCTTTCCATAAACCATATTATTAATAATTTTGCCATTATTTACTGTTTTCTAGAAAGAACTTCACCCCCCAAAAGGTACCAGTTTTGGTTTTCAAGGGTAATACAACCCACTCCTGACAAAAATGAGCATATACAACTATTTGATAAATTAGAGGGGAAAAAGACCCAATCTTTCCCAAGTAATTGTAATTAAACTCATCTATTATCTTTCATTAATATTCAAGAGTGCCACAGAATCATTTTCTATTTACTTGAATGAATATTCATTAGAGAACTGACTGGAACTCATGTCCACTCCCCTCATGTGCTCATCATTTCAAACAAGCTCTCATCCAGGCTGGGCACTCCTGTAACACTGCAGTGTCCTAGCCAGTAAGGGCCTGAATTTGTATTTCTGGTGCAGTGTATTGAGCTCACAAGGCCTCAGGATTGAGGTTTGCTCAGTTTACTCTGATTGAGCTGGCTGCAACTTTATTTTATGAGCTTTAGCTGCCGCAACAATTTGTCCACCTGACCAGGATACTGTGTCCAATTTGTTTTAGATGTGTGGGACAACCACAGCTTTACACCCAGAGTTGCAAAGGCAATTACTCTATGGAGAATGAGGTATTTATGAATGAGACAATGATGTTGTGTAAATAAATTAAGGCCCTGTCTGATGACAGATGCTTTGAGAGGTGGTTGCAGCACAGCTGTACAGGCAAAACCCCAAAGGCTGTAAATCACTCACTAACAATCAGATAAAGAAATGCAGATAACTCAGCTGGACAAAACCCTGGTCAGCGCTAGCAACAAGAACAAATAACATCTAACACATACTGATTTGGGATGTAACAAGGAACCACAAACCAATGAAGAGAAAGCAAGGTGTAAAAACACATTAGAAAGTACATCCTAGGAAAGAAACCACCTGTGGTATATTCCTGCCAGTGAAGGACACTTCACCAGCACTGGGAAGAGACCAACCCTATAGAACTGGGAGGCTGGGTGTAATTCCTACCCCTTTTCCTATGCTAAGAATTCAGTATGCAATAATTCCAACTGTATTATTATTCTTCCTGTAATGATTAAATTTGGACTAATAATGACTAAGAGGTTACAATTCCAATACTAAATACTGTACTAATACCAAAGGACTGGCTTAGCTATGTAAGATGCAACTTTCTCGTTGGCTGTAAAACAATAAAGGGTGGCATCAGGTGACTTCCGGAGGTGCCTCCCAGCCTCAACCATTCTGAGTCTGATTCTGTGAATGATGCCTTGCAAATAAATAGAGAGATAAATAAACAGATGACATTGGAACATTTCCTTGGACTCCCTGTGCTGTGTTCTTCTGCCTTATCTTAGACCTACAGTTCTGCTGTATTTGGGGCAGATACTGTTCTCATTTTTGCTGTGCAGCTCCTAGCCAGTGAGCACAACTCTGTAATGCAACTGCTAATTTTCCTTAATGAATTAGAACCTGAAAGTTCAAGTTGTGTACTTTTACTTATGTTTTTCACCGTAACAGTGATGGCTGATGTTCAATATACCTAGCACCACATATTCTTGAGACTCTTTCATGTACTGGTGAAAAATGCCACAGAAATGCTGCAGATCACTCAAGAAAAACAGTAGGATGATAACTCAACTACAAGAATACAGTGTGATTCTGAAATATGTCTTTCCATTTTTTCCTATTCAGCACTTTGACCCTGAAGTCCTTGGATGAAAAATGGCACAGAGCAACCCACGCTAAAATGGCAAAGTAGTCTCCAAAGAGAGTGCACTGCCATGAATTGGGCTAAGGTCTTGAAAAGGAGACTTTTGATCCAAAATTACTGTGTTAAGATTCTGGGTCTTCTGCAGTCCTCAGAAATATTTCTTTCTCAAGAAAGAACAGTTAGCAAAAGTCAGCCCTTAAAGTGCACTTTTATAATGAGTGAAAAATCTATTCAAAATGCCTTTCCTGCTCAGTTCAAGCTGAAGCACTCCAAGCAAGTGCCATATTACCAGTCTGTTCTTGTGCCAGGCATTAGCAGCCTGTTGGAACAAGAAATCTCCTCTTGACAAGAGGAAGTTACAAAATTTCGTTCAAACGCTGACATCCCAACCACCACCTATCATGTCACCTTTCACAATTAAAACATTCAGCACAGAACCTCAGCGTAAAAATTCAGTTCACCCAACTCTAACAGGGTGAGGATTCGTTGAGGTTTTCAGGACTTGCCAGGAGAAAGTGAGAAGAATCTTTCTACGACTTCATGTATAGAACTCCATGCAATCTCTGACTCAGTGGCAATAAAACAGCCCCACATTCATATTAAACAAATAATGGTGGTTGTTTTTAATTCCATTTTCAAGTTAAAATTGAACAGGAACACTGGAAGATGCAGTCAGGCAGCAATTGAAACAGATTTCTGAAAGTAAACAGGCTCAAATGCTTGACTTCAGCTTTCACCTAAAGAAGCATCTTCAAAAGTAGCACATTTTCAAGCATGTGTTAAACAGAAACAGCAGCAGTCAACTTTCCATTTTAAATGAACAAATTTGTAAACTGGTTTGGAAAGAAGTAAATTAAGAACTGACAAAAATGACAGCTGAAAGCGGTAGAACAGTCACGGTATTTTTTTTTTCTAAATATAAATCAAGTAAGACTGAAATATCTTCAGTTTCATTTATAAAAGCAAGTTCTATTTTTCTTTTTTTAAATCTACCTACTTGTGTACAATTTTAACTGGCATTAATCAGTTTAAAATTGTTTTTCATACTGCTGAAGTTGTAGTTCTCTTTTTTTAAATCTCCATGTTTATATACTATCTTCACTGGCATTAATCAGTTTAAATTGTGTTTCATAATGCTGAATGAATTAATTTTATCTTGCAGTTCCCAAGTTACTTGTAGCTTATGCGGCTCAAAACCTGAGCCACAGATTAGAACACTAAAAGCACCGATACGTATATTTAATGAAAGTAGCACAATTTTCCAGGGAATACAGCATGGAAAAAAGATATGGCAAAGAAAGAAATGCATATGAAAAAAAAGATGCCACACAACAAGAGAACTCGAAGGCTACATCAAGCACCCATCTCAGCCTAGCAACCAGGTAGCCTTCATTAATATTCCTCAAAAATAAGCAGCTCCAAATCTCTCTGCTCCACCCCCAAGCATTTGTACTCACTCAAATTTATCTCCTGTGTGCTCACAAAGCCTTGCTTGCTTTGGGGTTTTCTTCCTGCAAACTCTGTTGTTGCATTTTTATATTACATATCTGCAAACATTTGAGTAAGTAAGGGGAATCACTAAGGGGTATCACGAAGTGTAAACTACTTGGGCTTACAGGCTTAGCCTGGGTACTGCACAAATGGAGCTATTTCACTTCTTTTATGTAATGGAATCTAAGAAAAATGATCTTTCTGAACACTTTTCCATATTATGCAGTCTCACTATTCCCAAATTGGTTTAGTGCATTATATTCTTCAGGTTTTTTGAAGTCTTAGAAATGTAGAAACTCATAAAGGCCTTAAAACTGGTAATTTCAGTCTTTTCCTTTAATGTTATTCAAAACCCAACAGATCAAGTACTTTCAACAGAAACATAAATGTGTCTGCTGAAAAAGATCTCCCTTTTCTGTTATTTCTGGAGTTTTCCCCATCATTTCATGGTACAAACCTCCAATACACACACATGCCAAAGCCATTTTATTTAAAATACACACTCCTGCATGTGGGATATGAAAATGTACTACTTTCAACAGAGTATGAACAAGTCATCCAGATGAAACATTTGCATGTATTTATGACATAAGTTTACCATTCACAGTACAATCCACCTTGTGGTATTTACTTAATAGGAGGGAATCATATTTAGACCATGTCTAAATTCCATTCTTGAAATATTAAATTCGTATTAGGAATTCCTGCTTAGATTATGCTTCAGTTTCTTAACTTAAATAAGGTCCAATTCCATGTAGGCAGAAAATCTTCTCAATTTCCAACAGAAACTGAAATTTCCTCTCTTCAAAATCTATCACGAGTTGCTGGTAGAACAGGCAACCTCCAAGTTACAAATCACTGGGAATTTAGGTATCCTGTAAGATTTTATTTTTGTAAATAGCATGAACTCTCAGTCATGGATACCCTGACTGAGAGAAAGATGAGTTAATTTACACATGCATTCTCCACCAGTCACTAATTATTTTTTAACTCAGCTTCACCTTAAACCATATATTAATGGAAAATAAAAATATATTTTAAATTAAACTCTCTATGAGGAAATGTGGGGAAACTCCATTACGGTGGCATATTAAATACAAGGCTTAACTTTCAATCAGATTTCTTTAAAAGAAGGTTCAGATTTCAGTAAGAAAATAAAAAAAAGGAAAAGGGAAAAAAACCCAGAAGTTGCTGGGATGCTGTGATAATTTAAGCTGAATTTTATCCAAATAGCACACAAGTTTTGGTAGGACATAAGGATTAACACATTTAACACTTGCCAAGACTGCCACAACACTGAAATGTCCTCCTGAATTAATTTCAGAACAGGTGCATCCCTACATTTCTAAGAACGATTCCAGCAAGATCCAGCCTGGAGAGGTCCTGTGCCACGGACAGGCAGAGTCACCCATGGGGGCAGAGTCACCCACGGCGGTGGGGCCACTGCTGACATTTCTAACAGCACATCGTCATCACGGCAGCCATTCAGAACTAGAGAAGTTTCAGAGCTTTAATTTTTTCTTCTAAGTCCCCAAGTGAAAAAGTCAAGGAAAAGTAAAAACCTTCCCAGAAGGAAGCAAGGGAAGCGATGCAATCAAGAAGGGGAATGTTGACAATTCCCTTCTGTTTATTTGCAGCTAAATAATTTTGTTTATATTACTGCTTAAAACCTCTAGCTGCAAAAAAAAATCTTAATTCCTTCTAGGAGGTCATAGATTTGTTTTCACTTTGTGCTCTGAATATTCATCGAAGATGCAGGGAAGCAATTTTTAATAAATTATATGATCATAAGCTGATAGAAAGACCTGAAGAAGTGGCATTGGCAGGCAATTAGGGAAATTCCTGAGACAGGAAGGAAAAAAAAACAAAACTAAAAAAAAAAAAAACCAGCAGCAAGCACAACTATTTTAAAGAACTTGGACGTTATGACAGAATAAAAAAGAAAAGGCAAGTAATACGCAGATTTCAGAGTTTTTCCTGTTTATTTTCTTTGCAGCCTTAGTTATTCCTATTGATTGCTACCGAGCTAAAGCAAGGATAAGCACACAGGAAAACACGACCTGAACTGAATACAAAGAGGAGATGAGAAACATCATCCTGATACTGTTAGTTCACAAAAAAGGTGTATCTTTGCCTCATCACAGATAAAGCATTACTCAGATTAGGAACTGTGTATGCCCTGGAGTAAAATATGGAGAAAAACCTCAGCTATAGTCAAATTTGTGTGACAATAACTGGAAAAGCCTTTCTTATTCTTCCTGTCTTGGCAATTTTGGTCACTCTGTCTCTTAGGTAAAAAAAAAAAAAAAGTATTTAGATATAAAGAATGTATTCCAGAAAAACAGACATACAGATATTCACCATCTCTTCACCTTAAAATTAATTTAACAGTAGGCATGATTCAATCCATATTCCTTTCAATTTAGAATTCCCTAGGAAAAGTTCAGAACCTGGTGCTTAGATTAAAAATTGAAATACTGAAAATCCACATTTGATCTTCTCCATCACTTCAGAGCAGCCACTCCAGATCTGAACCTACTCCCCGAGTATTAAACGCTGCAGAGAAACTCTAAACCTGTAGTGTCTATTTTTTCATTTAATTGCTTTCAAATCAAACAGCCTGAACAAAACCCACAGACAAACCTCTATACACAGAGCATAACATGGAAAACACTGTTTCAAACCTGCTGCTATTCTTTAAGATTTTCCCAATTCATAAAACAGCAGGAAAATGTAAACCAGCGAGCTGGTCATGCAGAGAGAGAAGTATGGAAAATTTCAGTTTATGCTGGGTGATGAGCTAAAATTCAAGGCTTATTTTTAAGGGTCCAAAAAATAAAACTCCCACCACAACTCCAAACAGGTAACCACGCAAATGGAATGGAATACATTTTTAAAACACGGGAACTAAATGACAAAAATAATCTGTACCTTCCTTCACAGGAATGCAGCAAGGGGGAAAAAAAAGAGGGGGAAAAGAAAAGATTTTAGAGAAGCTGAGAAACTGTGCTGAGATGTAGCACTCCACGCTGCTCCAGAGCCAATCCAGCACATTTGTTTAGGTTAGTCCAAGGCCAACACTTCAGCCCAGCTGACAAAATTTTAATGAAGTGTTTCACTGTTCTGGAGATTTTAACCATTTGAGCACAAAGGATGAACAGCTCCTCACTTTGCTGGCTGCATTCTGAATTTTCCTTTTCAACTCGTTCAAAAGAAAAACCTTTTCTCGTCTCAGAGACCAAGTTTACAAAGGACTTTTTCCGTTGTTTTCCTAATCCTGTAACCTGAAGGTTTTGGTGTTCAAAAGCAAGTTCCACTTCTATAAAATTCAGACTCTCTGCTGGGAAAGCACAGGGAGCAGTGGCCGAGCAGCTTCCTTTTTCCTGAGATACACAGAAAGACTTTCTAACTCTTCTGAAGGCAATTAAATCTTCATTCATTGAGACAACTGCACAAAGTTTTTACTTTTTAGTTCTTTTTTGCACGGATGTGAGCCAGATAAGAATCACAGAATTATCAATCCAAGATCATCAAGTCCAACCTTTGACCAAGTATCACCATGTCCACTAAACAGCACCACAAAATGCCACATCCAGTTGTGTTTTGGTGACTTCACCACCTCCCTGGGCAGCCTCTTCCAAAGCTTAACCACTCTTTCAGTGAAGAATTTTTTCCTAATACACACTGTGAGTATTCTGAAACAGGGAGATTTTGTTGCTCTGAGGAAGGAAGGTAAAAATCAAGATGCTAAATGAAATTGTACTACAGTCAGAATCACAGACGGACTTCTATCCCTATTTGATGCTCTTCTACATATCCTTAAAAAGCCTGATGGTCATAGTTTGATTTTCTCTCTGAGCAAGATGCAAGCCTGTGAGCTGAACAAATGAGGAAAAGAGAGCATGAGTTGAGCCTTACTGACTTTCACACATTAGGCTGGTACAAGGTACTCAACAGATGGCAAGATTCCTGAAAAAGCCAGCCAGGATTTTGCACATGGCAAAGCAACAGTGAGTAGAAAATACTATGAGAGATGAGAAGAGGCAAAAACAAAAACAAAAAAAGGGCAGAAAAGCTTCAAAGAGATTATTATAATATACTAACAAAAGACATTTTTAGACAAAGGTAGAAACAAGTCAGTGTTACAGAGGAGGAAAATCAATGACACAGCCCTTGCTCTTCCTTATGTTCCCTGTGCATGGAAGACACTCTGCAGGTATCAGAACTGATCTGGGCCATTTCTCCTGTCACTGGACAGCAGCAATCAGAAGTTATGGGCAAGCAGAGCTATTGAGATTCCTGCTGTCAAGCTGTCCTTCTGGTATTATTTTCCATACATTCCTCACTGGAGTGAGCTGGATATTATGATAATGGACATTAGAGAAACATCTATGAATTTTGTCCAGAAAGCAGAATGTGATTTTTTTCTCAATGCAAATTTATTAAGTTGATTAAGTTGATCTGGATTGCTCCTCCCTTTCTCTTTCAGCCAGTATTCCCTAGATGTTTGTTCCTGGGATAGAGAGACCCCTATTTATGCCTTCCTGTTCCTTGGGAGATTCAACACTCAACTGGGAGAGGCTGGTGTGATGAACACACAGCTCAACTGGACTTAGCCTGGCACTGCATAGTGCAGAAAACATCTTGTTTTGCACACAATTATGTCACAAAGTCTGATTTTCTGGGGGAAACAAGGTCCCCTGTATACAGTAAATAAAGAGAGAACGTCCACAGGCTCGTTGTGTTACCTTTTCCATCAGGGACTTTTCAAAGCAAGTGGCTTTCACAAAGGAGGTGAGGTGAGCAGAGCTGCCACTACACAAACATCTGAGGATTGGATTGTTTGGATTTTGTGGGGGGCTTGAGTATTTTTACTCCGCAGAAATCATAGTCAAAGTTATCCTTCAAAGTTATTAGTGAAATACAGGGTTATAACTGCTCAAATTTGGGGACAGCATTTTCTTTTCCTCAACTTACCTCTCTTAATTTGAATAACAATCACTCCCAGGAATATTCGCTGAAGTAAGTGGTATAGACCATGATAATGAAATTATTTCTACTTTTATTAGGTTTTCAGTTAAAAATCTAACGATCACCCACCATTTCAGCTCCATTCCATCCAGACTGGGAGATCATAACCCACACTTGGATACCAAGTACAAAGAACAGCTACAATTCAAATTATTTTACTTCTTTTGTGGTAGAAAAATTGTCATGGTGAAGTTATGCATTATAGTTGCATGACAGTACCACCACAAAGGAAACCTGAAAGGTCAGTTTCAAAAATGAAACGTAAAAAAAATGTTCATTATAATTCATAAAACTTTAAAACTTTACAGAGATACAGCTTCAAGAGCAAAGCCAGCACTTTGGGGGCAATCATCACTGAGCTATATAATAGTGAAGGAAAAGCAGTGTCCTCCTTCCTTCGGAATTTGACATTTCTGTCATACACAAAAGTTCTGAATAAAATTCTAAAAATAATTGGTCCCACATTATCTCATTTAAAATAAGTAGAGAAAAAAGATACCTAGGACAGAAGGCCCTTTATTTGCTTTAAAACCAGTGGTGGAAATTGAAGGTAAGATAAATTAGAGCTAATGGTAAAATGCACTTTTGAAAGGCACGGCTATTTCACCATTACAGGAACTGCTGTAAGGATGGAGAAAGTTTCCTGCCACTGAAATATTTCCATAAAATTGGTTAACTTCCAAAAATGCCTGTTTCAGCTCGGAGTTCTTGGCTAGAAGCTCAGAGGTAAATTTATCAGGATCAGATTAGATGGATCATCAGTAGGAAGCTTTCCACCAAGGCTAGAAGAACAGATTCCCAGCATCTGGATAACATTCCATCTTTTTTATAATTCAACTCATTTGCTCTCCATTTGTAGCTATTCCCCTCATTATTCTAGCCTGGAGCACCTATAGTCTACAGGTGATTACCAAGCAAGCACATAAACTCAGGGAGAGGATTTGGATTGCCCACAGCACTGCACTGACCAACAAGAGGTAGAAAAACAAACGAAGAACAACATGGAAGAATTAAAACAGATACAGACAGCTGCCCATTGGGAACAAGCACCGAGCAAGGGGCAAAATCTAGAAATGGCTTTTGGTAAAAGATCAAGGTTCCAGGCAAAGGAAACCTAATGTTGAATTTCTCCAGCAGTAAAGAATGCAGGATTTTAGATGATTTTTTCATATTCTTAAGAAAGAAGATTACATCACCTGTTTCTCATCCTCATCATGGGATGGAGCATTTGGTGGTTATTTTGACAATACTCCCAAACTGTCCATCTTGTGTGATCTTGGGCAAATCATTTATTCCTTGTTCTGGACTGCCAGCATCAATAGTAATAAAATTGTCTATTACTTGCATTTGCACAGTGTCTAACCAAAAATGAACAGAATTTCATGGAATTACTCAAGAAAGTTACTGAAATGGACTGCTCACCTTGCTGGGCATTTGATACAAAGATATAACCTAGCTGAAAGTAAACTTGATAAAATTTAGACACAGTAGTTACTGCCATGAAGCAATCTAGAAGCTTCCTTGCTCCACAGATTAACTTTATTACAAAATATGTACTTTAATTGCTTCTTGTAATTTGTCTTTTTTCTCTTCTCAGACCTATTTCAGCTAAACCAATCATGTTTTAAGAGCCCTGGGTTTAAAATTAGCAAGTCATTCTAAGTTCTCCACTCTTACCATTCTGCAAAGTGTGATGTATTATGCTCACTGTATTTAATGGCTACAGACAGCTGAAGCACATCCAAGTCACTCAGCAGTAATATTTATACCAATACATCATCAAACTACACACCTCTAAGTGGTACAGAAAATACTCCACACAAAAACAACACGCACCAGTGCAAAGGATCAATTTCCCAATGTAATATCCACAGTACTTTTCATCTTCTACTACCAGAGAACAAGATTTTTATTCTATTTAAACACAAGACCATTAGGAATTTAATATACTCTAAGATTACACCTACAGAAAATCAGGTCTAAATGAATCACAGGAAAACATCTAAGAAATTACACTCTATTTGATCAACATCCTCAAATTCCTGCACTTTCCCCTCTTCACATAACATTTTTTTCATCACTTGTTTTTCCCTCTCTCCCATCATCAGTCACTGCAATATACAGCAAGATCAGCAATTTAATGACAACACAGAGAAGCCAATTTCATAAAATGACCAACAAAATATGAGCTGGATCTGTTTTATCTGACACAGTATTAAAAGCTGCATTTATTTAAGTCTCAGGGTTTTTTCCTCTTTGTCTTACAAAGAATTTCCTCCCCTCTACTTTTGATAATTTTAGATAATTTTCATTGCTTGGAAATTTAACTATTTTGAAGTCAATCTTATCCTACTCCCCCTAACAAAGAGTCAGCCTCTGACTGATCAATGATAAATTTAGCACATCATCATTCTTAGTACTAAATCAAAAAACTTTAAACACGCTTGTAAATAAATTAAAATTCTCTTAAGCAATCCCTCTTTCAGACCATCTTACTATAAAACTTGCAAGCTATGACATTTAAAACCTGATTTACCCATAAACAGCAAATGTGGAGCTTGCTGTGATGATTATCCAGTCATTTCCCTCAGTGAAACAAAGTTGGTAAAACAGATTCTGAGATGCCCTTTCAAAAATGCCTTGGCATCAATTACAGCCATCACATTCTGCACTTCCCATTTCTTCTGAGCAAAACTACCACACTTGACCTACCCTTCTGAAGTCCCCACAGCAATAAATTACTAAACTTCATTCTCTTTCTCATACTCCTGGGGAAGGCAGCTATTAAAAATGCCACTTCTAGCTAAACAGATCATTCGCAGTCTAAAGATTCTACTTTTTTTAAATCAGGATGCTCTTTATCTCCTTTGGCCAGCTGCCCAAAAATCAGAACAAAACTCCAACCCTTACCATGATCTGCCTCTGTGATTGAGGAATTGAAAATACTTCAATGAACAAAGTTACTTGAAATATTAAGAAACTGAACTTGCTTGCAGATTTATTTATTCTCAAAGGCAGAGAAAAACCTATGGCACAGTGTTTATCACAGCCTGCACTAAAGCTGTTCTTCATTACTTGTCAATGCACTGAGTTTTGTTGGTAAAAGACCACAGAAAATTATTAAATCAATAAAATATATGGAATTTCAAAGAAGTTCCATCAAAAAATTTGGCAAGAAAATACTATCATATGCCAGCTGAGCAATACCTAAGCAAAAATGCAGCATGAGGCTGAAACCAACTTCAGCAGCAAACGTCTGGATCTACAGCACGAGCAGTGTAAATGTACATGGGAAGAAACAAGTAAATGAGGCACCTGAAATAAAGAGTGGTCTTTGATCCAAACCCCGGGCCTGACCTACCTCATCTGTTCTCATTAAAAGAGGAAAACTAAACATGCAAGAACTTGCAAGTGCAAAATTAATGTATAAAACCCCAAGGGGATTCTGAATTTGTGACACCTGACCATGGGGCACACAGCAGGTTACATTCTGAGAGCTCCAGGCTGCAGGGGCTCTCTGACCTCTGGAAGAACATTGTGAGGAAATTTATCATCCAATGCAAGCAGAGAATTCAGACAAACATCTCAGTTTCTAATTATTCTTAAAATGTCTTTCAGAGCTGACAACTTTCACCACCCTGTTCCAGACGTTTGTTCCAAGCCTCCCTCCGACTCAAGTTTCCAGCTCAGCAGGTCTTCCCATGAGCCCATCTTTACTATTTCTCCATTATTCTAACCCAGTCAAGTCCCCTCCTTTTCTCCCCTCACTTTCTATACAGCCAACGTCCTCCTACAAAAGCCAACCTCAGTATTAAGTTTTGTTTTCTCACAATAATGTCATTATGGATGTGACCACCTCCAGCTGTTCACATAAGCTCTGTTTATTGTGTTGTTGTCAACTTTCAA
The DNA here is from genome assembly GCA_013399875.1 of Gymnorhina tibicen. Taxonomy (NCBI): domain Eukaryota; kingdom Metazoa; phylum Chordata; class Aves; order Passeriformes; family Artamidae; genus Gymnorhina; species Gymnorhina tibicen. The sequence goes on along the minus strand of VXAZ01005453.1, from coordinate 471,249 downwards.
TTTTCTTTGTTCATCTTTAGACAAGAAAGAGAGATGAAGTGGGGTTTATACAGGAGATTGCACCTGCAGCTACTCCTGATGAGAGATTGGTTTGGGTATAAGCAGGGTATAATCACTTGTTTTCCAAGTGACAATGAAGAAAGTCCACAGAAACAGTGCTTTTGACAGGCAGGCAGTGTATCTACCCAAATTTTTTCTATTAGTAATTTATAAAATTTTTAATCCTTCTTTCATGTCAAATAAAATAGGAAAAACGGCAAGTTCTAAGACATATTGCACTGAAATTGCAGCTCCTACTGTAATAATATTGAATGTAAAATACCAGACAAGCTGAATTGAATTTATCCAAATCCAAAGGGTAATAGGGTTTTTTCCACCCCTGGCTCGAGGGAATAGCTTTAGTAAAACATTTTCTTAATGTTCTGAATGACAACCCTCTCTAGGGCACAACAGCCTGTTCCTTTCTTGACAGAACAATTCACAGAAGAAGAGAGGAAGAGGACTGGTGAGCAGAAATTGTGTGGAATATTCAACTATTTATAGAACTCAAGGGAAGGTAAGCAATGCTGAACTGGGCAGGGAAGGAAAGTTAAAAGCATTTAGACCAAGACTGCTCAAAAATTGCCAGCTTTCATCCAGATCATAATCAAATTTTGCCAGACGGGTACCAACTGCCAAAAATCCATCTCTCCCTTGTTTTTGCGGATTTTATTATCTACTTTATCTCAAAGAAAACTACAATTTTTTTCCAGTAAGGCAAGGAAAAACACCTTGCTGACCTGGCAAAGGCTGATGTGGCTCATGGCTCCAATTTGAGCAGACTTAAGGAAATGTGAGTGGTTTTCTGGCACTCATATCACAAATGTCAATTATAAAAAATAATGTATGTATTATTTTGATAAAAATCAGATTTGAAAGTGAAAGAGCTTTTTTTATCTTCTCTTCTACCGTCTTGAAAGTTATTAGGGAAATGAGAGATAGAAACGTAAGACTTGACATGTTTAATACTGAGGGAGAACTCAGGGCCACAAAATTTACAAACATAGTACTGAATTCCAAATTAGGACAGTGTGGAAGTAGAACATCTAAACTGGGCTATATATTTGTGCCTAAGATCTCAGTCCTGTATTCACATTTATTCAGTGAAAAGGAATCTAAATTTCAGTTGTGTTCTATAGATTCAACATCCACACTAACTTCCGCAGCACCCAAAATTATTTAAAAGTTAAACAAACAAAAAAAATTCCCACTTGTTCCGTTTAAGGGATTAAACTTAGAATAGATGGAATGCTTATGAGTAAAAGGAGTTAGAGCTTAAAGTATCAACGATATAAAGTTTATCCCTATTAGCAGCACACTTTCACATAGAAGAGTAAAGCCTGAGAACTGAATAGAAAAAAAATCCAGTTAAGGCCTGTATCTCATCTTAAATACACTGCTGACTAAATCAGAAAAGATACATATACATTAAAGACAGTGTGTTAAATTAGATTAGCTCTACATACTGTATTTTAGAACTTCCTACCATTTACTGATAGTGCAGGAACAGAGCAGTTTTACGAGAGTACTTAAACCTCTCCAGCTTCTGCAGCTGAATCTCCAGCATTACAGCTCACATTCAGGATGCTGAGGGAAAGGCTCCTGAACAAACAAGTCTCAAAACAAATAAAGAAGTCAGCCAAATCCCTTATAAATTATAAACCAGCCCTGTCTGCCAAACAACTGGCCAGTAAGCACCGGGTGTGTTTAACATCTTAAACCAAGGTTTTAAAAAACTCGCAATATGCCTTCAAAGTTTTCATGACCCAGCTCAAAGAGTTCTCCATTTCAACTTTTCGTTTGGATTAGACTGATCTCTAAAGCTCAAGTCCATACAGAATACAGAACGAAGTGCCAGTGTGTTTCTTCCATCACTGACAAGAACTAGACTACAGCACATAATCTCAGCTTCCAAGCACAAAAAGCAGTGTAGAATTCCTTGGGTTAAAACTGACACTGTGTTCGCTGAGAGATTATGACATCTGGTTATATTTCTTGCTGCAGCTTTTGCATTAAGACAAAGAATGGTCTAATATCTCTAAACACTCTGCAGTGTTACTCAAAAAGTAACAGATTCAGCCTCAAAACTGACATTCACACACCAGTATCAGCACAGCAATGCAGAGCCAAGCAGGGTAGCCCATCCTTTCATGCAGACGCACCCTAGAACAACCAAGGAGTTTAGGTAAGTCTCAGCACAACTACCCAGCACTGAACAGCAGAAAAGAGTATCTGAACATAATATTACACTGTGAGATCCTATTCAGCTTGAGGGTATAAGCAAGCTTTATGATGAGGTCATAAAGCAATTTTTACACGAATTTATGAGCTCATTGTAACAGTCATTTCCAGAAGCCAGTGGCCAGTTTATTAGGAGACAGCCTGCAGCAAAATTGGAAACGGAGATTGCAGAGAAGCTCGACTGCAATATCCAAGACCGAAGCACAAAAAAATTGTAAGGCAAACAAGTAGGGAGGGAAGGTTTAAGTATGAGGCTTATAAATATCTGAACAAGGACATTTCAGAATCAGCAACACGAGAAGCATTGATTTACATTCACTTTCATTTGCAGATATTCACTTTTATTTGAAGACGAGCTTATGCACAGCATGCAGGATTGAAAAATAACTGCTACCCCTGAATATTCACACCAGACACCTATTGTAAAATCATGAATAAGTGACAGCAGAGCGTTTTCACCACACATACAAATTGTTTAAGATCCATCTTGCTTCTTAACTTAAAAACTCCCACTTGCTTCTTACATTAGTCCTTGTCAAACCACTCTAATTGGCACAACAATAAACCAAATGTAACCCAGCACTCATCCCAAACTGCAGCGTGAGGGACAAACCAGCAGCCCACAAAATTGTTCTGCTGCCACAGGGAAAAACTCAAGGATATTTTAAGGAGGTTCTAGGGAACTCAAAAAGCTTCATAAATATCAAATATTTTGAGACTCAGTATCAAAGGGAACCTGGGATCATCTCTCGTGTGCAGATCCCAGCTTGTTTCATTTCAGACAGCGGTGTCTGAGCAAAAGCATTTGACAATGGAACATAATTCATGTACTCAAAGACACCCAGTCTAAAACAGAGAGAGTCAAATCCAAAACCACAGCAAATTCCTTAAAACTCAGCCAAGAAAACTGGACCATAGCACATTCTAATCATATCTTTAAATGCTTAATCAACTGGATTGTTTACAGTAATTCCCTGATGCTATGGTTTGGAATTTATCTAGCTTTCATTTTAAGCTACTGGGGGTTCTTATGCTGCTTCCTACTAAAGAGCAGTGTCAAACCAGAGAGAAGTCACAAATAGAAATAAAGTGTATTACAGAGAAGGAGTGAACATGCAAAGCTGGATAAACCATGTTACCACGGAATCATCACCAGCCAGGGGTAATGCAGTCACCTGAACAGGCCAATGCAGCTCCTCAGTTATAACAGGTAATTTTTTCTGGTCATTTGCTCACTTCCCACTGTGTCTGTCCATGTACATAGAGAATTACGTGGATAGTCCAAAAAACATTTCTAAGATCATTTTAAATAGTTTTGAGCTCCACAGGCATTTTTAATCCAAGCAGATCAAATTACTGGTTTACAGTAGTTTATAGTAGTTTAACTGGGACAAACTCCAGGCACACTACAGATCCTGTACAGCAGTCATACACAGCAGGCTCAGGACACAGTTACTCAGCAAAGAACCCTTTGATGCTGTTGGAATGTGTATTCTGTACTCAACATAGTTTTGATCATCTGAATGGTTCTTCCATCACAAAATACCAATTAAATCAAAATTCATCCCGTAAACCTGACAACAGGATCCAGCACGTGCCTTCCCACCACATTGTTCTGCTGTACACTATTAAAAAGCAAGTTTTTGCTTTACAGCCCTCCAACATCCTTGTAATACTATCACACAGATCACTGGGAACCTGCAACTTCTTGGTTGCCAGGACAACTGATTGACAAGCAAAAAGTGCACCAGAACACTTTTTTCTTCATGTGTTTGGTGCAAAGTTCTGCATTTCTAGGTTTTTAATCCTATGTTGAAGTAACACTCCCCTTGCTGCCGTGACTCAGAAGCGTCTACAGGCCAGACATTCTACACAAAGCTCTGAACTTAAAAATTAATGCTGAACATTTTATTCACTTAAATAGCAAAATATATCCTCAATTATACTGATTTATAAACAATTGGGAAAAACGTTGCTATGTCATAAAATACAAAGGCTTTAGTAATTTTTTTAACACCTTTCCTATGCTGCAGTCATGTTTTCTGTGCTGCAGAGTCAACTGATGATGAATTAGCAGTACTAATGGTCCAAAAGAAACACACTTACAAATTAACAGTTTCACCTGTTTCTTGCTCAGATAGAATTGTGACTATTCTCACTGTGAGGGAAGCAATCTCACAGGCAAAGCAAGTCACTGAGAAAAGCAGAGCCTGTGTCTGCTTCTCAGCCGAACGCACGTGAAGCCAAATATTGCACTGTACAACACTCGCTCTAATTCCTGACGGGATGAGCTGATGCAGAACACGGATCCGTGCAGGGAATGTATCAAATACTGCACACAACACAACATTCACCAAAGCTTGGGAAGAGACCAATGAAGTGCTGCAGTCCATATCTTTACAATCTTTCTTATCTTCATCTTAAATTACATCTTCTTCAAATCTGGCCATTACAAAGCTAAATTTATTTCATGCTCAAAACAACTTTACTCCTTCAACAGGTAATATCTGCCACAAAAAAGCAAAGAGCAGCTTAGTCCAGGGCAGAGTTTTGGTAAGCACAGTGCAGCTTCCACCCACACAACTGTTGTTCCACCCTGCTACTTTTATTTACTTTTCCTTTGACCCTCTCAACTATTCTGTTTTATTACTTGCATGTACACCACTAAAAAAACCTCACTGCAAGAAAGCCAAGAATTCATAGAGAAGCACCTTCCTACAGAGTAAATAGCATGAGAAAGCACCTTGAGGTGAGCTGACAGCTCCCCCAGTACACCACAGCAATAACCAACTCTGCAATTTCCACTCTTAGCCTGATCTTTCTTCACCTTTTTTGTTTGTTGGCTCTAACATAACAATCCAAACACAGAACATCAAGCTGTACTAGAGGAAACCAAAGGGAAATATTTATGAGACAAGGAAACCTTTGGTTTTTAATCACACAACAAACCATAGCACAGTACAGCGAAAAACCACAGGATTTACTTATTCTGATGTCGTTCCCTTACCTTGACGTGACTGAAATCACCAACTTTGCTGCTTTCTTGGGGATTAAGAGGTTTGGTCTCCACTCTCGGTTTGACAACCTGCCGGAAAGGACTGGAGAGTGGGAGTCCACTGACACTAATTCCATCTGGAAAACAGAGTAAACTGAATTACTTTTGCTTATCTAATGCTATGCTTTGTTCCAATTAATTTATATCTGTATTATCAAAGGGAGAGAAAAAAGACACAAAAAGTAATATTAATCTTTTATACAAAAAGACAAAACAAAAGACAAAGATTATTTGGCTGTTTCTCCCAAGACACCGAAAATAATGGAACGTGAACACACCAAAAACTCGGTGCAGATCACAGGGAAGGATGGCAACTGCACTTGAAATACCACAACAAGAGATGTCAGAGTTAATAGTATAAAATTAATTTTAACATTTACAAAATTAAAACAAAGAGAAAAGTTTGTGGATTTCCATGACAGTGACCCTATCAGCTCCTTAGGATCTTTAAATTAATTTCTGGTATGAGGATTTCTTTTTCAAGCATATATTGTGGAAAATGACAGAAAACAGAGACGACACATTTTGTACAGCTACTGACGTCAAAAGAAATAAAATAGTTCTCATTTATAAAGGAGGCAGACTGGAATCTTAAGGTTTCCATTGTAAGAGTCAACAAAAAAGCTTAAGAAGTACCCTGAGAGGAATCCCCATTTTGGTGTTTACTCCCAGTCTGGGTACTGGCACATAGGCAGGAAGATACAACACAACAACAGTGTCTGTTCTTGCCAACAGGGTGTAACTTGAAGGTAAATAAATGCATTGCAGCATATTTGGGGTTCGCAGCCCAACCAAGGCTACATTCTCAGCACAAACTTAAAATGTGTGAAAATTACTGCTGAATTAAAAAAGAAGAACAAGAAAATTAAAATAATTGAGCTTTAACATACAGTAAAGCTATATTCACCATTTGATATTATTTAGATTTACATCCAAAGAAGAGCAGGACTTTGTTCCTTGATGCTGTGCAGAGCAACTGCAATCCACAAACACCAATTAAATACAAGCAAAATCTCACATACAGCAGCAGACACATACAACTGAACACAGGGGAAACACCAAATTGTTACACAAAACCCAAACATATTTCCTAAACTGCTCCTATGAAATCTGGACATGTTGAGGATACGTTCCTCAAAAGAAGAAACCATAAGAACAAGATGGAACATGAAAGGGGTTTTGCTTCATTAAACTCCACAGGTATCCAAATGAGAAAACAAAGGGAGTATTCCCATATTCCCTTACTTGCAATTTCCTTCACTAACTAGTTCTAGGATGCACCTTAGCACTGAGTAAATATCCTGTAGTATCAGTTCCTGGGGGAGAGCAGGACAGGCAGGTGAGAGCACCCTGCCGAGCAATGCAGCAGGACCACGAATGAGACAAAATACAGGAATAAATACAGAACTACATTTGATCACAGGCTTTGAAAGCCACTCTTTCAAAATGAAAATTAGAAGTTTTAATTGAGGAAAAATATTCTTCTCCAACTGATGAATGATTTTCACTAATTCTATATTTAGAACAAAAACTGACACTGACTGGTGCATAAAATTGCAAATTAAAACATTAAAAGAATCAAGTATGAAAATCTGCATGGCATTAGTCAGATTTTCCATGTTTTATATGGCATGAGCTTTCTTTTCTTTGAGAGAGGAATAGATAATACCTAAAACAACATCACAGACATACAACTAATGCCTTTCCTAATTATTTTATCCTTTAAAACCCCATTTTATTTTTATTTTCTATGGGGGGAAAAGACAATTGTTTAAACATTTTCTCTGGGGAAAAGAAATTTTTCAATCTCTAAATTGTATCTGAAAACAGAGGTTTCCTAGCAAAGGAGACATCAGGATGAAAGGGAAGTCCAGGGTAACTTGGTCGTGGTTAAACTTTCTGTCTCAAGTCTGTGGCACTCACAGAGCCAGTGCCAGGCACTTTGTTATGCTGCAAATAACTCAGCCCTTCACAGCCTGGACTGCTCAAGGCAACTTCTCTGCCAGAGGACTAAAAAAATCATGTTCTGCTGCAAACAATTTACTTCTTAAATTATTTTGGTTTTTCTGTTCTTTGACCAGGCAGCAATGGTGGAAAGACCTTGCCCAGCTACTCTGCAATACATTAAATAGTCAGAACGGGGGGAATTCCTGTTAAAAACCCTGGTAGGCTGCAGAACTTAATGACAGCAGGAGAAAACAGTGAGCATCAGTGAAGCAGTTCTCCAGAAGTTTTACATTATTGATACTTACATTTTTTGAGATTTCCTACATTTTATTTTCTCTCATGAAGTTTAGAGAGATGAAGATGCTAAATCCTCCATGGTTTTCTTTTGCCAATCCCTACTGTCAAACAGCCTGAGCAGCCTTGTACTATAAAAAGAATAATTGTCTTTCTACCTTGTCCAGAAATTTTCCTAATTTCAACAATCCACATTGAGTATTTCCATGGTAACAGCATATGACCAACACTTTTTCCATGGTAACTGCGAAAACACAGCTTGCCTTTCCAACATCCCAATCACTGCTGTCACAACAGAGCAAAATCTCTTACCAGCATCTCCTCTCTCCTCTCAAATGTTAGGTAAATTGTCAATTTAACTTCATTAGCCACTTTCCCAGCACACTGCACAGAAGAATCCCACACAATTTCTTATTTGAATGAGGGAAAGTGCATTCAGGGAGTTAAACCTGTAGATCTACACCACAGTAACTGAGCACTGAAGGAAGAGGTGGCATGGGACAGCTCCTGTGCTGCGCAAGGATCACTGGCCTGATCCAGGGGACAAAAATGGATACACTTTTCAACAGGAAGATCACAGCTACGGAGGTCTCAAACTCCACAGCAAGGAAACACTTAAAAACTACTCCACTGACAGCAGGGCATCACAGAGGTTTGGATTCTGAGGCAGTGTCCAGGCAAAGCGATGTCACATGAGATGGAAACAGTGGAAGATTTCAGGCTGAAGTGCTGCTTCTTTCCAGGAGAACTTCATACAATCCAATAGCAGTGCACACCTGCTTCCTGCAGCTTCCTGAACAGCAGCACAGGGACCCAGAGAGGGGCAGGAGGAGGAGGAATCACAGAGTCATTTAGGTTGGAAAAGGCCTGAGATCATTGAGCCCAACGTACGACCGAACACCACCACGTCAAGCAGACCAGAGCACTGAGTGCCACGTCCAGTCTTTCCTGAAATACCTCCAGGGATGGTGACTCCACCACCACTCTGGGCAGCCCATTCCAGGGAGGGCAGGAGGGGCTGCTGGCCCAGAGCAGGGATCCCCCCCGCAGCCCAGCCCAGGGATGTTTCCCAGGGGGATTCTGCCCCTCTGCTCTGCTCTGGTGAGATCCCACCTGGAGTGCTGCATCCAGCTCTGGGGCTCCCAGCATCAGAAGGATGCGGAGCTGCTGGACCAAGTCCAGAGGAGGCATCAAAGATGATCCAAGGGCTGGGACACCTCCGCTCTGGAAACAGGCTGGGAGAGCTGGGGCTGTGCAGCCTGGGGAAGAGAAGGCTCTGGAGAAAACTTAGAGCCCCTTGCAGTGCCAAAAAGGGGTCCAAGAGAGCTGAAGAGGGACATTTTGCAAGGTCATGGAGTGACAGGACAAGGAGATGGCATCAAACTGACAGGAAAAAATTCTTTACCCAGAGGGTGGTGAGGCCCTGGCACAGGTTGCCCAGAGAAGTTGTGGATGCCCCATCCCTGGAAGTGTTCAAGGCCAGGTTGGACAGGGCTTGGAGCAACCTGAGATAGTGGAAGGTGTCCCTGCCCATGACAGGGGTTGGAATGAGATGAACTTCAAGGTCCCTTTCAATCTAAACCATTCTGTGATGCCGTGCCATAGAATCCTAGAGTTTTTGGAAAGTACACAGCTTGATCGTAACATATGAAAACTAAATGCCACTTCAACCCATTTGTTTATTTTGTCAATCCTTCCCTGATAGAAATTTCAAAACAAAAACCTCTCGGTAGGCAACATCTCATAAGAACACTGTAACAGCTTTAAAGTACTTTAAACATGCGGAAAAATAGGAAAAAACAACTCGAGACAGGAAGCAGACTCTGCTTGCTGAACCTGAATGCCTTTTTTTTTCTCCCCTAGAAAAAAAGAAATGTATTCCCATGAAGTGTGCAGAATTCTAGAAACTTGCTGTCTGCAGGAACAAAGAGTAGAATACACCAGAATACAGAGTTTGAGGCAATATAATCCACTTCAGCCTTCACACTTCAGGTGGGCACTGAGATGCAGCTCCTTCCCTCTCTCAAGAATGTGCTCAGGACTGTCACAGGAGGGACCCCAGGCAGCAGCACTCCAGGCAAAGCTCCTGGGAATGCATCAGCCCCCTGGCTCCCAGAGCAGGGCACAGATGACACGCACCAGACTTGAGCACTTCTTTGAAACCCCACTACCTTTGAAGACAATAATTAACAATAACAAATGCACCGTAAGTAAGGATTTATGTCCTGAGGTTGCTGAACTGAACTAAAATTGGAAGACAAATTTACAGTACGGGTGAATGCAATGAAAGAGAACAAATGAAGTATAAAGAAATTCATAAAAAACACTAGAGATTATTTATGCAGATTACATTAGATGCTAAAATAAAATCCTCAGCAAAGGAACAGCATAACAGGATGGCAGGTTTATTAGCCTGTAAGTGCCAATAATCAATTTATTGTTATTTGCCTCATGTCTGTCTTAGCTATTTACATTGTAACGATTTGGGGCCTGAAACACCAATCTCTCTGTGTATTTGTCTGGTGGCTGGTACAACTGCTATAGGCTGAAGTACTATGGCACTTATATACTGTGAAAAAAATCCCACCCTGTATTAGTCAAATCATGAGGCAAGATTATTTATCTAGTTTAAAAGGCATCTGGAAGAGAAAAAGACACCTTATCTTCTGTAAGTACTAAAGTTGGAATTCAATAATAATTCTGTAGGAGAAGTTCTCAAAAACTTAAGAATATTTTTTGAAGTTACACAGTGATGAATTTATGGAGGCCACAGAAGCATTTGTATTTTAAAAAACTGAACAAAACGAAAAAACTCATTTCCTCATTTTAACAGTACAAGCAAACTCACATCTGCAAACTGCAGAGACAAAAAAAAACATCTTAGAAATGAAGTCACTTCAAAAGAATACTCAGAATGATTAAATGTTAAAAAAGCTACCAAGCAGAGTAACATGGAAATGATAATACTGAAACATCTCTGAGGACCCCATCATCATCATCATCAGTGATACCTTTATCCTAATAGAGTCCTCCAGGCTACTTAGTTTCTTGGAAGACCTGTCAAGAGCACATTTAAATTCCAAACCAAGTATCATTCCAACAAAAAAAAATGCTTTGTCTATACACTATGTAAGTGCAGGGACATTTTGAAGTAGATAAAATCTGGCCATTTAAGCAGAAAAACAACAAAATGAGGATGAAATACACACTAGTCTTGCATACCAATGATAAAAAATGTTCAAGAAATGCTTCTAGAAATATGCTATTATTTCTCTGCAACCTTTTTCCCCCCAGAGAAGGGAAGGAGAGACTTAAGGCATAGATTTGCTTCTCTCTCAACATGTAATTAATTAGTTCCTTTGATGAGTTTATGAATTTAAATATTCTCACACTTGTCTTTGGGTTCCCTATACAGGGAATAAATGAACATTAACATTCTACATAATGAAGTACTCATTGTAAATTAATTCCTTAACTTTGCAAAACACTGTCCCCACATAACAGGAGCTTTTTTGAAAGGCTCAAACAAGTCACCGTGTCCAAAACAATGCAGAAAGAGCAGCTATTGTTCTTACCCCATTTAGTGTCAGGGACATGCTGAATTTCAGAATTACAGTATAATAGCTGGGAAGAGGAATTCATCATGCTCATAATGTGAGTATCCTGTTGACCTTTTTAGTCCCCTTAACAGGTGACAGAGACCTCACTCCTTCAGCTCCTTGCAACTGGCTGTACCAAGTGCTTCCTCCTGCCTCACTCAGTGTAACAACCTCAGAATCAAATTAAACCCACACACTGACCTTCCCAGCCAGAGAACCAAGGACATGCACAGAAGGAACCCTGCACCACCCAGTTGAGGGACAAGAGATCCAAACTTTCACTGGGATTTGAAGCGAACAGATCTCCTGCATGGATCTCCCAAATCCTGGTCAACTGGCTTTAAGACATGGAATCGCAGAATTGTTAAGGTTGGAAAAAACCTCCAAGATCATCATGTCCAACTCTCAACTCAGCACCACCATCATGTTCACCACTAAACCATGTCCCCAAGTGCCACATCCACACATTTTTTTGGAACACTTCCAGGGATGGTGATTCCACCACCACTGTTCCAATGTTTTCCAACCATTTCAGTGAAGAAATGTTTCCTAACATCCGATCTAAACATCCCCAGGTGCAACTTGAGCCCATTTCCTCTCACCTTGTCTTTTGTTACATGGGAGGAAAGACCAACACCCAGTAAAATGTTAAAATTCAGCATAAATAAATGGGGAAAAACAATCCTAAACTTACACATGCAGTAAGAGACTCTCAGCATATCATTTCTGTTGAGAAGCAAGATCATGGAGCTGTGGTTCACACATTCATCAATCTCCCAAATCAGTGTTCAGCAACAGTTACAAAAGCAAACATAAATGGTGCATTACCCCATGATTATAACAAAATATAAAATAAAATAAAGAGCACCATTAGGTCATAGATCACCTTTCAAATAGTGTGTACAGCCTCTCTCAAACATACAGAACTGAGAGTACAAAAGGGACAAGGCTGACATGTGGAACAGTTTCCATAACAGGGACAACTCAGCCAGGTGGAAATCTCCAGTCTGCTGTGACAATACCCTGGGGAAATGCATCAAATCACTGTAGGAACCATGTTTAGATGATGTCTTGGTACCTCTCTCATGCAATACAAAAACCTGGGAACAACACAAGGACACCAGTAAGTGCAAAGCTGCTAAAAATTAATTTGGCTGTGACTCTTCTTGCCACGGCACATTGTAAAGTGCTGACACCAAGAATGAAGAATTTTAGGAAAGAGAAACCCACTAAGGATGACTAACAGTGCCTAAAACCAGAGAAACCATATTCAGCTCCGGAAGCTCCTGAGCTAACAACAGTTGAAGGCCAAAAGCCTAGAGGAAAGCAGAAGTATGTGCACAATTTTTCCTGTATTGTCCCACTGGAATCTACTCTTAGCCACTGTCACAGTCAGGATCTTGGACTGGATGGTCACTGATCTGATCCTGTACAGCCACTCGTGGTTGTGCTTCCTTCAGTCTGGAAAAACACCCAACATTTTTCTCTGTGAGACAGCACACCATCAACACATGTCAGCAATTCTGATTGATAACTTGGTTTACTTTCCAATTGGATAAACGTGTATCATCAGAAACATCAGTAATTTATCCCTTCTGCACCATGTCCTGATTACAAACAGCATAAAAGGAGACAATTCCAGCAGCAAATGAAAAGACATTAAAGTAAAAATTGCCCTACTAAAAACATTACTTTTAAGAGACAAAACTATTTTGATCATCATTGTAAATGTGGTTCGTCTTGAAAAAAAAAAAAGGTACCACAGCTACCCTATGATTAAAAGCCATGTCATAGCTGCCATTGATTTTTCTAGCTCTTTTACTGTTCTTCCCATCAGGCTCTTACATCCTCTTTGGAAAGCACAGCATTTGTAAAGTTAAAAGCTATACACAAAATATAAAGTAGAAACTAAATTGTCAATATATTTAGCATCTCTAATAACACTTTCAAAGGACACAGAGTACACAGCACCCACGGATACCAAAGCTCCAACAAAACACTAATGGATCCTTCTTCTTTATAATCACTGAATGAGGAAAGGCTGAAGTGCCTCCAGGCTCCAGTTACACAATTTTCCAGAGAAGCAGGAAGTAGAAATAGTAAGGTAAAAATGTTTTTCAAAGATCTTGTTCATCTGTGGTCCCATAAGAGTTGGATACAGGTAAACAACAGAAGCCAAAATCCAAATCCCAAATCCCACAACTGTTCAGTGTCCATACCAAGAAGTATGTTATCTTCATCTCCTACAGAGTGCTTTGGTTTTATGTCATTTCATCTGAAAAGCTCCTACAGAAGTGCAGCTTCAGAGCTTTTTGGAAACTGGGCAAATGAAGGAAATCTTACATAGATGTGTGCATATGTATCTATATACACATATCTATCTTCTATGAAATTTCACTTGCTATCAAGGGCATTTCTCAAAGTCTCAATTCCCTGGCACCTGTGTTTTCACCATATCAGGGTGCGCTCTTCCTTCACTACCAGCATTTTCAACAAGTTCTAAATTGAACCTTAGTGTAGCAAGACTGTAGGGTTTGTGCAGTTAAGTCCTAAAACATTTTTTAAAGATCTTATTTTACACTGAGGAGGTTTCAAAAACAAAGTCTTTCAATCACTACTAACAATTACTGTAATTTTTATCTAAATGCATTTGCAAGGTAACTCACAGAAATCATTCTTATTCAATGTGAATAAGCTCTGCCTGTAATTTTGTTGTATTTTTCTATACTGAAAGATTACTTATAATGATAATGCATACCTGCAAGTGGATACTGGGAAAAAATCCAAATAACAGAGTTTTTAATACAGGCATATCTTGTTTTGTCAAGTTAATTTCATCAGTGTAAACATATCAGACAAACGAAAAAATACAGAGTAGAGTAATTACAAGACTGTGTGTTTACTATAAAAAGGGAATCCTTATTACAAGTACCTGGTACTTGTAATTCCAAATAATTCTAATAGAGGCAAACACTGCGACTTCCTTTTATTCAAAATAAGTTTAAGCACAAGAGACTTTCTCTGCAGTACAAATATTAAGGAGATTATGCCTTAAATTTCAGTCTGTCACTTTAGCAAAACTGCACTCAGCAGTCTTTCAGAATCCTGCAGTCCTGGATAATTAAATAATCAACTCAATGCTGTTTTTCTTTAAACCCCACTAATGTTTGTGAATTATTTTTCTTTACCTTCATACGGTAAGGATACAAAGAGATACCTCAAAAACACTGTCCAAAATATTTTAAAAGATAGCAGGGCAAGGTCTCATGATGGGAAAGTTGGGCCAGACTCTCATACCCACAGCTGTCTCAGAAATTCACCCTTCAATCAGTGGAGCTCAGCCAAGGGTTGTCTCTGCTTTACAAGACACAAATACTCAAACACGCAGCCACAACACAAATCAGTATAACACAAATGGCACAGCAATTAGAAAAGTCTTTCCAGCAGCACATACAACCCTCCTAACAAGCAGAAATTAAAAACTCACCATCACTGAGATCCTGCAGAAGGTTTTCTTGGCATGAGAAGTCCAGCTTCACTTTAATGTTTACAACAAATGTTGCAATCTTTCCAGGTTTTAGAGGAAACTGGCAGAGGGTGTCTTCTAGATTCCAACTCAAGAAATCTCCATACAGCTTCTCTGTATCAAAATAAGTAAATATTTCATGAGTATAAGCCCTGCATTAAGGAAGTTTCCATTTTGAACTGCTGTAGAGAGGACTAACCAATTTGTCATGTCCTGTTTAAAATCTAAAATATTCAGAATTAAGGTATTAAAAAATAATGTAATGTGACACTAGAAAGATAAGAGAAGTTACTGGGTACTGACACTGACCTGGAATCATACAGATCACAAAGCTCAAAATATGAATTTAAGTGAAGAAGACCAGTACCAGAAAAAAAAAAATTGCACAATAGGCAGCATTAAATATAAACTTTAAATATAGCCTGCAGGGGTTCTAAAAATTCATGTAGTTTTGAATCCTACACAGTTCAACTCAGGAGGTGTCACATGAATGCAGAGCACTTTTCATCAAAATACACCAAACTTAATTAGCTGAAATTCTGAAACAGCTGTAACATCATTATTCAGTTATTTACTGAGCAATGGAGAAGGCGATGAAGACTATTGGCTTTCATCTTTTTATAAAGTCCTTCCTTAAAGCTCAGAAGCAGCTTTCTACTAGACCCAAACATTAAGGATGCTGCCAGACAGGATTAGTCTGTGACAAAAGAAAATTTGTTTAATAAATTATTTATCATTGGTTCATATGAGATAGGGGATCCATAAGTACAAAGCCCTCCCTCATAAGCCTGACATGCCAGAAAATAAAACAAGGGGAAAAAACCCAGAATTTACTGTTCATCTACACTGAGTCTTCAGTTCTGGCCAGGGTCAACCCACCCCATCCATAAATTCATTCATATATGCAAGACCATACAATGCTAAATACCACAAGAAAGTCTATTGATACATAAAATAAAAGGGACAGTTTGACTGGCAGAGTCCTAAAAATATATTAATTTATTACAGCTATGTATGTTATCTCCAAAGTATATTGGAGAATTCTTCTAAAAGCTCACTTAAACACCATTTGAGCACAGCTTTGCGTAACAGGGACCACGGAAAGTCACATAGAGTTAATCTCTACATCTCCCAGGCTACTTGATAAGAGCAAGGTAATTAAAATCTGCTGGGATTTCTGAACCTTTCCAAAACCATCCTCTAAGATCCATGTGTGAGGGAATAGGGTGGGCAAACTGCCTCAACAACTACAACCTAGAATAAAGGATCTTTCAAGAACAGCAATCAGAATTCCAGATTATGTCCAAATCATGCTGATTTGCACAGAAACTTTTGTTTTCCCTTTCTAGGGAAGGAGAAAACAAGAAGAGTATGTTTTCCATTAACTTCTACCTAAACAATAACAGCTTTGCCTGAAAGATGTTCTTCTCACAGACCACCAGGTGTTGTGTTGTGTCTTTCCCCATCAAATCAATAGTACAGATTCCTTTATAGAAACAAAGATGAGGTAAAAATAAAAAATCCTCCCAAGAATTGTTTCCTTAAAGTCACCTCCACCTCACCTAATGATTTAGCTGGAACCATATCACCATTCAGATTATTTTCTTCTACTTTCAAGAAAAAAAATTAGGCTGGTAAGTATGGCAATCTCTACCCCCTTTTCCTGACAAGTAAAAATCCAATATGCTAAAGGAATGTTTTCCCTCAGTGTAAACAAAGAAGGATGTATCCCAAGCAGTGGAGCACCAAACTGTTTCCAAAACGTGTTTTCATTCAGTAAGAGATTTATTTGAAGACATTACAAGTGAAAAGACTTTTGAAGTGAGAATAGCCCTTGCAGATACCTTCTAATTAACACCAGTAATTACAACACAAGATCTAAATGCTTGAGCTGAAAGTTAAGCTGTAGAGAAACACCTAATTTATATTTATCTGACACAGTTTATAGTTTAACAATGTTGACCCTGTTCAGTAATCACTATTACAATGAATTATACTCTGGCTTCAGACCTTTCAGTTCAGTGGAAGGCTAATTTGGGGCAAGCCTCCATTCAGTTCTTTCTTGATTCCAACATCTGTGCTTAGCAAACATCTGAAGTTACAAGCAACTGTTATCAGGAGTTGTAAATAGCAACCTGTTTCATCATTTCACTGGATACCAAATCACTAAAATCCTAACGAATATCATGTAAAAGCTTACTCAGAAACCAACTTTGGGTTATCCCAGACCAGCTTAACTTTTAACAGATTTTAAGGTCTGCCAAAGAAAAAATCCACACTGACATTTTGCATAGAGAAACTTGATAGAAAAGTCTTTTGAGATCACAAGAACCTCAGTTCTCTTCAATCTTAAATCCCCTGGTAAATCTGGCTTTTTGCTATGGTTTATTTTATAAACTCAAAACAACTATCAGTTCTAAATGCACAGGCATTGGCATTCATACATTTTAACTTCTCCTAGACCTGGTAGATAGGAATGAACCTGCAGGACTTACGTTCTTTACAATGTGATAACACACTAAGAAGGAAAAAAGTTATTGCACAGAAGTAATTGTGCTCAGAGAGGTGAAAATATGTGAGAGGAACAACTCTGCAGACACCAAAGGTCAGTGGAGAAGGAGGGGCAGGAGATGCTCCAGGCACCAGAGCTGAGATTCCCCTGCAGCCCAGGGAGGAGCCAGGGGAAGGACTCCTCTCCCTGAACAGCAGCAGGAAAGTGTGATGAACTGATCATAACCCCCATCTCCACCTCCCTGTGCCACTGTGCGAGAGGATGTAAAATCTGGGAAAGAGGGGTGGAGGGGGGAGGTGTTTTTAAGATATATTTTATTTCTTATTATCCCATCCAATTTTGTTAGCAATAAAATTCAATTAATATCCCCAAGTTGAGTCTGTTTTGCCTGTGGCAGTAATCAGTGAGTGATCTCTCCTGGTCTTTAACTCATGAGACTTTAATTATATTTTCTCCCCCCCCGGCCATTTGTGGAGGGGAGTGACAGAGCAGCTTTGATGGGTGTCTGGCATCCAGCCAGGGTCAACCCACCACAATAACCCAACTCCAATTTGAAAGAATTTACAAAGTTTTCTTTAGCTAAAAAAAGGTAAATAGATCTAGTCCTGGATATTCACAGTTCTTCCTGAACCTCAGAGTAGATTTTTCATTTGTGGTCTGGCAGATGTGTTCAAAGGCCATGGGAAGAATACAGCTGGACAGGTGAATCTGTTTCTCTACGTTTAAACTCCAGAGGTCAGTCACTTCTAGGAAAGATCTGTGAGGATTTCCTTCATCCAGGTTCATTCAGTTTGTGTAGCTGGGCTCACCACTTGTGCTAAGATTGCCTGGTGGGCTCTTCTCAAGTCTCAAGTTTGAAAACATCAGGGTTATATTTGCCCCTGAGTGGATCAGATAGCTGGTTTATCAAAGCCTTTGGACTGCACTCCCTTAACTGAGACATAGCAAGCTTCTAACAAGAGCTGACTGCAGCCAAAAGGTGGGAAGGCATCCAGCTCTGCACAGGTCATCTTTCCAAAAAAAGGATTAAACTGTCTGACCCGGTGAGGGACAGTGTAAGGTGACACAGAGTGGACCCTGACAGTATGGGCATGTGATGTCCAACCTACAGATGCCACAGCCTGGCTCAGGGGTGCAGTGAGACACTAAGAGCCATGACAGACATGTCTGCTGTGGCAGCATGACAAGTCCCTCTTGCTGAGCTGCCTCGGGATCTGTTCCGTAACACACGGCTGCTGAAGGACTCGAAAACCCTGTGATGCCCTTTCTGAACTGCACAGGGGGAGCTGCAAGTTCTTTTTTATGAGGGCCAGAGTGGAAAACCAAAGAGCTGCACCTGAGAGTGACAGAAGAGAGGAAGTAAGGGAAGTGTGAAAGTCTTACCTCCAGAGGTTCTCATTAACATGACACCACTCAAAACAATGCCAGGGAAGTTGACTTCCTCAAGGAAAGTGACTGGCTATACATGCTAACATAACAAGGGAGGGGGGTCAGGTCACTGCACTGCAACAGCAGATCCCATCCAGTAATTCCAACAATAAAAAAGAGAATGTTTGCCATTTGCAACACTCATCTTTGTGTTAAAAGCTGTGGCTCCAGAAACAGAAAATAGGGAAATGGGTCAGGCAGACAGCAGCTGCAAGAAATCCACAAGCAACTGCCAAGACAAAAGAACCAAAGGAAATAGGTGAAAGAAAGGCTGACTGAAAGCTCTGTGTATTTGGCTGAAATGGGACAACAGCTTCTCATGGGCTCCTGAGCTGACAGGCAAGCTGTGGTCAGGCAGATGAAGGTGACCACCAGCTTTCAAGGAGACCTTGAGCAGTTTGAACAGGCACATTTCAGTGAGGAATAGTACAGAACAACCAAGAGCCAAGTTGTTAATACACTATGGACAGTTCATAAGCGCCTGCATATCCTCTAAACCTGATGTGTAACACCAAGAGTGTGTGATGCTGTCAGAGCTGGTTTAATGTCAGGTCCCCATGAGTTCCATGAATGTAGTCACTGACCAAACGGAGCTGCTGACATTACAAAACTTTAGTTCCCTGTTGACCACCTCAATTCCATGTCACTGTACCATCAGTCCATCCTTATGCATTTGTTTAAATTTATGGTCATAACTAAAATGGAAGAGAACTACAATGAAAAACGGCAAAGGTCCATCCCCAACACAAGAAAGACATGCTGGACCTGTTGACATGAAAGACCTGTTAGGAAAAGTCCAAAGGAGGCCACTAAATTGATCACAGCACCTCTGCTATGAAGACAGACTGAGAGAGTTGGGGTTGTTCATCCTGGGGATGAGAAGGCTCTGGGTAAATCTTAGAGCCCTGTCCAGTGCCTAAAGGGGCTCCAAGAGAGGTGGAGAGGGACTTTGGACAGGGCATGTAGTGACAGAACAAAGGAGAATGGCTTCAAACTGACAGAGGGCACGTTTACCTTAGGTATTGGGATGAAATTCTTTACTGTGAGGCCCTGCAACAGGTTGTCCAGAGAGGCTGTGGACTCCCCATCCCTTGAACTGTTCAAGACCTGGCTGGATGGAGCTCTGAGCAACCTGGAATAGTGGAAGGTGTCCCTGCCCATGGCAGGAAAATTGTAACTCCAAGGTGTTTTAAGGTCCCTTCCCACCCAAACCATTCAGTGATTGATTCTATGATACTTTGCAACGCCTCCATGCAATCACATTTGAAATAACATAATTAGTGCATGCTTAATGTGGACCATTAGTTCTTCTGCCGTGAACAGCCTTTTCCAGGGCTTTACATTGTTGCCACAGCACAGTCACGTAAAAAGTCACACTTATTTAAGTTTTGGGGTTTTTTTCCTCCAGTAACACAGTCCATCTCAAGCACACAGTTCCAAATACAGGGGTGCATTCACTTCTGTGAGACAATGAAAAAAACTGAACATTCTGCTTGACAGGACCCTGGATCACCTCAAGTTCTGCTTTCTAAAGAAGGTTAAGATGATTTACAGAGGTCCCTGCCCACACAGACATTTCTGATTGCATGATTCTGATGGCACAGTTCTCACACTGTCAGAACAAATATCATTCAGTGCCTCTCAAAACTCACTCTTACTTCTGTTTTTCTGAGATAGGGATTTAAGTTGCATTTTTTGAGTATGCATGCTTATAGCTTACTCATCAGAAATCTTCCTTTTTCTGATAGACAATTATCATGCCTAATAACTTCTAAGACACTGTCACATACACAAAGAGGCTTCATCGTGAACATCTTCTGGAGAGAAAGAAAATACAGGATGAACTACAATTAAAGTTTTACTGAACTTAGAGGCGAGTCTATCAACTCTTCTCCTTTTCCTCCACTGTTTTTAACAAAAGTCGTCATGGAGAGATGGTGGCTTTAAAGTTGACATAAGTCTCTTTTTCAACACTGTGAACCCATTAACTGTGTAATGTTATATACAAGAATTCACAACAATGTAATTCACAGGCCCATATATTCAACCATTTAATACATTTCATTCCATAAATTTCTCCATTTCACCTGAATGCTGTATTTGGCCTCTCCATTCCACACATACAGCCCCTGGCCCAGGAGGAGCATGCTGGAATTTCCGAAATAAGAAGAGTAAGTCATCATACGTTTCAACTCCTAAAATTATTCCTGGTAACAAATCTCGGACCGAAAATCTATTTTGAGATGATTGGCAACTCCTGTTCTCTGAGGTTGTGGAGAGGGGGATACTCTCTTACAAAAAAATCACGAGCTTGAATACTGAAATGAACAGAAATCACAATATATCACACTGCATTTTAATGCTCTGGCACTGGCAGAATAAAACCTGCAATAAAATAAGGTATTTCTACTGTCAGTAAAGACTACTTGTCACCTGTAGTTCTTCTGTTAAGGTCATTTTCATAACAATGCCTCGGAGGACAAACCAAAAAAAATACATCCCAAAACAAAAGCAGCCTATCAGACTACTTTTTAATACTAATATGGACAGAGTATTTCAAGAGAATTAAGTGTACACAGGGGATGTGCTGTATTTCATCCAGAGCTTCAATTATTCTTTTAACTCACAATACCTTATTTTATTTATTGCCTTGTCTTTTAAGGTCTTCTCTCCATTTTTTTTTTTGCTGCTCACTGAGTGAGATAGAAACAGGTTTATTTACTTCCACTCCCTCAAGTAGGACATTACTGCTAATAGTAATTTATTTAATGAACTAATCAGCATATTTAGACATAAGGAGAAAATAATTTAGACCCAAGATTCTTACTCTTTACAAGTAATTGCCTCAGGATTTTTTTCCCAAGTAACACTGAAATTAAATCTAGATTTCCGAAAAGCAGGTGACCCTTTGACACACAGATGGTTCTACAATTTCTTTCATCTTTCTACACTTTCTTACATTCACTTCTGTATTCCTACAATAAAATCAAACTGAATTATTTCAACTCTGTAACAGGGACTATGATATTTATTCTAAACCAACCTAAAAGAAACATAACACAAATAATCTCCCTTTTAACAGAGGAGAAGTCAGCATGATTATTTCCAAATACAAATCAGCATACATACCCTTGGTGTTGACCGTTTTTGCTGTCACCTCCAGTTTCTCCAACGGTTCTGTTCCAATATTTTCTAATTTAATGATGAGCTGCTGGGTCTCTCCATTGTACAGCTGGACAGACACATTAGTGGAGATTTCATCCCCTGAAGAAGGCTGAAGTGTATGAGCAGACCTACAAAATGTGACAAACAAAGTATTATGATGAAAATGTTAAAAGCCTGTCCAGGTTACTCTATTCACTGTTCTTGGAAGGCTCAGAAACTTCTGTTGAAGATACCAGATACCATTTTCCATTCCCATTTTTTAGAACCATTGAGGACAAAAATTAATAATTTATGCATAAGACAACTCAGATTTCAAACAATACAAAATACATATTCTAACTCTGAAAGTTTGTTAAACTACCTGTAAAAACTGTAAGAAAGGGAAAAGGAAGAAGAAAACCAAGAGCAGGTCATTACAACGAGCAGGTTTAGTGGACAGTGGCAGTGGATCCTGGGAAAAATTCCCTGTGTGAAAGGTGAAACAGTGACTAGAAATGAACTCTTTGGAGCATGAATGAGGGAAGGAGGTTGCAGAAAAAGACGGATGGGCAGAGGTTCCATTCCTGACTGTATCTTCTGTGCTAATGCAGAGTGGTCAGAAGGCATCAAGGACACAAGGACAAAAGTTACTGAGATTAATGATCAATAATTCCACTTCTTTTTGCAGGTATTCCTGCTATCCTTCCCTTTGATCCTGTCCTTCCTTACCACAAGACAAGCAGCCTCCACAAACAGGAGCAGATTTCAGTCTTTCAGAACAGATCTGTGAAGAGGACTTCAAACAAGTATTTTTTGATCATGCAGAATGTACTGTTAGCATTTCAGGGCTCTGAAATTTGGGCATGCGGAGTGAAAGAGAAGAAGGAATTTCTTTTTTCCCCCTCATGTTCTGAAAAAAGTATCATGGAATTGCATACTAAAAAGCAAAAAAAAAAATCACGCTTTCAGTTACTGTACAAATGTACATGTATTTATTAGTGATTCTTCTGTGTATTTTTCTCTCTTACTTTTTCTTTCTTCTGTAATAATTGATCTGAAGTAACAACAATGCCCGGATTGTTAAGATATAAACAGTGAATTCCTGGCTTGATTGTCCTGGGTTACAGTGTATTCTATTACCATGAGCTGTTGAGACCAGGTATAGCAATGTTCCTTGCCTCCTCCCTCTGGACTATCTCCTGTTAATGGGCCCAACAATGCCTTGCTGTATGACTCAGAGATAACCTGAACCTGGACTATCTCCTGTTAATGGGCCCATCAGTGCCTTGCCCTATGACTGACCATCCCATTGTGAGATGCTCTGCCCAGGGGGGAAGGAACCAAGCATTCCCACCAGGATAAAAATCTGGGGCCTGGAACAGCAGAGGCAGACTTACCTACTGGGACCCCAGAGGACAAGATCTACACCATTGGATTTTCCGAGGAAGACCAGACCCTCCTACAACACTGCTGGACCTTCAGAGGAAGACCAGACCTTTCAACAGAACCATCACTCCAGGAGGACTGCAGTCACCATCTAATTGGACTGTTACCAACCCCCCGATTATCAGGGGGTCAGGTTTGTGCTCTGACCTTGTCAGTGGGTTGTTTTTTTGCGCTACTGCATTTATTTTATTTTTCCTATTAAACTGTATTTCTGACTTGGACTCTCTCACTAGTTTGCTTTTCAAACTAGCACACTTGATACATTCCTCTTTGCCCAAAACCAAGGTTTTGAGCACAAGAGTACTGCAAAATTATTTCCGCATATTTCTATAAAATTCCATGGTTTCAAGCAGTAAAACAAAAAACTCATGTTTGCATTCTAAAGCAAAGAACTCAGATATAGATTATGTCTTATTTTACTCAAGCATTGATTATACACTCAGGTGAAAGAGCTTTTATTCAGCATGTGACTAACACTTAAAAATGACCAAATAAAATCATCACTTAATTTAATTTCTCACCTTGGAAGGGAGGTGCTGATCTGCACCCTTGGCAAAGCTGGAATGACTTCGACAGTGCAGCCATTGGTCTTCACTCCTGGCAGACTGTCCAGAAGGCAATCACTGAAGACACCAAAAACTGAAGTATGGTAACCTGAGTTTTAGAAGAAAACACCGGTTGTGAATTTTACTGTTTTCTGGCAGGTCTAAAAGTACTAAGTTTACTGGTCAGGTCTTGTCAGTGCATCTGCTACCCAAAACACCACTTCCTCTACAGGAAAATCTTCTCAGGACACATAATATGTACAGGACTTTCAAACCCCTGAAAAAACAACATTTATAAGTACCCAACAATGGACAAACAACACACGTGTTCACCTCTGCATCTGTGGCATGTAAAATAAAAGAAATTGTAAAGAGCCTCTGATTTCTGCAGAATTCTGTACAAGATCAACATCACAAGTCATAGCATAGACACCATCTTATACCTCACCACCAAATTCACTGGTGCACATGAAACATGTCAAACTTCAATGTTCCCTATTTCCTCACAAAAATGTTTATATGAAAGAATTCCAACTGCATCCAGAAGGATAAAAGAATCCTAAAGGAAATTATTAATGAAAAAAATATGTATGCATAAACACAGTCACCTGCCATGGAAGACCACAATTTCTGAAAGTTCAATTTAGTAGAAAAATACCTCTCCACTGATTCCTCACCAGGCAATATTTATGAGTGACATCTGAAGGAAAATTTGATACATTGACACACAAAAAGCTGCCAAGTACAGAACTCAACTCCTCTACTTGCAATACATTTTTAGTATGCGGAACTCAAAGGAGACAACTACAGTACAAATGTCCTGAATGCTTTGATGCTATTCTGTATTTACTGAAACGGTTTCTGGGAAAAAAAAAAAAATCACATGAAAAATTGTTTTATGAGCAGACACAAAAGCACTTAAGAAAAATTCAGTGAGAACAGCGTTTCTTCAAGTTCAAAGCCATCATCTTTTAGTGTTTAGCTTTACTAAAATGGTTCTTATCCTGTATCCTAACTTTGTATTCCAGGAAGACATATTTAAAAATGTGATTTGGTAAGATGATTCACTCCTACTACATGTTGAATCCATCCTCTCCACATATGCCTCCTTTTCTAGGTCTGCTCATCTTTTGTAAAAGCTCTTTAATTTTCTTCCTTACTACAAACACCATTTTATTTAGGCTTATTAATGAAATGATATCTTGGCTGCAGCAGGCCATACACCCTGGCTAAATTGTTTCCACGGAAGCAATCTGCAAAAATTTCTGTAATCTTGCATGAACACGATTAATTAAGGAAAAAAAAACCTGCAAGTTTATCTTCTGCATTCTCAAGAAAAAAGTTCAAGTAATCCTCCTCAGAAGCTTTCCAAATGAAAGCATTAATAAAGGGGAGCTGGAGTTCATTATCCTCATCCTCTCACACATGAGATACTCCAAGAATGTGCTCGTTACTGCTGCTGCAACCAAGTGATTCATCAGGCTGTTTTTAATGAAGCCTGGTACAGGGAACAGATTCTCTTCTCTGCTTTTTTCCTTTACTTACTGAGGAGAATTCAGAGTGGTGAACACGCACGTGGCGAACAAAGCCCTGCAACCCAGAGAGGTGTGAAACTCAGGCTGCTTTGCCAGCGAAGAGTGGCTGGAGCCATCCCTTACCATTGACAGTGATCTGCCCTGTGGTTTGGGGAACACCGACCAGAGTCACGGGGTAGAGACCAGATTCTGCAGGGAGGGAAAGGGCAGCAGGGAGAGATTCGAATTCTACTCCAGTTGTCAAGAGACCCTGAAAAAACACGTTACACAGATAAATCCATTTATGATACACACTTACATTTTTATGCTACATACTTATATTTTAATCCCATGCATTACATCAGCCAAACTTTTATGATTTATTCCAATTTACTCATAGCAGTTATTCTGGGGTTTAAGTTGCAGTGACTGCACCGTGCATCCAGAATTACAGCAGGATTTGTATTCAACATGGAAGCGTGTTGGAACTGAGATGGGAATGATGTATGAAAAACTAATAAAAATTTATACCCAAGCACAGTAAAAAAATCAGAAATATCATCTGCATGGTGCTGGTTTGTACCTACATTTAATTGTGCCTGTGACTTTAACTTGAATATTTGACAGATTTTGTACAGTGGAAATCAAACATCAATAGCAGATCTTGCTTAGCTTTAATTACCTGGCCAAAATATGTTTTCTAAAGGGAAAAAAATATTTGTATTTACAGGTAGCATAGCAAGTTTATCTTAACCATCAAACCTAAACATTTCAGTTAGTTGGAATAAAGCATTCATTTTGCTGAACTGATCCTCTCTCAAGCCTAAATGCCTGCAGTTACTCCCTTAGTGTCACAGAAAGCTTTCTGCATCCAAAATTTAAAACATGGGACAAAACAAGAAATGAAGCAGAAAAAGAAATCATTGAAGAAACTTCTGAACGCAGCATTACTGTTCTTAGTAGACTGGGAGTTTTCTTTAAACTTGGTTAATTAACTTAAGATGCTTGAGCATAGAATGTACTGTTCAAAGCAAATTTGATTTTGGAAAACATATGAATCCAAATTACCAGTTGTTTTTCTAAATATGTATTTATTTTTATTTTTAAATAAAGATGCTACACAAAGAACTCCATCAATTAAAGCAGTAAGCACAACTGGATTAAATCTCAACTCTGTGCGGATGCCTCATGAGAACTGAGAACTCTGTTAAAGAGGAACATATTTTGTCAAGAGACATGAACAAAGTCATGGTTTGAGCCACAGAAAAACACCTAACATACCCAAAATCTGTAAAATCTTTGTTCTAGCAATTACTTCTTTGTAGACTTGACACTCTTGAGACAACACCTAATTCACCCAAAGCTACTCTGGCTTTGTGGGAAGCTGCATTTAGAGAACTCTGTCCTTGAGACCACACAGAATTCCATTGCACCATTTTAATTGAGTTGTAAGTAAATACTGTCACACCCTCATTTCGACTGAATTTTCATTTTCCTCCCATTTCACGTGGAGACTTCAGCTGTCAGAAGCACCCCACAAAAACATAAGTAAAACCTAACTTTGTCTTTCTATATATTCACCACCCAGTGTATCAGAGCACTCAGACTTTTTGATTCCCACATTAATCCTTCCAGCGGGATTCACCCCACAGAAATGGGATGAACATTCTCACTTTAATACTGATGTAGCCTCAGTTTTCATCACAATCCTGCTGCTTTTGCTTTGGCTGAAGCAAATCTTAGAACACAAACAAAAGGTGACCCCATACACTCTCCAGAACTCACTTTTAAAACAGGTACAGAAGGCTTTCAAACTTTATTGTAGTCTCAAAACCACCGATCTATCACTTGGCCTAATATTCAAATACATTTGAATTATTCAGGATTCACCTCAACTAAAAACTTTCATCCAAGGACTTAAAGTCCTGCAAAATCAGTGATAAAAAACCCACAAACCCTCCAATATATTGTTTACTATCAGCTGTACCAAATGTAAATAAACAAAACTGACAAGGGCCCCTAAATGTTCTCTACTATGTAATGCAAACCATGAAAACAAAGGGATTTTTTAGAGAACAAACACAATGCAAATGCCAAAACACCTGCACTAAGCACATTCTAGACTATGGCCACATGCCTGGACTAGCAACTGAAGAGCTTCAAGTGCACTAACACAAAAAGAAGAAAGCAGCATTCAATTCCCCCACTTTCAGACTTTTACTGTTCAGTAAAACTTCCAAGTTTTTAAAAGTAAAGATATTAAGAAAGCATTAAAACTCATTGAAATGGAAAAAAAAAAAAATCAATGTAAAAATCAACTAGACTTCAGATTCCCAGACATAAATTGAAATCAAGATACTTACCCTTAAAACTTAGGCCACACAAGTCCGTTTAAAAGAGAGTGACATATCTTAGAACGTCTGAAAGACGATTTCAAGATCGTAATTTGCTGAATTGGACAATTCTGCAATATTTGCCCAACATTGCCCTCTGGTGCCTAAAATTTTGCAGTTTAACAGTGAAAACCTAATCAAGGCTGAAGTACTCTCAGAACCATTAACTAAAACATATCAGCCACACCACCAAAAGTAGGGAAATGTGTTAGATTTCTTTTCCTGAGAGTTTTATACGTTATTTCAAGTAGTAATACTTAGTAATCATTTAGTCACCACTTAGTAATCATTTCTCTTTCTGACCCTACAGGAAAAGATCATCCAAATCCAAGGTTTCCTCCAGGGAATATATGAGTCACGCACACAAAAAAATGCTCACATTTCTTTGTATTCTTATAAACCAATTTAAATTGTCTTAGAGTGAATATACGTACGCTTTTATCACAGCATGTCTTTCAGTCACTTCAAATCTCATTTTAGTTTTAGAGGAACAAAACAACTTGCATGTAAATGGCAGCATTTGGGGATGCTGTTAAAATAACATGAGTATGTAACTGCTTTTTTTAGGCTTTACTTACCAATCCCAAAATGCAATCATTCTTTTTTTAAAGTAACATGACCTTCAAAGTTAGTTTTCATGCTAAACTTACTTGTATACCATGTTGTTAAATACTTTACACAAAAACTGTCAAATATTTATTTAAAGGGAAATTTTCTCTACAGTTTCTAATACGGTTATTTTAGGCAGACTCAGAAAAACACCAAACACAACCATTTTTATTCTTTTCCCCCCCTCACCTTTCTGTGTACATTCTTGACTAATACAGTCTCCATTAAATGTAGTGTAGCAGTAAGTAAATATTCTCTCAAGATGGCAGAAACAGCAAAAGATGTGAACTCAGGAAACAGCAGTTGATGGAAAAAATGCAAACCATCATAAGCAAAGTTGTGGGACTAATTATACATACAGATTTATCAAAATTTTAGATGGTATTTTTAAACATCAGCATAGAGCTCTGGCCTAATAGCACAGTTTTGAAGTTTAAAAAAAAAAAGAAGGCAACAGCAATTTTTAAAGCATCATTAATCAAAATACCACACTTGACTGTGTTCAATTAAATACAGGTCCCAAACAGAAGGTGAACTACAGAACAAATACTTAATTTTTGAATAAAGACTAAATATTATTAATTACAATATTCCCATGGGTTAGGGTAGTATTTTTTTGTTTCTTGATATTTACTTATTAAATATGGTTTTACACTGTCTGTAGATCGTGTAGCTTTCTTGGAACCATGGCGGTATTTTCTACAGTAGGAGCAGAGAAAATGCTTTCCCTCAGTACATAACATTGCCTCAAAATTTCTCAGCTTTTTTTTTTTTTATTGCTTTTAATATGAAACTTGATAAACAAAGATGAAAAAGCAGTTAAAATCTTAGAGAACTTAACACATTTTGCACTGCATCTTCACATGTGTTCTAGTAGTAGATTTCCCCCCACTGTACTGTGCTTTGCTGCTTTAAGCATTTGTCTCAAGATACAAAATAAATCCACTGGAGATTTCCCAGAATTTTTTGGATTTTTTTAAAGGCCTGAAATGTGAAGATCATTTTTTCCTGCACAGAAAACCGAAGTAATGGCAGTAACTGCAAAACAAACTGCAAAAGGGCTGGAGGCCATCACTCACATACCTGAACAAGTCTGTACAGAAATCAATATTCCTCCAGAAGAGGCAAAGTGGTGGCACTTATTTACAGCTGAACATCCCATCTCCAGGTGACCTGGGCTCCAGCACCAGCATGGCAAGAATATTCTGTCTAATCCATCACAGCCAGTTCTAGTTAGGCTCATTTTTGTCTCTCATTCTCCTGAGTTAAGGTACCTGCTGAGTTTTATTAAAGCATTTGTTCCGATCAGCCCCAAGATCTCTCCCACTTCACTTTATTGACTCACACAGCTGTGAGACCCAATCACTTCCATGCTCCATGATTGAACATTTGTCATTTTACAAACACTACTGCACCTTTCACTGGACCAGCCTTCTAACTATATGGACAAAACAGAAACATGAAATAGAAAAAGACAGAAAAGGAACAAAGAAATGGGGCAGGAACGAAGAGTAAGTACCTAATGAGAGTCCCAAATCAGGAATATTCATGACAGGAAATAAACAGTAAAAACAACAAAGATGGGCCAAGATCCTTGAGAACAATAAAATAAAACAACAAAGAAAATCAATTTTCCAGGATTTATCGTCTGAGCAACACTAATCAAAGTCTTGTGTCCCCAGTCTCATGTCAGGTCTAGAAATTCAATGCCTTTTACTTAAGCACACCTCAATTAACCTACATGGACTCAGCATTAATACTTCAATTAATGAAAAAGCTCGGGAAGCCATTCCATGGGGAATCATTCTCCTTAACAACCTATGCTCAATACTAAGTTGTTTACCATCACTACAGAAATCCAACAAACAGAAAGACATAGTAGGAAAAGTACCATGGCAAAAGCTTGGATTTCATTTAACATGAAATGAGTGATCTATCAGAACAACAAATCTAAATTGAAGGAGAGGGGAAAATTGTAAAAAAGAAGTAAGACTATAGATTTCAGGACAGTTACATATGGATGAATGGTGGACCATGAAAAGGACAAAGAAAAATGAAACCAAGCAATGGAGAACTCAATGAAGAAAGGCTTGGAAACAAGCCTGAATGAGCAGTCATCCTGCAAAGGTGAGGTGCTGAGTCAGGCAGAAGGACAAAAGTTGTGGGACAAACAAGCTGAAACTGCCACTAAATGGCAGAACAGGACATGCTGGCTATGAAACTGAGTCTGTGAGAGTACATAATCTGAAAGAACGTGATACGTGATGAGAAACCAGACAAGAAAAGGGTATGGGGACTGCAGGCATGAGTACACGTTAATAATAAAACACACCATTTTAAAATATTAAACAACACTCTGAATTATTAAAATGAAAACAGAAGAGTTTATTCTTATGATAAAGTAGTAACTATTCCCACATTCCAGAAAGTTTACACGTGAGACTGGAAAATCAACAACTTAGGCTGGAAGGAAAGGGTAGAGGTCATCTTGTTTAGCCCAGTCTCATAACAGGGGTAACTTTGGTGGTAGTTTATGTTTTTCACATCCTGTTGACTGAAGTTTTAAAGATTTCTAAAGATGGAGGTCCCATGTTCTCTCTGGACAACCAGTCCCAGTGTATGATCCCCCTCATGCTTGGAAAAAGGGAGGGTTTTTATAAGGAAAGTTTCCCATGGATGCAGCACGTTCCCTGACTCTCACCCTTACACTGGGCACCTCTGGGAAGAGCCCAGCTCTGGTTTTGCTGCTCTTTCCCATTCTGGGATTGAGGAGAGCAGTAGGAATTACCCCAGTATTCTCCTCTACGGACTGAACAGATGTCAGTGTTTCTGGCATTTGGGGAGCTTCAAACTGGCCTCGATTCCAAAGAAATTGCCTCCAAAATTCCATATCTGGGGGAACAGGCACTTTCCTCAACTTGCTACAGTCTTGATACTGCAGACAAATCTACCAAAATCAACCAAT
Source organism: Gymnorhina tibicen (assembly GCA_013399875.1). Classification (NCBI taxonomy): domain Eukaryota; kingdom Metazoa; phylum Chordata; class Aves; order Passeriformes; family Artamidae; genus Gymnorhina; species Gymnorhina tibicen. The sequence continues at coordinate 439,992 of VXAZ01005453.1, read as the reverse complement.
TTCTCCCAGCGAGCCCACATTAGTACAGAGCAGAAATTCTGATTACGTTAATCACTTCAATTATTTGCATCTAGTTTGCAAATTAATTCCTCTTGTGCTTACCACTGGAACTGGAATTCAGTGTTAATTCCAAGACAGAACTTATCATGACAACAGTAAAGAGAAGTACTGGTGCTAGCTACCACAGTTAATTTGCTCAGGGAATGGATGTTGTGCAGATCTATGCAAATAACTGCATTCCGAGTTCTTGAGTGCCATGTAAGCACTTGGAAGAAATTTCTTCATTAAGAAATTGTCCAAGTTTTTAAAATATATAACAACATCATTACTTACACAATACAAATTAGACTGTAAATCAAAATGTTCTTAATCAATTAATTCCCACAGAGACCTTGCTGATGTGCAGCTTTACAACTACTTTTTTATTAAGTCCTAAAAAAATTGAGTACTTCTGTGAGGGTGAGAGAAAATGCTGCTGGAGAAACTGGCGTGTTAGCTTCCAAAAATTAATTTTATTGTGCTATAAAACCAAAATCTTTGGGCACGTTCACTTCCCATGGAAACACACTTTATTATATGTGGTTTATTATCAGTAATTTAGGTCAACTTGTTTGACCAGACACCACAGCAGACATATCAATAAAAACAAAACCCAAACAAAAATCATGAGCAAATAAATGTACACTGATTCAATTAGCTTGACAGAACAATAGGCTCTAAGAGATGTGATTTATTTTTAAAGCAATACTAAAGGTAAAAACAGTTAACATAAAGGAAAATGCTGGATTAGGACTGAGTGGATATTAAGTTGGTCTGGTAGTTGGAGAACTTTTAACCTTTAAATGGATAACAATTTTTTTTTAAATCCTGTTAGTTGCAATAAAGAAGGGAAAGAAAAAAAAACCACCACAATTGCCTTTCTTTCAGGATACACTGCAAGCAGCCAGCTGAAGCAGTAGAGGGCTCGATCCTTCTAACCTCACATACTTCTCCAGTGGTTTAGTCTTTTTTTCACTCCCTTCTGATCCTCTGACATTAGAATGTTTTCAAATAACATAAATCACTGGGAACAACAAATCTGTGAGCTGAAGTTTTTATTAAAACCCCAAGCTTCTCAGACCTAACTATTTTAGTTCATCACGTTTTTGAACTGTGGTCTAAACAGGAGTTGGAAAAGCAAGGATGAATGCGGACTTTTAAACTACAGTAGCAAGTGTACAATAATTACTAGGTTTCAGGATATAATTATTACTTGAAAACCAGTATATGTAAATCAGGTAGCAGGAGTTCTAGTCAATGCAGAAATGTTCAAAACTGGTTTATGGGTCAGTGCCAGTAAAGCACTTAAACACTCTGAGTGGCAGAGATTTTTCTTTTCAATACCTCATCACCAACAAATATGAGAAAATTGACAACACCACACTGGTAAACTGAGATTATGCTGTCTTAAGCCATCTTTAAAAATATTTATAGAAAACCATATTTGAAAGTCCAAATGAGAGTCTTCTTCAGAAAAATAGCAGAAAGAGAAGATTTAGAAAGATGCATACCATGTTTTCTACTCGAAGCTCAAAAGGCATAGGGTTGTACACCATCAGCTGAACTTCACATACATCTCCCTGGACCCACTGGAAGTCTACAAGAAATAATCACAGAATTAAGGCAGGAATTACCTAATCAAAGTGTTATGAAAAAATAGCAGCAGCTGGGCTGTCAGATTGCTATAATGCTTAATATCTCTCTATAATCTTCACAGCCCAAGTCCTACTCAAGAGCATTGTGGGACACAAGCTGTAAAACCCAGGCAAAGGAATAGGTTAAAGGACTGGAAACATTCATTAACAAGCAACAGTGCTCTAAAAACCCAATGCTTCATTGGCAAAATTAACTCGGGCATCAAGTCAAAACACTACTTAAACACATCCTTCATGTTCAACCCTAAAAGGCGTCCACACTTGGAGTTAGGTACAGAGTAAACATTGCCTTGATGTTGGAGACTTGGATAAGAATCAACCAGGTTACAAATAAATACAAGAGGAAGAAGGAAATTACAAGTCCTCCTATAGACATAGCTGATGATATGGAATAAATAAAGAGACAGAGAAGTGTGTCAGGTAAAAAGATGTACTTACAGTTTATATCTCACCACAAGAGACAAGTTCAACTTTAAAGATACTTCACTCTGCCCATTTTGATATTTTCTTGATTTTTATAATTTAAGGAGATGAGGCTGATTAGTGGAAGGTGCCTCTGCCCATGGCAGGGGAGGTTGGAACTGGATGATCTTTAAGGTCCCTTCCAACCCAAACCACTCTGTAATTCCGTGGTTCTGTGGGACATTATGGAGGTCAGCACCAGAGACGTAAATTTTGAATAATTGTTCAATGCAGAAAGATTATTTTATATCAGCACTTCACAACCTTTTCAGCCCACGAGTTCTTGTCTACCTTCCAGATTTCTCACAGTGAACCACATGCACCTGAGGTTCAGACTTAAAACTGAATGTGGCAAGATTCTCCCTGCAAGCTGAGGATCTGCAGTCCAAGTAAACAAAAGGTGGTTTAATTACATTTGTTAAATAAATCATGATTATAAGCTAAATTATAACATACATGGATTAGCTTTTACTAGTTTACCCAATGATTTTAACATACATTGCTAACAGTTTTTTACTACGATATTAGGAAATGTCCAGTAAAAAACCTGGATTATCAATATTAAGACTTTAAAGCACAGTTAAAGCCATCTGTACTCTAATTGTACAATCACAATCATTTACTATCTGATTGCATTTTGCAAGCAATATTAGAGAGCTCAAGGGAGATATACTTAATGCAAATGTTTAACTCCAATTAATGCTAGTGGAAATTAAACACATACATCCACAGATGTTAATGGGTTATATTACTGTGAAACCTGAAAAGCAAAACTGTTGATTAAAAAAAAACATTCAAATTCACCGTGGTATGAGACATTCTGTACATTTCTTTTTTAATTGCTTATTAGTGTCCATGATGTCTTATGCATTCTGCAGCCCCCAAAACAGCCAGGGACTGCTCAGCACAGGTACAGAGTTAACCATCGTGGTTTACTACAGCAACAGAGGCACCTGCAGGAGCACAGCAGCACTGCAGTCCTGAATCTCCACATTCTAACCATTAACACGCTGTGGAATCTCTGTTCTGAAAACACGACCCTCCAACAGGGCTCTCCAGTCACAGGACTCATCCCACCAGGTTTCGTTTCTGCCAGTGATGTCAAACCTCTGGGACTGGGCCAAAGCTTCCAGCTGGTGTTCGCTCCTCGTGCTGTGTGCATCAGGGTAGAAACATTTCAGGTGTGGTACCTTGTGGCCAACACCTGGTGAAGCAGATTGAGGGATCCCTTTAGGATCCTCAAGTTTTGGCACAAAATCCCATTGCTCATCACCGGGGAGCCTGGTTTTGTCCCTTTCCCCCTTCCAAACTAGTTCAAAGCTCTGTCAATGAGCCCCCCTAGCTCCTGTGCTAGAACTCTTTTTCCCATCTGAGAAAGGCTCATCCTGTCATGTGACAGCAGGCCAGGTGTTTATAGATCATCCCATGGTCAAAAAACCCCAATTTTTTCCATTGACACCAACCTCAGAGCCACACATCAACCTAACGGAGGTGCCTGTTCCTACCAGTATTATTCCTTGACACTGGAAGGATCGAGGAAATCATTCCCTGTGCTCTTGATCCCTCCACCAACTGTCCAAGGGCCTTGAAGTCTCTTTTGATTGGCCTTGGACTTCTCTTTGTTTTGTTGCTGCCAGTCTGAACAACCAATACCAGATAGTAATCAGAGGGTCTTTCTAGACTGGAATTTTCCAGTAATGTCCCTTACCTGAGCCCCTGGGAGACAGCAGACTTCCCTGTGAGTTGGGTCTGGTCTGCACATGGGGCCATCCATTCCCCTTAGAAGGGAGGGAGTCTCCTGTTAGAACCACCCTTCTTTTCCTGTTAACTGAGGAGGTCCTGATGCAGGCTCCAGGTGGTGTTGCTTTAGGAGGCCCCTCTGTCCCAGAAGGACCTTCACTCACCTCATCAGTTGTTTGGCCTTCTCATTCCAGAGCCTCACCCCTGTTGTAGAAGGTGCCAGTCCTACCTGTAAAATTCTGAGGAGGGGGAGGAACCTTCCTCCTGGTATGTGCAGTGACCTGGTTCCATCCTTCACCTGTAACAGACCCCTGACTAACAGTCCCCTTGACTCATCACCCTGCTGGGTTCTGAGTCCATCTGCTTCTCCCCTAGAGAGACAGAGAGGTGATCATTCCACTCTACCCTGCGCTTGTCAGGCACAGCGTCCAGTTCTGGTCCCCTGTATTGATATGCTCGGCCTGGTTTTTGGTAGCAGGGGGGCCACAGAGGTGGCTCCTGTGAGAACCTCCTGGAAGTTTCCACCATGCCCAGCAGAGCCAACCTCTGACAGCTCTGAAAGATGGACAGGCTGCTGGCCAGAACTGGGCCAGTGAGAAAGGCTGGTAATGCCTCTGTGATGACATATTTAAGAAGAAAATCAAAACAAAGTCAGGGGGTTTTTGCTTCTAGTCAGAGAAGAGGAGGAGGTGAGAACATGTGAGGGAAAACAACATGGTGACACCAAGGTCGGTGGAGAAGGAGGGGGAGGAGCTGCTCCAGGCACCGGAGCCGAGATTCCTCTGCAGGCCATGGTGAGGACCATGGTGAAGCAGCTGTGCCCCTGCAGCCCATGGAGATCCATGGGGGATGCAGAGATCCACCCACAGCCCATGGGGATCCACGGGGGATGCAGAGATGCACCTGCAGCCCATGGGGGAGGTGCCCACGCAGGAGTGGGTGGATGCCTGGAGGAGGCTGTGATCCAGTGGGAGACCCGGTGGAGAGAGAGGGCCTTGCTTCCAGGCTGGAGCAGCCTGTCCTTGGAGGACTGCACCCCGTGGAAAGAGACCCACGCCGCAGCAGTTTTGGGAGGGCTGTGTGCCCGTGGGAGGGGCTCACGCTGCAGCAGGTGTGGTTTGGCTGCTGCTCGTGAGAGTGGACCCACACCAGGGAAGTTCACAAAGCACTGTCGCCTGTGGGAGGGACCCCATGGCCTCAGAGGGGAAGGACTCCTCTCCCAGAGCAGTGAAAGAGAATCTCGGTGACGAACTGACCAAAGACTCATGCCCTGTCTCCCTGTGCTGTCGGTGGGAAGGAAGGAGGGGCTGGGGGAAAAAGGTGTTTTTAAGGGCTTATTTTACTTCTCATTATCCTCCTCTGATTCTGTTAGCAACAAATTCACTTTGTAACTTTAGGTTAAGCCTGTTTTGCCCTTGAAGTGTTTTCTCCCAGTCCTTATCTCAACTCATGAAGTGTTTGTTAATTTTTTCTTTCCTCTGCCCAGCTGTGGCAGGGGAGTGTGAGTGAGCGGCTCTCGTGGGTGCCTGGTGTTGGGCCAGTGTCAAACCACAACATCCCCACAGCTGGGAAAGACACAGACTGGAGAGGATCCCAAGTAGCACCACAAAGGTGATCAAAGGACTGGGGAACCCGCATAAGGAAAGAAAAAAGGAGTGAGATCTCCTCTCTGGGGTGAAGAGAAGGCTCAGGGGCAGTATCATCACAATATTCCAGTACTTAAAGGGCTGCAACAAAGAGGACAGAAGCTTTTTCCTCACGAGGAGCCACAGGAAGAAGACCAAGGATAACAGACACCAGTTGCACTGAAACAGGTTTTCTTTTCTTACTAATATTTTTTTGTTTCAGTAAGAAGAGTGATTTAGTGGAACAACCTCCCCAGGGACGTGGTGCAGTCTGAATCAATGGAGGTTTTTGAAATGAGATTGAAATCCCCTGTGAAAAATGTCCCACGGCAGTGCTACAAAATTGTTTTCTTGGGGGAAAAGGTTTTGAAAGGAAAGGTAAAATGAGCTATATTTGTATCAGCTAATACAGGTATGACAGAGTTGCTGGATTAATTAACAGAACTGTATTTATATATTCCAGCTGCTTTAGACTATCAGCATTCAAAACCAACAAAACACTTCATGTCAAAAATCACTAGGTTTATTTTTTACGACTAGCATGCTATTAAAGCAATTTAACTAGAATATAATTATCCCTGTTATTGTTTCCAATCAGAAAAGCTTATCAAGTCGAAAGCTGAAAACATTTCAAGACTTTCTAAATGGGTTTTGTTTCCCTTTGGTTTGTCAGCAGTATTTGATTTCCTTTGCTGTAAAACAATAATTTAACCAAAATATGGAGTAGTATCTCCATGCAAGAAAAACAGTTCATTTGTTAGTGTTGTTTCTAATTAATGTTAAATACATGCCATTAAAATACTCTCATTAATTTCAAAGTTAATAAATTTGTCAGCTTCTTTCAAAGGAAGAATCTGCTTTTATTTTGTATTTTCTTTTGTTTGCTGAACTTTGAGACATTAGAGGCTTTTAGCAGTGACTGCAATGTGTATATACTTCAAAAGACAAATGCTATACAGGATCAGAAACAGTCAGACATCTCCTTAGGCTAAATAAAAACGTAAAAGAAGGAAGTTCACTGTAAAATGTAAATCTCCTATGGTACACAAAGCTCCGAAACAAAGCCTAACCAGTTCAAAAATGCAGGTTCCTTTTGTATCCATCAAGGAATGAGAATAGTGCATTATCCAACTGTGTGACAAAACTGGGAATAAGGCTTTTTTTAAATGAAAAAAACCACAACACAGTACAGCTAAGAAATTAAATGTTGAGAATTTAATAGTGATCAAACTTCCAATAAATTATTAAGAGAAATCAAGAGAGCACTTAAAGATGTTCCCCTATTGTCAGAGACTGAAAGTAGTTTATGCCTCAAACATTGATAAAAAGTTTTAAAGAAGCTACAGCCACAGAAACCTCCTTGAAAACTGCTGATTAGATTAAAGGAAACCTATTGTTCAGTCACCTCAGGCTGAGGGAAAGGTGTGCATCCATAAAAGGCCAAAACTCAGCTGCCATCCCAGCTGAGGGGGGAGAGCACAGCTCACAGAAGCCAGGTTTACACAGACTCCCCCCAACCGAGGGGAGGAGGAGGTTTTTGGGTGCACGGTGTAACCTCTGGTGAGAGGCAATAAACACCCATCCTCCGACTACACAAACTGGCCCAGCTGTGGAACCCCCAGCCCCACGGGACATCCACGTGAGAGGCTTTGCCCCACAGGACTGCAGGCGATGCAACAGACCCAGAGGCTGCTGTAAGAGGCTGCCCCCTCCCCAGGGGGACATGCCCGGACATGCCTGCCTATCCTGAGCATATCTACCCATCGGGTCCTGTGCTTCCCTGGGGGACCTTCACCACCAAGGAGACCAGCTGGAGACGATCAACAGAACATCGTTGGGATCCAGGGAGTGGTGACATTTTCCTAATTCTGTCCCTGTCACTTTCTGTCCCCGCCACCGATTTTCTACTTCTTTCTTTCTCTCTCTTTCTCCCTCTCTCATATCTACCATCAATAAAACCCATGTTACTGTCACTGGCATATGGTCTCATTTGCACCTTAATTTGGGCAGAGGAATTTCTAAAGAACCTTAACAGTAATAGTCATAATTGCATCATAACACCTGTGTGTACATTTTTAAAATTTATCCTTCAACTAATTCTTCATATCCTTTTTTAAATTTCTTATCCTTTCTCTTTTGAAATTGAAGCAGTGCTGCAGCAAGGTCACACTCAGCCAAGTCCATCCAAACTGCCAGATAATCGTCCATGCTTCTGTGTATCCCAGCTGTTTCTGTTTCAGCTATTTATTGAAAATACACATCACCATAAACCCAACTAGAAAACATGCATGTGAGGGATATCACCTTAATCACAATAAGAGTCCTCAGCAGGAGCATAGCCCACATATGTTGGAAAGAGGAAACCACACATAGATTCTCTGAGAACTAGCCCTGCAGGCCAGGCACAGTCCAGATGAACAAGGAGCCAAGTTAAGATAAAACATCCTGCAAATTTCTGAAGTTTTACCATCCATTCGTTCCACAGTCACAAAAATCTTTTTTGTGCTGACATTAATGCCTGTGGTAAAAATTATCACGCACGTGATATGCACAGAAGCAACAGAAAGAACTACCAGTATTTGTAATTTAACCCAGGATTTAAACAAACCTCTAATCTTTTTCCAGTGGCACGATTACTGCACTGAAAAGCTTTATAATCTTTATAAAAAGAAAATGACTAATATTCCTAACAGGGTTTATAAACTTTTTCTTGGCTGAACGGTCCTTAAGTAAAAGGGACTAATCAGACAGTTCATGATTCTGAGTTTCTGTTGAATCAGAATAGGAAAAGGGAAAACCACAACAGTGCATTTTGCTTAGGGCACTGAAATGGTGGCGGCTGCCAAGCAGAGCGTGTCAGAAATAAGTTTTCCCTGAATTTCCTTTGGTTTGAGATGGAAATAACACTAGTTTATCTCTTCTGAAAAATCAGTGTTATCATCTATGAGACTTTATTCTTCTTTTGAATGTGAAACTGTGCCCCAGAGAAAAGAAGATTTGTTCCTTCAGGACTTGAGGCTGAAGAACTGGTTAGGTCAAATAAAAGACAGCAATGTTCAGGTTTGCTTTCCTTGACCACAGAAGATTCTCTAATTTAACAAAATAACAGAAAATACTGTAAATTGTTCTTACCTATTTTCTTACTTCGTTCTTCCCCACGACTGTGTGCAATAATTGGAGAATATATGAAGGGACTTTTGGTTGACACATTCTGACCAAGCAAACTTTTCATTTTGTGAGGTCGGAGACTGGTTGGGAGGTTCAAGAGCTTCACAGATCTGTTGAGTAAAAATAATTTCTATTTATTTAATTTGTTCTCTTTTTGTAACAGGTGACTGTGTTAAAAAAGAACTGATAAATATGAAATGTCAGTTTGAGAACAAAATACCTGAAATGGAAAACTTGGAGCAAACAATACAATACAAAAGGAAGTAGCACCAACTCAAGGAAACTGCAGACAGTTTCAGAAAGCTTTCAGAAAACCAAGTAACAGAGGAAAAAAAATCTTCTTTAGAAACCAACAAAACCAAGACTCGCCAGATCAGTGATCTGAAATCCAGCTATTGATTTCTGAGTGCAGACTGAGCCACAACTCCAGTGCAGAAAGCAGCCAAATATTTAACTTAAACCCAAACTAGAATCCAGACAAGAGTTCACTGGACATTGTAATACAAATAAAGAAACTTCTCCACAGTGAATAAAACTGATTTTAATATAGTGAAAATGCAGAGCTGCTGCTGGAAGGAAGGAAATGTCCCAGAAATTTGAGTGGGTTTGTTAAACAACCACAGAGCAATTACAAATAGACAGAAAACAAATTATTTATTAGATTACATCCTTGTTGGACCCAATTCCCTACAATGCCATGCAGGGAAATCACTGCTCTTCCAATGCTGAGGGGACATTAAAGACTGAATTTTGGGCAGAAAAACAAGCAATAAATTGGTGGATATTCAGTAAAATCAGCAGCATTATAAAAACTTGTAGGACACCTAATTACTTCAAATCAAGAACTCAGCACAATAAAAAACATATATCAGTATCACACTAATAGAAAGCAGACACACAAGAAAACAAGATAATGTGTTTCTGCTGAAAAATAATGAAGCTGTAAGAGTAGCACTACACAGACAAGTTCTCTCTGTGAAACAAAAGACCTGATAAGAAATTACTAAATAACACTAGAAGTAGTTTGGAACAAGAAATAAATCACATCCATATATTATGCGTTGGTGATACTTAGTGTCAGCATCAAGATCATATGCAAAATCACAGACAACGAGCCTGAGGAATAAGAAGGAAACTGTAAGAGACCCCTGATATTTCATATTTTAAAACCTCTTCTGATAGAATTTTTTTACAAATTAGAATGCAACCTAAAGCAAAAATGTGAATTATACTTATTTGAGGAAACAAACTTTGAGCTTGATAAAGAGGTAATAAAAAGAAATTTTATTTTATATACAGAGGAAAGTGCTTTGGCTCCATCATGGTTATTATATAAATACTGGTGGATAATGTGTTTTACCTGAATGCATGACAGGGGAAGGAATGTTCTTCAACCACGTATCAGAGAGTTGTACCCTCACAGGTCAGACATAGAACATGGCAGATTGTTTAATTCCTTTGTGTGAAAAGCTTCAGTCATGTCCCCTGGCCTGACACCACTGAATGCAAATGAGGGACAATTAAGAATTACCAAGTAATTTCACTAGCTACCCAGAAGATCAAGATCCTGTATTTGGAAAATGTTAATTAAAAACAACCTTGCTTAGAGGGGAAAGGAAATTTTTTTTTTAAGAGACCCCACTATACTAAGTAAACAGAGGGAAGGGAAAAAATGGCACTGAATAAATTTGAAGTAGTAAGAAAAGTATGTAAAGACAACTAAAAGCAGCAGTGGTGAAAAGGAAGAAAATTTTCTGCTTTTAAGTGTATTAGTAAGACAATTACCTTTAACACAGGTAAATTATAAAAATGAGAAAAATGCATTTTTTATCTGAGGAAATACTAGATGATGATTTCATAATGAACATGAGTAACAGAATATAAAGGTTTTGCCATGCCAAATCTGTTCTATTGCTTTTAAAGTACTGGAGAGATAACAGTGCCACTGTGTTCCTATTCCACTGTGGCATTTCCATGTCTGACAGTATTTTGACTAAGAAATCTGCATCCAAAATAAGCACCCCACATTAAATGGATTAAAACTCATAGACCATGAAATGCCATCAGTAAACACAAGTCATCCCCATCAGTAAATGTGTATTTCTAGAGGGCTCTGGATTGAATCATAAGCTGAAGTTATTCAACACTGATCAAAATGACATTTCCACACATTTATAATTGATGTCACAAAAATTAGCACGATTTAGCTCAGAGAGCTCTGCAGTCCTGCAGCACAGCTGGTTCCCAATGGGCTGGAGAGCTCTACAACACCAGATCTGCTGGGCAGATGTAACCAGAGGCTTTATATTTAAATACAATTTTATCGGACTACGAATTTTTATTGCTATGGATTTATAGAACTTTTAAACGAGAAGAAGGAGGAGGAGAGGAGCAGCAATTCTTAAATGTTAAATAAAGCTGATGCTGGGTTCCTCTCCCCATGGCAAAACCAAAGCAAGTGTTCCCAACATTCCAAGCACAGCCAGGTCAAGACAAGTTGTTAATGTAAGTGAATGTGTTTGTCCCCTTCTCTCAGCATACAAAACATTTTAAATGACACAAAGTCTTTCCCATTGAAGTCTTGGGAATCTCTTGCCAGAGTTCTGACTGGCCTCTTCTTCCAGCCTCTTCTCCCAGGTAACAAGTGACAGGATAAGAGGAAATGGCCTCAAATTGCACCAGGGGAGGTTTAAATTCAGTATTAGAAGAATTTTCTTCATGGAGAGGGTTGTCAAGCATTGGAAGGGGCTGGCCAGGGAGGTGGTGGAGTCACCATCCCTGGAAGAGTTCAAAAAAAGTGTGGATGTGGCATTTGAGGACATGGTTTAATGGTGAACATGGTGGTGGTGCTGGGTTGATGGCTGGACTTGATCACCTTAAAGGTCTTCTCCAATTTTAACTATTCCATGGTTCTCTGATTCCATGATTCTAAATGCATGACTCATAAAAAAGGATTCACTCAGCACTTGCCTCATCTTCCAGACCTGAATTTTCTTCACAATTCAGTATGGTTTTTTTTTGAATAGCATTATCTTTCCTTCAAAAAGGAAAGATTTTCTTTCAGTCTTTTATTATTGATGCCCAGTGGCTGCTTTCTCTCTCTCTGACTCTCTCTAATGCTTTGTGCCAGGCTTTAACCTAAACAAGTTATTATTCATTGGCCTGACTGTATGATGTGCCTGGGCACAGAAAGGAACTGGGATTTAGAACAGGTCCGTGAAGGTGCCAGCTTGAAAATGCAGCATCTGGAAAGGGACAGTTACAAAAAGCATCAGTTCCAGGTGAGTTCCAAGCTCCACGGATGGAGACTGCAACTCGTGGACCTTCAGTACGGAAGTGACCAAGTATCCAACTAAAATCTCGGCTGCAGCAAAATACTTTACTTCAGCTGACTAAGAAACTGTTGAAGGACAATTCTTCAGAAAACAAAACTTCTCTCTTCCTGAAAATAAAGGCCACTAAAGACCAGACCATTTTCTGGTCAAAGGCTCTATTTTTGCTTAAGAGCTTCTCAAAACAATTTGACATTTTGACATTTTCCCATGTTCCTGTGATCAACATGCATAAACTGAGATGACTACATCCTTTCAGTATCCTTTAAAATTTGACAGGTACTGTGAAAAAGTTAAAGATTGTGTTTTGGTCTTACTTCACAATAGGCAATTTGGTGAAGGGAACAGGAGGTAGCTTCAAACCATCTGGAAGAGTGATGACTTCCATTGTCCCAGGGCATTTTGCCGTGTAGCTTTCCAAGCTCTGCGTGACATCTTTCTTTTCTAGAAAATAAAATTTAAAAACCATTTCAAGCTCACATTTAATTAAGATGAGGTTAAAGGCTTTTTTTGTACGAAATAACTCTAATGGCACGCCAACTAATTTCTGCATTCAGCACTTGGAGTTATGCTCACCCTCGACAGATGGATCAAATATAATTAAGTGACCTTAAGGAGAAGAGTTTTGTAGATTTCTCAGAATTTTTCAAGTGCCAGTCTATACTTACTTTTTGTTAGGTTTTTTATTGTCAAAATACAAGTTTCTACAATTTCAGCTATTAAACCTTCATATACAAACAAAGCAATCAGCCTCACACAGATTAAGGTTATTAATAGTAGCACTGTATGGGAACAGGCCCTGCTCTGAAACATTAGATGAAATAATATCAAAGGCAATGAAGAGAAACAAATTACTTTTGATGTTAACTTGTGTGAAAACTATCTAATCCTCAAAATAATTGTACTGTGTTATGCCACTAAATTACAACAACTGGTAAGAAAGATTTTCTTTGGCTTTGCTTAAAAATACAAGAACATTCAAATAAATATATATCATCTGGGTTATCTTCAAGAATGTACAATGATTGCTTATTAGTTTTACCCAGCAATGTACACAATTGTGTCTCCAGGGGAAAAAAAAAGTCTATTTGGAAATATAAAGCCTCAACACAAAATTATATTTGATCTTTATGGTCCTTTCCAAACCTTTTTGTGATTCTATGATTCCCTATTTCTCTGACGAAATGGGAGTCTGCAAACAGAAAAAAGCCTGAGAGTGTTTGTTTAGAGGGAAGAATGAGGCAGCTGGAAAGACCTATATTGTTTTAAAGTGAACATTCATAGAATGTTGGAAGAAACCTTAAAGTCCACCCCCCTGCCATGGGCAGAGACACCTTCCACTAGACCCAGCTGTTCCATGTACGTGCTACCAATAAAAATAATTATTCAATTTATTCAATATCTAAACTGTATCTAGAAAATATTTAGAAGATCGAAATACTCAATGATAAAACTAAATAGGAAAGGGGAGAGTGATAACAAGTAGTTAACACTAGTAGTACCCAAAAACCTGCTTGGACAGGTGTACTGGGTTATGCAGCAAGGTTTTGGTAGCAAGGGGTGGCCCTTGGGAGAAGACACCAGAGTATCTCCATGATACAGCCCCTTCCAGACTACCCCAAAACAAATCTGCTGCTGCCCAAAGCTGGGCCAATCAGTTATGCTGGTGGCACCTCTGTGAGAACATATTTAAGAAAGGGTAAAAAATGCTGCATAGCAGCTGTGAGAGGGAGGAGTGAGAAAAATGTGAAAGAAACATCCTGTAAACCATGCCAAAAATACCAAAACCTGCCCAAAACACCATCTTGGGCCTTGAAAAGTGCTAACATCCAGCAGTGCTCGTGCTGCCCACATCAATCCAGCTTAGTTTGTGAATTCTACAGCCACGAGTATACACTCCTTCAAAGCAAATAAACATTCATTATAATCCCCTTCACTATGGAATTAATGCCACATAACTGACAAATTGCCTTGTTTGTGTCTGTGTTTCACTGAACAGTCTCTTGAGCCATTCCCCACATTTTAATTGCCTGTAGGAAATGTTCCCAAAACCACATTAATTAGACATCCACATACACTCAGACCAGCACAGCACAGTCAGGAGTTGTAGTGGTTCAAGACTATTATCATCAAAATTTCAGGTTATTTGCCATATTATGAGCAAGGGCACGTAGTGCAAGCAGAATCCACCGAGACGGAAATCTTCACAGCTACCAGGAATGATGAAGGTAACACTACAGCATCTGCTTAATTGTGCTTGAAACCAAAGGTCTGTCACTTCAGAGCACTGGCTTTCATTTCCTAGTGTGAAACACTGTCAGTTATTGTTCTCAAAGAAAGCAGGCTGCCATTCGCAAGAATAATTTGTTTACAGATTTTTGAGCTGCAGAGTTATTTCACCATAGCAGCTCCCCACGCTTTCTGTGAGAACAAAGCCAAACCAAACCATTTTTCCATGTTGATGTTGTGTGAAACACAGCTTTAAACACACTGCTGCCAGGCCAGCAGCTCTGTTCCTTTCTCTTAGCACCACATCTCAGCCAAGATGCTGAAGGAATCCACATCAGCAGGACACGATGAGAAGTATTCACGATGCAAAAGAGCTGCCTGATCCTGCCTGAGAGCCAGTTCTGAAAGCAAACACTGGAGCCTTCTTCCTCGAGGAGCACCTCGGCTCCCTGATCTCTGTGGCCTAATGGTTGCCAAAAACCTGCTACAACGATTGCAGCTCGGAATTCTCACAGCTTCTGGCTGCCTGTCATTGTGTTCTGACAGAACCTCCTGGGAGGATCCACTGAACTCCTCAACCTCCTTCCTGACCCAGAGTTAGGAGATTTCTGTGACTTATCACCAGCACTTATCTTTTCAAAGAGACAAAAACCAGCTGCTCTTGGAGGTCTTTACCCACCTGGCGTCTTCATGCTTGTACAGGTCAGTAGGAAGGCAATCACCACTTGATCCTGTGACCTGTGAATTCACCTCAACAGCTTTAAAAGCCTGTCCTGCAGCTGGGAGCCCTACTGGATACTCTTGTGTAGGTATTAGGGACTCATTTACTGAGTGAGGAGTGGCAGATTATTTTTTCATCTGGATTAATTATGTTCACAATTTTCTTTTTCCTCAGTTTCTCTCCAGACTCACTATGAGACCAGGATCACAGAATGGCTGTAACCAAATAAAGCTGAGCAAAGCCACTGTCAGCACTGGCACTCAAGCACATTCTGCTCAGTTTGTTCAGTATAACCCCACAGTAGTTTCCCCATTTCATACCAAATTGGTTTTGACTGCTTCTGACAACTGAAAATTTTGCAAGTCCACCCATATTCTTGGAATTTCAGTGCTTAACTACTTCACATCAACATAACGAGTGTTGGGTTTTTGTCCAAGCTGCTTCAAATCTCCTAATATGAGAACACAAAAATCTGAGAGTTTCAGGTGCACAGTCAGAAACCATTAGTGATTTAAAGCTACTAAATGTGAAAAAGACAAGACTTTCTGCTCGTTTTACAGTCATGTGGAGCAGTATTTCACAATAATGGAGCCATTGAAAAATCAGACCAGGACAGGACAGAAGGTCAGTTATTAGACTAGCATTTTTAAGCACTTCAGTACCTGTGATTTAACAGTATCACACAAACAGCAGTTCATGTCTTGACAGATAACACAGAAAATGAGAACACAATTACTGTAACTGTAGATTTTAGCTCTTCAATATTTGAAAAAAATTTAAAACAGCCGTACTCAGGTTCAGTCGCTACCTATTAAACAAAGGCAAATAGTAAAAATGTAACATTTGTTCTTTGGCAACAGTTGGTTGATGATGTGTTGATCAAGTCATGGTGTCCCTTGCAGTACACCTAGAGGCAGGTGGAATAAAGAAAGGGAACATTTCACGTCTGACCCACCAATTACACTGGAACAACTTCATTTCCTCATGCAGCTCAATAAAATATTGAAAACAAATAGCTAAACACCTTCTGACTTCAATTTTACCTCAGTGATAGGCCCAGAATCAACATTTTAACAAAAACCCTCATGGCCCAGGGTGCTTTGTGCTGGCTGAGCTTTTTCCTTCTCCCTTGAAAACACTGAATAATGGTCACAAAGGAGAAGTCTGAGGAGAGCTCCTGCAGCAGTCCTGACCCAACTCTCTCAGGACAGACTCCAACATCTCCTTAATAAATTGATAGTAATATATAACAAGATAGAAAAGTCAGTGTAATGACAGGAAAAAAAAAGAGAAAAAGTAGTTTTTGCACCCATAAACACAGATACGGCCTTCCAGTGCCTAAACGGAGCCTACAGGAAAGATGGAGAGAGACTTTTTACAAAAGCATGTAGTGACAGGACAAGGGGGAATGGATTCAGACTGACAGAGGCCAAGTTTAGATTAGATATTAGGAAAAAACCTACAACTGAGGGTGCTGAGGCCCTGGCACAGGTTGCCCAGAGAAGCTGTGGCTGCCCCATCCCTGGAAGTGTTCAAGGCCAGGTTGGATGGAGCTTGGAGCAACCTGGTCTAGGGGGAGGTGTCCCTGCCCACAGCAGGGATAATCTTTAAGGTTGCTTCCAATTCAAACTGTTCTGTGATTCTATGGTATTTCCTTCACACACACACAAAATGAGAATTGCTTGGTGAGCCCTAGAAAAGAAAAAGTCCACGTCTGCTTCCAGGGGAATCTTCAGTCTCACCCTGCCATGAAGATGCAGTGTACTCTTTAAACTAAAGAATTTCAAAAAGGCCACAGAATACATTAAGACCCTCACAAAAGCTGCAGTAGAAGTTGAGTATTCACAGACAGCAATTGCTACACACTTTTTACTCTGCAGTTAATCACAGATTGCAGGGGTGTGCAAAGCTCCACAGAGCCTTTCAGGAGGTGCCTGAGCTCTGGTTTGGGCAGATGCAGACAGACAGGGAGCACCACATTTCTGTACTCAGGGCATCCCCCTTTCCAAGCTCAACCAGGCCAGAGGTGTGAGCAAAGCACCTCAGCAAGACCTGCACGATCAATCCCCTCCTGCAGCACCTGGGCTGGGAGCTCAGCAGAACAGAGCAGCTCCTCTCATCTGCAGGCAGAACCCCCTGCTTTTCCACCCCGTAACTCTGATAGGGATTGGGTGATGGCACTTTCTACAGTGTTAGTAACAAACAGCATCTCTAATATTTTTCTGAAAAATACATGGAGCAAGTAAACACAACTTCAGACTGCTCAGAAATCTGATACTTGAACATTGCTGCTTTGAAAGCAACACAGGAACCCTGGGTGCTCATCCCAGTATTGTCTACTGCAATAAATGTGTGTGTTCCCCACAGACTCCAAACTTGTTCTTATGGAGAAAGGCACTGGCAGTCAGCAGAGAGTATGAATCCCATTTCTTTAACAAATCAAGCAGCATAAATCTCTAAATAAACCCAGCAGAGACTAATAAAATTCGCTCTTTGACACAGAAAAGAGCAGAAACTACAACAAAATAATTAATCTATGCTACCCAGAGATTAAGACCTGCTTTCATGAACAGAGCATCATGAACTATATTAAAGAGACTGACTCCATCCACACAAAGGATTCAGTTATTTGCTGTGTAATAGCTCATCTTTGAAAAATAAGTTCTCAGTTTACTACTGACTTTGCAGGAAGGGGGTAGAAAATAATATTTTAGACACAAATAAAAATAGCTGTCTTTTAGAAGCGGAATGTTTTCTGCTTCTAAAATGACTGCCACAGAGGAAAAGAATGGGAAGAGACTGACTAAACCCATCACAGCCTTCCATTACAGGATTTTTAGTAATTCTATAAAACGTGTACACATGAAGTCCCAGCCAGTTTGAACAAAAATATTTCTAGTTAAAACCTCATTTAAAAAATCAACATAGCTGAAGACAGAGTTCATAAAGACACCATTAAAATTTCAGTGTCTGGTTCTCCACCGTATCTCAGAACTTCAGATGTCTGCATACTTTCAACACTAAAAAAATCTATTTTGTATGCACAAAATCAGTATATAAAGCACTGAGATCAGTAATAATTTTTTCACATTAAGGAGTACCAGGAGTCCTACTTTTACAAAAAGTGGAGTAAATTAGGCATAGGTAACTTCTATAAAGATAAATGAAGGATGAGGATAAATGAAGGATAAATGAAGGATAAGGACTGCTGCAAAGCTGTTTCTGGGCAAGGTAGGTTTTGTAAATATTCAGATACAATGGCACAACTGTTAAACACATCTGATTCTGGATTTTGTGTGGAAGAAGCAGAGATAAAGGATGGAAAGAACAAGACACTGATTTCTGCAGAACATTTTCCCCAATATACTGTTATATAACATCACAGGAATTTAGCCAGAAAGGTTTATCAGGATTCAAAATTTCAATGCCTGCTTGAGCAAAGGATGGTTTAATTGTTGAAGAAACTGGGAAACTGTCTGAAAACTTAAAATGAAAACATGTCAGCTCTCTCTCCTAATGTACAGTTGAGTTTTCCCATCCTTCTGTAAAAACATCTCTTCAGTATCACTCCTATCCTACTCATCTTTTCTTAGCACATCCAGTCACACTCAATGGACATCATATGGGGAGTTCACTAAGGTACATGGATGATCCATTTTTAAACATGGATATTTCTTTTTCCATACAAAGTGCCAATTTCAATAGCAGCCTTGACTCCAGGGCTTTAATTCGAATTTAGGGTGAGAGAGCAGTATTGAGTCTGTTAAATGTCATATAAAATGTATTTGAATTTTAGTAATATAGCACCTCCTAAAATAGCTTCCTTTGGTACAAAAAAAATTAGCACTTAATAATACAGCACAAATTCTTCATGTCTTCATCTTGCCAGTTAAAGTAGATCTTCCCCAAAGGATTTTTTTTCCCTGGAATAAAAACCTTGCAACATACCTCCATTTGCACACCTGTATCTTTTCCCTCAATTAACTGAGGGAAATCACACTTCGTCAAGATCAGCGGTACCTACATGAAGATGGGAATTTCAGGCTAAAGCTCAGAAACTTCATTTTGCTCACAAGTGACCTTAAACAAATAGAAAACTTGTCATTAAAAAAGCACTGTTCTACTGCAATGATTCATCTGCTGTTTCAACTAAGAATTTGGCTATGGCATTGGATGGAGTTTTTGTCTGTACCTCATTGACACTCAAGTCTAAGCAAAGGTAAATCACACGTAAAAGACCTTCAGGTTTGCCTTTAATGCTAAACATTTGATTCACTTTGATCCACAGTACATTTTTTCCTTCACATAACATGACACTTAAAAAATTGTTGTTTTTCATATCTGTGAAAACAAAATTAAATCTTTTATTCCTGTTGCTATTTTACTCCATTTCATTTACTTATTGCATTTTTTAAAAAAATCAAAGTCTAAAAGACGTGTAATTCAGGAAAATAAATTACACCCTCTTAATAAAGCAGTTTGAGCTAAGTTATTAAGTAAGTTGGCTTGTCTCTACAAAGTATGAATTCCAGAGAGAGATTTTTAAAGGGTGGGAGTTCAAAAAAGCAGCAGAAAGTGTCACAGATAAACAACTTTTGGGAGCAGGAACACAAGAGTGAAAGTCATGGTACCATGACGTGTAAGAGTGAGGTGGCTCCTAAGGAGTCTCCTCCTTCTTCATATACAATCTCCCAAGCCTTTATTCCAACCCATTAGAAAGCATTTCCATTCAAGCCTTTTTAATATATTCATTCTTACACCACATTGTGCCACTGCTAGACATCAAACACATGAGGTGACAAGTCTGTTTAATTACAGTTTTATACATATATATGTACACACATACACTTATTTATATATAAGTACAGAGTTAAGATACAGCACTGTGCTGAAGCTGTAAAATATTTCAAAGTAATGGCTAAGAACTACCCAGGCTGCTACAAATATTCCCTGGTAATTATACTGAAGATTTCCATCCTCATCCTGAAATCAGTTAATTCAAATATTGTAAGACCAACAAAAGTAGCTCCCTTTTGAAAGATTTATTGGTTGGGCAAAACCAACTTGCAGGTACTTTGTCAACTAAAATACAACACAGTGCATTAAAACCAGTTCATCAGTGTCAGTTAAATAAACCTCAGTTCAACTCTGAAGTTTACATTAAGTTTTAATTTGCATTTTATTCTCTGTTCAGTCTGATTAAAGCATCATTCTTTGTAGCCCTTGCAATCAGTAACATTTACCTTTCTAAAAATGAATTTACACGCTACAGATGATCCTAGGAGAAATGCTGCCCTGATTTAAATGCAGTTTGAAGTATTTTAAGCATTGCAGCACAAAAGAGAAGCTGTAAAGCAGAGCAGTTGGTGCCTTCATTACACAGCTTTGGGGGATTACCTGTGACAGCATCAGCAGACTCTCTAAGAGCACGTTTCCAACACAGGATCTCTTACTCTCCACTCTCAAGTAACATTAGCACAATCAAGTCTACTCTAGAAACTCTTCTGAAAAACCTTGGCTCAGCAACAAATTGTGATATTGTCACTTTTGCCAGTTTTCTAATAGCTTACATCTGTTTTGACAAGTGCTGCTTTGGGCTGGGGTTGAGTTAATTTTCTTCACAGTAGCTGGGCTGGGGCTGTGTTTTGGATTTGTGCTGAAAACAGTGTTGATAATACAGGGATGATTTGGTTATTGCTGAGCACATCACTGGGAATCTCCTTCCTCAACACCCTAAATTCATTCACTTATTGTTTCTATCTCTTCTAACCATTAATGAATTAATGTACCAATACCTCTTGTTTGGTTGGTTTGTTTTTTTTTTTAAATTCAGGAACACTGTATTAACTCAATCACACTCATTTAAATGTCCCATCATTTCCTGAAAATAAGTCATGCTTCAAAGACTTTCCAACCTCTTCCTATTAAATCACAATTATCCATACACCTACTAATATTTATTAGAGCTTCTGAGTATTGAGGCCAAATTTACTGAACTCCAGAGGGGTTCAAAGGATGGAATTTGATTTACCTCACTTCAAGAGAAGCATCAATGACCAGGGTCACTTAGTGCTGAGACAGCCATGGATGTGTAAGGGGAGTGATCTGTAAGGGAAGGAATCTTCTAAAGAGAACCACTGGCATGGCCAGGGTCATTAGGAAGACTATGACTCAGATAAGTTGGAAGAACTTCCATCTCTCTCTGAACTCTTAAAAAATACAGCAATGCACTTGCCATTTTTAATTTTAAAGGGAGGATAAAAACAGTTTAAGAAATTAACTGCAACTGTAGTTCAGCTGTTTAAAATTAAAATGCTTTTGGCATCTTTAAACCTTATCTGGTACCTGAAATTTATTACTACTCATTTTACAGTTCAGATCACTCCCTACCATAAACCACTTCTAATTACATTTCAAAATAATTTCACAGATTTATTCCCTGCAGAGGAAGGACCAGCCTTGGAATCTTCTTTTCTACACAGAAAGCGTTGATCCAAATTTTCTGATACAGCTCAATCTTCCCTGAGTGTCTCTTTCCATACCTCAATTATCTTTCAGTTCTGGCAGGCTTCCTGCTTCTGAGTGAAGTTATTGTTTCTCATGAGTTGAGCAAGTTACACCTCAAAATCTTTTCTGGGCTTATGTCTTTATTTGTAATATTTATAATCTTGTTTCTCTAACCTAAATTTGAAAAACAGGAGAAAAAAAAGAAGAGCAGCATTATGAAAACAGGCAGGAGAAGTGGCAAACAGAGGGGAGAAATGGTGAGCAACCAGCTCAAACTGAAATGAGCTGAAACTTCAACAACTCTGGCTACAGCTCTGTAAACACGGGGAAATGAGAAAGTCACGGCAAGACATGAACAAGAGAACAGGAGGCAGTGAGGTGAGCAGAGTCACAAGCTGCTCCAGCAGTCCCTCAGAAAAAGGTGCAGTTTTAAATCATTCCATGCGCAAAGTTATTTATAGGCTCACAGGCTATTCCTATCCCCTGCTCCACTGAAATGCCATTTAGTCCCATCTCTGTGGGGAGCTATAACCCACCAAGTGCCCCTGCAGCTGCACTTTAGTTTCCCACGTTTGGATGGAAATTCATGACGTTACAATTTTAAGATCCTCAGAAACTGAGTCTGGTCCTTACTGCTGCTTGGCAGGAGGGCTACAAAGGGTTAAACTTCAGGTCATTTCCACATTCACTTGTGGTCTAGCTGTTCATTTTCATGAGCCCAGTTTAATATCCTTCCTTATTTCCCATACTTCTACATAGCAATTTGAAATTTAAATGGCACTGAGGGAATGCATATGCAATCTGTTCTATAAATAAAAATGTCTAAAATACTGCATAATTTCCTCTTTCAAACTGCAAGATCGAAAGACATATTTTAAGAGTTGTAAGACACCATGTCTGACATCATCAAATTATGCTTAGTCCAGGCTTAACCATAATTTCTGAAGATAAACAAGGTTTGAGGTTTCTTTCTTAGATCAAGCTCATCCCTTCTTTGCAAAAGGCACAACCTCACCCTGGCAGCCAACATCTCACCCATCACCTGAGCACAGCAGGCTTGAAAGGAAAAGGTTCTGAAAGTGCTCTCAGATTAATGGTGTGAAGTCCCTCAGCTACCAAGAAGTCCAAGCTGTCAAGGAATCAAGGTGGCCTGCCCAGCCAACACTGACAAGTCCATCCCAACTCATCTAGAGGATGAGGGGAACTGAAACAGCATTCAGAAGAAATTTGGGCAGAAATTCTTTTTCAGTTACAAAGATCTCAGTACAGGCTGAGAAAAAGCACCTTTTGGTAGTATCCAATGATTTAAGAATCAATCACCCAGAGGAAGGACAGAAAGGCACACCAGGATGTTCTGGGAAGTACAGTTCTCTCCATCACTGTCTCTATTGTCAGCTCAAGAATAATCCAAACCCCCAGTCAACAGATGAAAAATTGCTTCTGCATGTTTAATGTAGAATCGTCACAGAGTCAGTAGTTTAATTCATTAAGTACTTGACAGAGCAGTTGGGATCTCAGATGAGAAGGCTGTCACCTGACCAGAAGACTGGAAAGAACTCAAGTGCAGCAACAATAACCACAGGACAGGAAGATCTTGGCAGAGAAGCACTGAAAAGTGCACATTATTTCCCAAACAACAAAACAGATGAACCTTGATGATCTTTAAGGAACTAGCCCCCACCGCCATCCCACAAAAAAAAAGAGAAAAAAAACTAGGAATACAACACTCCTAGTTTCATCCCATGCTATGCATGGTGGGTGAGAAAAGGTCACCTCAGCACAAGATTCTTGCCACCAGAAGCAAAGAGCAGGAATGACAGCTGGAAACCTGCTGAATGTCTGAAAGAATATGAGCTTGCAGGGCTGAGGGACAGTCCTGATCCCCTTAAGGGGAGGAGAGGCAAGTTTTGCCTTAATCACAACTGCAGGAAGGGATTAGGTTCTAAACATGCCCAAAAGTGAGAAATTGAAACACAAATGAAATTAAATGTTGGGATCCAAAGTGGTAACTCAACTTCATTTTTTCGTAAAAGAGGAAAGAAAGAGAGAACAGCGAAGTAAGAAAATGCCAAGAATGATGAGGAGAAGCACAGGAAAGGGGTTACCCCAACCATGGCTCCAGTGCTGGCTCACAGAGTGCCATGGGGAGATCTCCCTTGGTGCCAGGGGGCTTTCCCTGGGGTCCCTCCCAGAGCTGCCCAGCCAGGGAGCAGAGCCACGGCAGCAGCACCAGCGGGGTGGGGCAGCCTCGTCGGAGCAGCAAGGACAGCAAAGACTCTGACACTGTGTAGACTTCCCAGAGTTTTGGAAGATTGGGCACTTGCTTATAGAGGGTTTTGAGAGCAGCAACCTCATGTGCAGTCACAGCAACAGCACATCATTGGTGAACATCAAATTGATGAACTCTGCTCCCCTAAAATCCATTGGCTGCTCCTTGGTATCCAGGCCAAGTTCACCAGATGTACCCAAAGTTTACTGCTCCCTCCCTATGTATCAACTACAAGGTCTGTCAATGACCTTCAAACAGGGTGCCTCATTTTCTAAAATAAAGCAATTCAAAGCTTTCACTTTCAAACCTCAAATCTTCGCAAAGGCAATGGAGAAACATTCCCAACTTTGTACTCCTCCACCACAGGGACATGCTCTGTGGACAGTCACATTTCCCTAGTAGCTGTTTCCAAATAGTTCTGTGTTTAGAGAGGCCCTAACAGATGAGCCAACTCAGAATTATTTGCACTCAATGCAAGTCACAGTCCTTTTAACCAGTATGAATATCATCAGTAAAGAGCCACAGTAAAAGAATGGGGTTTTTTTCCAAATACCTGACATTACTCAATTCAAATTCACTGAGCTGTACACACGGTTTTGTTTCAAAAAGCATTATGCAAAAGATAGGTTTAATTCCAAGCAACTTTGCAACTGCACATTTTAATTCTTATTTAAAGAAAGTGATTCTTAAGGACTTGTTAACATTAAAACATAATGGCTTGAGATTAGAGGTTTTATGGAGAATTTAGTACCTCTTTTTGCTTAGCAGAAGACTGCATTTTACATATTTATGTAATTAAATAGCTTAATTTTAAATCAAATTTTTAGCTTCCATGTTGTTAAAATAGTGACTGACATCTCCCATTTACTTGATGATACTCTTTATTTAGCTTTGCCAGGCTGCATGGTTGGAGATTCAAATAAATTCAAGTAAACACAGACAAGTTGTATTTTAAAATGTGTCATTCAATTAAAACATTAAATTTTGTTTTAAACTCAAACCAGTTTTGACTATGCATTTGTGTTCCATTAATAGAAGCAAGAGCTTCTAATTAATAGATCTAGATTTCATTGGAACAAATAAATCTCATCTGCTGAATTTCTACTTGGAGAATAAATCTTTTTTTTCTGTTTCCTGAAGTCCCAGTATCCCAACTGCAACTGAACTTGTAAATGAACAGAATTAGATTAAAAAACTAGAAAATATTCCTTTTCCATGTCTAGAAGCAGCTAATCCTGAGAGAAAAAGGGTTAGAAGGTAAAGTCCCAGTGCCAAATGTTTAGCTGGTAACTTCCTCTCAGTTTAAGAGTTTCCACTTCTATTTATTCTAATTTTAAAAATTATTTGCAAACTACCCAAACTTTAAATACAAGAACAGGATTTAGCAGATAATCAGTAACAAGCTTTAAAAATATGAAGTTTATTTAGGAATGAAAACATTCAAGCAAAACCTGATTTTTCAAAACAGTGTATCTTCCTCCACCCTTAGTAACTGGTGACTTTCTATGCAGCACAGAAAAACAGTAAAATCTTGGCACTCTTGAACTCCAATACCACTGGATTATTTCTGTTTTCTAATTAAACCTTCAATTGGTTAAGGAAATCTGGACGTTTCACTGTGATTAGCAGAGAAAAATACTAATGACACCTTTTTAACAGTTTGTAAGGGAACAGTTCACAGTAAGTAAAACAGTAACATAATCCTCTGCCTGCAATTCTTTTGTTCTTTACCACAGCTCAAGACTGAAGGGTGTTTGTTGGTTTATTTTTTCCTAATATTCTGGTGTTTTTAAAAGAACTATAAATTTAAAGTAATTTTCTATGCTAAATGGACCCTTGCACAACATCAGGTTGGACTTGATGATCTTGGAGGTCTTTTGCAACCTTAATGATTCTATGGTTCACACAGTACCAATCTCAGAAGAGTTACCAAAAAAATTACAAGCCAGAAATACATTTCTGGCACTGTCATCCACACTTTAGCTCCTTTGGAACACCACTCATCGTGTCTGAGCAAGAGCTTATCAATAAAAGCCATCAAACTCAACAACAAGTTCTATTTTGGATGTATTCAGGAGAGAAGGGGAAAAAAAAATTCAACTATTTTTCAAATACACGGGAGAACATTTAGTTTGATTTCTCAAAGGCACTACACATCCCTGTTATTATAGGTCTTATGAAACTGGAGGCTTTACTGAGACATACAATGTCTGAAGGCAAAAAACAAAAAAGTTGCTTCTCTTTAAGAGTTCAAACCTTTTTAGGATTAGGGATTAACAATGTCACATGTGGAGATGCAGAGTGGTAGAGCTTAAAACCTTGTCTTCAGCACAACTTTCCACACATGTATTAACAAAGCTTCACTGTAAGTCCTGGAAAATCCAAGGACCTTTTGACAATAAATAATACCTACAGGCAGAAAGCAGATTTAGTCCAGTTTATCAGTTCCTCTCCTTCCTCCAGCACTGATTTGAGCCACTAAAAAGAGGGAAAACAGCAGGCAAAGATCCAAAGTTTGCCAACAAAGTTCTTGGCCGCAGGAGTCACTAAGGAGAGACATTTGGCCTTAACTAAAGGAGGAAAGAAAAGAAAAACCCTATCCTTTTTCACTTCCATCCTCTTTACTGTAAACAAAGGAGTAACTGGAAAAAAATGCATTTTTTACCTAGCTTACTGAGAAGCAAAGCCAATTTTTAAAATCTTTCAGCACTCACTGGGTGATAAACAAGTCAGTCTGGAATATTTTTCCTAAGAAACGTAACACAAACATAACAGTTGTCACTTTTGGCTTTTCCAGGTGATTCTGTAAATGCTACTTCGCCCTACCCCACAGAAGGGTCCTCACACACATCATTCCCATTGCTGAAAATCATCCACAGACACATTCACTGCATTGTCAACCTCTGACAAATGTATTAAATCCTCTTAAAATTTATTGCTGAATTTAAAAAAAAAAGAAACTACAGAAATGTAGAGAAACTTAAGGCCACTGTCCCAGTTAAACACTGTTTAACTCAGTTTAACTCAGGTCCATCATGTTCATTCTCTCCAAGTTAGAAACACAGAATGGTTTGGGTTGGTAAGGACATTAAAGATCATCTAATTTCAACTCTCTGTTGACTGACTTTCATCAACCACCCACCTCGGGCACACACAGAATTCCCCAACTTCCGGGCTCTCTATTACTTCTCAAATTAATTGTATTTCAAAACAGACTCACATTATTTGACTGTGGGTCAATAGAAACTGCAAATATCTGCTTCTTTAAAAAGTCCTACCTTGGTCAGAAAGGAAATCCAGCATGGTCTGGAGCAGGAAGGAGAGATGCCTGACACACAGGGCGGGATTGCCCATTCTCCTGGAAGCATAGACGAGTTCATGGAGCAAACGCATCTGCACTGCAGCCCATCCCCTGTGAGTTCCTGGAAAGAAAGCAAGTATTTAATGTATTTTAAAGCTGGAAGTCATCACAAACCCATTGATTTTGGTTTTCTTCATATGCTAAGCAGTAATTTCATGGCACTTATACCAATCACCCAATGGTTGTTACAAAATCCAAATCTTGTACTCAACACAAAAATTAGGATTGTTGTGTTTGCTTGAATTATCTAAACATGAAATCAAGTTTTGTTTTATATGCTTGTCCATCGACTAACAAATGAATCATTAAAATTCAGAAGATGAAGTTAACACTTCCCATGAAGCAAAACCAAAATGATACAGAAAACCTTTGAAGTTTTATATTTTTTTTTAATTCTCTGGACAAATTCACATAAGATTTCATACAGAAATTGAAGTCATAGAATCACAGAATGGTTTGGATTGGAAGAGACCTTAAAGATCATCTCATTCCAACTCCCAGCCACAGTTCCACTAGACCATGTTGCTTAAAGACCCATCTAACCTGGCCTTTAACACTTCCAGGGATAGGGCAGCCACAGCTTCTCTGGGCACCCTGTGCCAGGACCTCACCACCCTCACAGGAAAGAATTTCTTCCTAATATCCAATCTAAACCTACTCTCTGTCAGTTTGAAGCTATTCCCCCTTGTCCTGTCACTCCATGCCCTTGTAAAAAAAAAAATCAACTTGTAATTCTTAACTCTCTTTAAAGATCAAGCAAGAGATATTTTCTCTAAATGCTTTCCTGGCCAATAAAAGCAATAAAACTTTAGAACATGAGGCACATATCCTGATTTTCAGTCTTTAAAACTAAGTTTCAGACTGTGAATTACTTCATATTTGCAGAGTATCTGTGGAGAGAATAAATAGATCATAACATAACCTTCCTTTCAGAACCATAATATGCAGCACTCTTCATGAAGCTTAACCCGCTTTTAGTAGTAAGCAAGAGCAATAATTTTTAAATAACAGATATTTCAAGATGTGCAATACTTCATAAACTTCAACAGCCTTCCTTCTAATATCACCCATCAGCATTTGGCAGACTGTTTTAGGAATATTTACTGCAACCAAACCTTGAGAGTTTATATTTTGAGAGTCTCATTATTTTTCCTGTGTGAAATGTCATTTCTATCTTAGAGTTTAGAGTGATCTTTCCATATGTCTCTAAAAGACGCATTTTGGGGGGTGAAAATCAGACAAAGCATTTCAGTGCAACATGAAGGCAAGGTAAAAATGAAAGATAAACACCAATCAGGTAATTTTTTTGCCTTTTTAATCATTTCTTGCTGAACTTCCACAACCTCTTCTCCCAACACAGTCCCATCCCATCCCAGGCCATGGCATATTTTTCCTGGCACATTCCCTCTTCCTAGATTAGATTCTTTGCATCTTTCCACCCAGTCCACTTGGCATTTTCTACCTCCTCTCACATATAATTTGACTGCTAAATCACAAGAGTTAAAAAAAAACCAACAGTAACCATCCACAAATACAGCTCAGCCCATCACTTCCTGCTCCTCTCCTGCAGTTACAACATTTAGGGAATGGTCCCCAAAACTGCTGCTGTAGAACACAACACAAAGGTTTGGAAAGGTTTATTCAAAAGGAGATGCCAAGCAGCATTTTAGTTGTCTCTGATCTAATTTGTGGGAACATGTGACATACTTGACCCTGTTAATTACATTATATGTGTGTATGTGTGTCTACATACAAAAATATGTAAAGAGTCTTTATGTGTGTCTATATACAAAAACATGTAAAAGGCCTTTTAATCTTTCATTATCAGATCAAACAGTTACAAAACCAAAATAAATACAATTTGATGCCAACAGCTGAAGGCACTTTAACTGAAAAAAAATTCCAAAATAATCCATGACATTTTTATGTACTGAGAAGCGTATTATCAAAAACACAACACTCTTGAAAAACATTAGAGAATAAGTTTTTGTAAATAAAACAATTACTTCCTGCAAACAGGGAACCACAGCAACAGGTTCAGCAGTGGCTTGCAGAAATTTGAAATTATTGGAACAACACTAAGAAAAAAGGAAGGTACAGTGTTAAACAACTGCTTTATCTGCTGCAATTAGTTTCACATTAGTAAATAATTTAGGTTCAGTATGAAACCTCTCAAGGAAATTCTTAGGGAAAGCCAGCTAAGTGCCCACTTGTGGTAATCCACACTGACCTTTGCTGAAGTCCTGAGGGTCCAGGGAGAGGCTGTAGCCAGGCAGAGTCTCCAGCAGCAGTTTGTAGCAGGCCCTCCAGCCGGGCTCGGGGATGCTGGGGGCCGCGCACTGCATGGCCGCGATGCGCTTGAAAAACGCCGATTTGCGGTGAAACCCGATGCGCTCGTACAGCTCCGACAGGATGCTGTAACGCTGGATCTTCTCCTCTTCTGAGAGCTGCAGTTGGAAGGGAAAAGAGGAAAGGACTGGTTTTTAGCAAAGATTTAAAGTGCTGAGTTTTAAAAAACAAACAGGAGGGAAAAGGCTGTAGCAGACATTGGCGCTGCAGAAGGCCGGGGATTTGCACACAGCCAGGCATGACAGCTTCCACAGCCAGGAGAACTTAAGCTTGGTTCAACTGTTAACAAAAACTGCAAAGATGGAATTCTGCGGCTTCAGCTTTGTCAGTGGTACTAACAAGTAAACAGTCAAAACAGTAACAGCTAAACAGCTCCACACTGAATGGAAGATACTTAACATGATAGTCATGTGAATGAAAGGCACAAATATGCCACTTCCAAGATTTATTGATTCACTAAGATTTTCATCCCTTTAAGATTAAATCTAATCTTGAAATCTCAGGCTATGAAAGCAAGAAACTACTGTCTCGATTTTTATGTCGCTACTCTTGTAAACCACAAAATTTTCATTCCATGAAACTGTACTGTGATTTATTGATTCTGTGATTGAATCACAGAATCGTAACATGGTTTAGATACCATCTTGTTCCACCCTCCTGCCATGGGCAGGAACATCTTTTTCTAGACCAGGTTGTTCCAAGCCCCGTCCAACCTGGCCTTGACACATCCAGAGATGGGGCATCCACAGCTCCTCTGGCAAACCTGTGCCAGTACCTCACCACTGCTTTGCGTGAAGCAAGTTTTGGAGGGCAGCAGTGAGTTCAATGGGAGCTTTTCCCAACAATGTAAAAAATAATGTTAAAGTAGCAAAATGTCATAGAAAGATACAGACCCAGGTTTCTTCACTGAGTCAAGTATTGTTACGGGCTGCCCAGGGACATGGTGGAGTCACCATCCCTGAAGGGCTTTAAAAGACATAGATGTGGCACTTGGGGACATGGTTTAGTGTTGGGCTTGGCAATGCTGAGTTAATGGTTTGCCTTGAGGTCTACTCCAACCTAAACAATTCCATGATACAGATGCACGTTGCCAACAAGTGAGGTGGAATTTAGTTAAAGCTCCGTTAGGCTTAAAGCTGAAACAAACTTGATAAGGAACTACCACCGTGTGCTTCTTTAGCTTATCAGTGTATTGGCATAAGTCACAGGCAACTTTTTGCCTGTGGCCTGGATGATAACCTTGCTTTGGAGTCAGCCAGCCAAGAAGAAACTGCCACAGAAACACTGGATGATTCCTACTCTATGTCCCAGGAACCAGCAGTGCAGACCAATGCTGACACCTAGTGCACAGGACCTGGCACAATCAAAAGCAATGAAATGTACTTTAAATTACTCTAAAGCTGCCAACACGTTTTGCCAAGGCGTTTCAAGTGACAAACTTCACCCAAAAAAAACCCTGAAGGACAGAAACAGCAACTCATTCTTCAAAACTGGAAGTATCAATCAGTGTGTTTAACTTCAGGCATTTAAATGCTTGGACAGTCAAAGGAAGCTGTTCACCACACTGGTTGACTTTTACAGAAATTATTGGTCTTGTAAGCAGAGTTTCAAAATATCTTTCAGTCACTTAAGTCTGTTCTCAAAGGTCACTTCTAATTTTGGACATAGGGATATGAGACACATCAAAGAGGAGTTTTCAGAGGGCACCACGACCTTATCTAACAGTTCAAATCTTTGTACTTCAGGATATGAAGAGACACGCAGAGTAGCAAAGCATTTTGGACAGTTTCAGACAATTTTTGAAGCTGAAGTTGCTATTTTCTTCAGAACTGACAACAGAAGGCAGTGAGAGATGCAAAAGTACCACCCATCCCTGAAAGAGACCAAGCCCTGTACCATGAGTTCTGAAAAAAGGCAATTCCACCAAGGTGAAAACTTTCAGAAATCAATGCAGCTGGAAAAAACGGAAAACACAAAAGGAAACTACAGAAAAATTACAAAGAAGTTTATCACAGTTCCCAAAAGCAATCTCTCAGAAAGAACTGGTGTCAGACTAAAGTTACCCATTTATGCCATTTTTAACAGGTTAGAACAGTAAAAAAAAGGCAGCAGAGCTGACAAGGGCACAACCACACGGTCAGGAAATAAAGCAAAAAAGCTTTAAAAAACCCTATCAAAAGCTATTCCTTAAATACAAATTCTGACAACATTCACACACCTATGGCAACTAAATTCTTCAAGATGAGAAAAGACAGGGTCATGCTATTTACGTAGCCAGGAGCACTCATTAATGATTGGAACAACTATGAGAGAGGCAGCAGATTCCCAGAAAGTTTTACTTTCATCATATGTTAAGTTTTTAACACTGTTACAGAACTTGTTGCTTAACGGTTGTTCCCAAAATTATTCAAGTATTTCCCTCAGCTGCAGGAAACTGTTTTTTCATCACCACAAAGACAGCAAAATTGCATTTCCCCTGAGCACAAACAGCTTTGTGTTACCATCCACGAATTTAAAAGAAGAAAAAAGGAGAAAAAACCCACACAGATACTCCAAGTAATTAATTCTGGGAAGCTTGCAGCAGGCATTCTGCAGGCCATGGGTGTAGCATTCACAAACATTTTTCCTGACCCTACAATTTATAAAAGCTTAATGCCTGTAAAGTGGCTGCAAAACAGCCATCACCTGAAGCACAGCATCATTTCCACCTGGTTAATTTTTATTTAACTGCTCTACCAAACCAAGTTACAAGGCTGTAGGTCACTATCCAAGTAATAGAGCCAGTTTTTTCTCAGGCTTGTTTCAGGACAGGCTTTCAAGAACACAGCTTTTTATTTGTTTTTTAATTATTCCTTACTACATTAAAATTTTATCATCTCACTTTCTCTATAATTACATTTTACAATTTATTCCTCATAACTGGATGCAAAGTTAAGTCTTATTACCCTGCAGCTCATCAGAAAATACCAATTACATAATATTACTAGACTGAGTATGAAATTGAATTTATGGATAGGAACTAGTTTTCCTGTTTATGAGTCTTACACTTTAACCTGTGAGGTGTTTTTACTGCTGTAGAATATTGGTTGTGCTGATGTTCTATTTACCTGCAAGTGAGAAAGACTGTCCTACAGTTTATTCCCTCAGCTATCACAGGATGACTCCTCCTCTGAGTTAGTCTAAATTATAAATACAACTATAATTTGTTTCCATGCTTTATACAATAAATATTAAAAAGCCATAAATACAATTCCCAGCCATACCTCTCTTTATAGAAAATGCATTTCCCAGCCCTGGGGAAAACCCTGGAAAGATTATCCTACTCTTATTTCACATAATGATGCCAAGTTGCTCCCCAGCCACACAGAGATCCCAGTCTGT
Source organism: Gymnorhina tibicen (assembly GCA_013399875.1). NCBI lineage: Eukaryota > Metazoa > Chordata > Aves > Passeriformes > Artamidae > Gymnorhina > Gymnorhina tibicen. The sequence goes on along the minus strand of VXAZ01005453.1, from coordinate 407,154 downwards.
ACTGGGCTGGGCTGTGCTGGCTGCAAGTTCACTGGCAGCTTACATCAGGGCATGTTTTTCATGACGCCAAGGTTTGTGCTTGTGTATTATCAAGCAACAGCTATCATCAGCTGTTGAAGTCACAAGTACTCTGCCATTCACTAGGTGTTGGGGGTTAGTTTTTTTTTTTCCTTTTGTTTCTTTCTCTCATGGAATTTTGTCCCATCTGCTGCTAAGAGAGAATAACGACCGCCACTTAATAGAGACACAAGAAATGGCCAAGGTGGGGGAAGGGTGCAGCCGGCTCCTCTCTTACCTGGGGGTTTTCTCTTTGCAAGGGCAAAGATACTGAGAGACTTTGGCCAGGGGGTGAAGGACTGGGCTCAGCTCCTCGCTCTCTCTCACTCTCAGCATCAGAGGAGAGACAGACTGTGGTCGCTGTGGGAAGAATTCTCCACCACTGCAGGGTTTCGTTCTCCTACTGTGAGTGGAGCTTTGCTCGTTAGATCAGCTGTTGTATTGGGCCCTTATTAACACCCGGTCTGACTGGAAAGGACCCTCACCATTTATTCGGGTGCCTTGGGAAAACCCAGAATCCTGACCCTCTCGCCCTTCCCAGAGGGTGCATCTCGCTGGCTGCGTGCAACAGCTCCTGCAGAGCAGCCCGGCTGCCGCTGCCTCGGGCTTTTTTGCTGCACTCTATAACCCAGCACCCTGTGTCCACCCACCCCCCCACGGCTCCTGCTGAGGCTGCGGAGCTTTCTGTCACATTTTGTTTGTTACTGCTTGTCCCCGCCATCCTAGCACCGCTCTGAGGTTCCTGCTGCAGCCCCTTTCGCCATCCGGCCCGACCGCCATTACCCCGTCAGGGCAATGCGGCCAGGCTCGCGCCACAGCGCCCCCTGCAGGCTGGGGGGCTCATCGCGCCCTCCCTGCCCGGCCGGGAGCCACCGGCGCCCCCTGCCGGCCGTGAGCGGAACCGCACGGAGGGGAAGGTGCCTGGGGCCGAGCGGGGGCGGGCACTGGGCTCTGGTTCTGTTCCTTGTTGCTGCCGCTGCTGTTGTTTGTTTGCCGTGTTATCCATATACGTACCACTAAAGAACTGCCATTCCCTTCNCGCGCCACAGCGCCCCCTGCAGGCTGGGGGGCTCATCGCGCCCTCCCTGCCCGGCCGGGAGCCACCGGCGCCCCCTGCCGGCCGTGAGCGGAACCGCACGGAGGGGAAGGTGCCTGGGGCCGAGCGGGGGCGGGCACTGGGCTCTGGTTCTGTTCCTTGTTGCTGCCGCTGCTGTTGTTTGTTTGCCGTGTTATCCATATACGTACCACTAAAGAACTGCCATTCCCTTCCCCATATCTTTGCCTGAAAGCCCCGTAATTTCGGAGTTACAATAATGCGGAGGGAAGGGGGTCACATTTTCCATTCCATTCCAAGGGAGGTTCCCACCTTCCTTGGCAGACACCTGTCTTTCAAACCAAGACACTACGTCTTACATTTCTCCCCTGATAAAAAGTGAAAGTTGCAATATCAGGGAGAACGGGGGATTCTCTCAGTGGCAGTAATAGCTTCCAGAAAAGGAAACAACAACAGTATTGGAGTTTGCAGGCAACAAGAACAACAGCATCAGAACAGGATGGGTGAACAACAAAGGGTGTGGAACTGCCAGCAAAAATCCAGGTTACAGAATTAAAGAGAAGGTCCTTAGCACTACAAGGATTACGGCAATTAAGGTACTCTGTAACAAAATTGATGATTTTTATGACAGCTTACCAATTAATTAATGTCTCATTTATGCTTTGTTAGAAAACTGATTCCAGAGAAAGGATTCTCTGCAAATGAAAGAAAGTATTCTATCTCCCTCATAAATTTGCTGTCCCTGTCTGGGCTTAATAAGGTCAATGGTGTGGACTTAAACTGCTCATCTTACGAAGATGTAATGAGCAAAAACCAGGAAGAAACCTAACAACTTTTTATTAGTTCTTTCAACCACAGCAGTCTCTCTGTGAGCAGTGACATCAAGCTTGACACACTGATCAAATGTTAATGTTGTTTTGTGGTGATACTGAGCACTTTCCCCACAGTTCCAAACACTGATTTCCCCCCTGAGTTCCTTTCTGATTTGGCTTAATTAAGACTTTGCACTACACAACAAAAATTCAATTGATTAAGAACACTAATCAGACCCTTCAGCTCATTCTGCAACAGGCCATTCCTGATTTGCTCAGTTTCACTGAATGAGATGCAATCAAGAAAACTTTAAAAATCCACTGCAGATCAGTCCCAGGCAGCTGTTTTTCCCTAATACAACAGCTCAAGAGAACAACAATGGGATTTTTTTACCTTCACGAGGGAGAGCAAGCCAGAGTCTTTAATCTCAAACTAAGTCCTCATGTTTTTAGATGAACTGTCAATACCTTGCAAACCAGACTCACAGATGTGAAAATCCTCAGAAGTCAAGCTGTCGTCAGAAGGAAGGCAGTGATACAGAAAATAAACTGGAGACTCCTGAATCTAAGTAACTTTCAGTAAATTCTGTTGAATGACAAGACAAAAAAACTTGGGACTTTCCCACCGACCTGCCGAAGGTTGATATAAACTGCGTTCTGCAGAAACTCAGAGGCTTCCATGCTCCTCTTCTGTATTGCCAGGACTCTCACAGCCTTCACACAAGCTTCCAGTTCAATCACACCAGCGTTCTTGTACTTGGAGAGGGAGAAAATTAAAATAATTTTGAAGTATTACACCTGTTTGATTTTATAAGCATTTCTGCTCAGCACATAAATCAGCTGTCACATCCTCCAAACCCAGCAATTCCTTAATGCTAATGACTACGCTGCTAAATTATCAACATGTGCCCAAGTGAAAATTAAGGTGTCATCTAAAACATTATTATGCAAAACAACCGTTTTCAGCCTCTTCACTCACATCTCTTATTTTGAGACAGAGCACAGCTTCAGTCTGAGAGTTCAGATGAGGAGAAAAGCTGGGAATATTGGTACCATTTGGGATAACCTCATATAAATGGTTGGTTGTGGGTGCTGTGTCTGCAAATAAATTCTACCTTCACAGGGCAAATATTTTTATTACTGTATCCATTTGCTCTTTAGTTAAAACAATATTCCTGATGACAAGAGAATTAGAAACCAATCTGAGTGTTCCAGTATCTGTTTGCAAAACCTTTGCTGTAAATGACTGTTTAGTGATTTAGCTTGCTTAAGGAAGCTGAAGAGACAATGCAGATGTACACTGAACTGTTTGTGCTCAGATAACAAACAGGCAATTTTCTAGCCAGACAATCTGATCTGGTGATTTCCTCAAACAACACTGACACTGGATATTTGATTTGGCCCACCTCCTGCTGAAGTTAAGCTCTTTTCAGGTATTTATATTTGAAAACTAATGGGGGAAAGCAAGCTCATAACAAAATGCAAGAGTTACGCCAGCAAAGCTGTCACATATTCCTCTCTTGTGCATTTATATTGGCAAAAGCAAATCACTGGAGATTGAATCTATTTTAGAAGGTGCTACAAAAGTTTTTCCAGCTCAGTGAGAACACAAGAAATACGTAGAAAGTGCTGCTTCCTCAGCATTAGAGCTAGGAGTTAACTCTGTCTGTAGGTCTGGAACAGACAGAAGGTAACTGTGCTTGTCTTGAAGGGTTATAAATCAGTCCTGGCACAAAGCTTTCTGTTATTTCAAGTGAAGCTGCAGTGAAGCACAGTTATTACTTGCTGAGAGCATAGTGCATATTATAAAAAATCAAAATAGAAATATCCTGCCCTAAGCCCAAGCAAGTCCAATAATTTTATATTTCTAGAGACACGATACTCTTTCTAGATGAGCAACATATCCTTAAGGTAACATTGAAAAGCTGAATGCATCCTTGACAATTACTGTTTTATTGAATGATTCAAATTTATCTGACACTATGCCCAGAACTATCACCTTTAATTGCTCCTGATCATAAATTAACTCATGCACACAATTGAACTTGTTTCATTTGGAGAGTCTCCCTTCAACATGGACATGAAAATGGCTGTAATAAAAATTTACAAACTTAAGATACTTTATAGATACAAGCTAAAAATACTTTATCAAACAAGAGAAATACCTGAAATTAAAAAGTGATTAAATAACTCCACTGCAATACAATTAAACTTAGCTTTACTGTTGATGTGGACATTGAGCCTCTATTTTCACAGTACAAAATAATTCTTTTTCCTTTCTTATTATGAATGTAGACATTAAGCTCCTTTACCATATCAGGCTCTGAGTATCTAAACAAAAACCTAAAAATTCCTCTAGAAGAGCTGGAAACTGTTTCACAAACTTCACTGCCACGCTGTAGAAGATCTTCCAAAACCAAACCCACACCAGTTCACTGTTGAAACGAACTTCAGTGAATTTTTTTTTTAAATAACCAGGATTACCTTGCCATAGTAAGAAATGGCTTCTTTGTATTTTTCTATTATGTCTTCAGGACTCAGGCAGTTCTTGGCACGTCCTATCTCAGCACTGGTATCTGCATTTATCCCGTTAGAAGTCAGAGCACCTAGAACAGAACAGGGTCAGAAATGAGCACAAGGACTCTTGGCAAATGCTAAATATCTAAAAAGCAAACTAGGGTTTGACACAGAATACACAAAGTACACTTGCCCTACCAAGAAAGAAAGGAAATAATCTTTCACTTAATAAAACCCAAATACATTCATGATTTTTAGCACTTCTCTGAGTGTTTAGACTATGAATAAAGTAATAGATTGCGAAAATTATATTATGGCCACATCTGAATAGACAGTTTTAATCTTTGAACTATTCCTCCTACTTTAAAACTGTGTTTCTAAAGCACACCTTAGGGACAAAAACAGTAAGAAATTGGTTTTCTTATACAAGAAAGAAGGCAAGAGACAGAAAGGGTCTAGATAGGGGATAAGACTGTGAAATGGAAGCCAAGGAAATCTGGGGTATTAGAAAGAACATGATAAATTTATTTATAGAATTTGATTTTATTGAGGAGTTAACATAATAAAAGTAAAAACACATCAAAGGTTTGGCAAGGCTTGATACCTTCTTATGTGTTACTTCACCTGTAGGATTATAGTGTAATTTATTTAGGATTATACAGTAATTTATTTCTCCAAGAGGTTTCTCTGCTAAAATGGCAAAAAAATCTCTGTGTTTCAGAGCTGGCCCTAAGTCTCAACAAACAATTAAAAACTACTGTGAAAGGTATTTCTGAATATAGTGAGCAGAAAGAATGTTTCTTTAAATACTTAAATGCTAAGGCAACTTTTTCCATATGTTTATTAACCTTAAGGAATCAGACCAAGCACATCTGTAGATTAACAGTGTTTTGAGGGAAGTGAAAGATGTTTGCTCATGATGACTGAGAGAGCACCAGGACCAACCATTCAGGTTGGTCACTTCAAAAGTATTTTAAAATCCTCCCTACTCATGGAAAGCAATCCTGTTGATTAGAATTTATGGAGACACAATCATGGAACTACAGCATTTATTTTGTGCCAGTTACCCTTCAGTCTCTATAATTTCTCAAGATTTATAGCCAAAAACTGAAGCATCAGGGATCACTACTAGTTTTGGCAAGTGGCAGTAACTATACAATTGCAAAACACATCAAGTAATAGAAGAAAATACTTTGGAAACATGCAGGAAAATAATGTACCTGGATCAATGAGAACTTCTTGTGCCCCTGAAAGGAGGAACAAAAATGATTTTTTTTCAGCCTTAAATAGAGCCAGCAAAGTAAGTCTTAAAATGTTTTATAACATCAGGCTTGAACAAAATCATCAGATTTATCAGGATCATCACTGCTATTTTGAAGGACTACCAATTACAATAAAGTAGTCACCATATGTTGAATCTCATTTTGTTAAGAAATAAATGTGAAAGTCCCATAAACCTGCAGTAAATTCTAAGACACATTAAGAAGAATATCAGATTTTTCAGTGTATAATTTAAAGCTGTATCTTTTTTCCTTTTTCTTAATTTTTTTAGTTGGCAAGTTTCCATCACAGTCCGCTTAGTATATTTTAATGCCAGGACCTACAGTACTTAAATCTCCTTGTGGGAGCTCATTTAATCAGCACAATACTCTAGAATAACATTTTAAAGTAGTTTTATCCTTTTTAATTAATTTCACTCCATCAAATTTTCTGAATAATTGAGACATGTCAACCCAATAAGCCAAACTATCCATGTAAGAGTTGCCAAGAGTATTGCACAGTTGGATTACCAGATATTTAACACCTCATTGCCCTAACCTTTGGTTAAACATGGCAATAAAATTGTTAATATCAAGGGTTAAGCAGTCAAAACCAATTGTTTTATCAGCAAGACAGGCCCTCCCTTCAGCTGATTTCCTCAGATTCCAGACAAGTGAAGCAGAGATTTAGACCTAGACCCAAAGATATGCCAACACTTCACTCAGGTGTCCTAATTCTGCCTGGGGAAAAAGGAAGGTCAGGCAACAAAATCAAGAGCTTAGAACTCCCAACAAATAAAATCCAGTGGAGAAACCCAAAACAGCCAGTGACCTAAGCATAAAACAAACCAGACTCATCTTGTTTGACATACAAATCCCGTAACTGATAGACCACAGCCAGATTTCCTGGCCAGGAGGAACTGAGCAACTCAGAATCTTCCTTTACACTGAAGGCTGCTGAGACACATCCAGAAATTCGAGGGGACACGGCCTAAACCTGTCCCCATGCAAACAAAAAGGTTCAGATATGTGAGAAGTCAAAGTTCCCTTTCCACAGAATCACAGAATGGTTTGGGAAGGGACCTTAAACACCATCAAGTTCCAACCCCCTGTCCCTGGGCAGGGGCACCTTCCACTAGAGCAGATTGCTCAAAAACCCCATCCAACCTGGCCTTGAACACTTCCAGGGATGGGCAACCATGGTACAGAGCAGAAGCTCATTTGTATTTTGGAGCTTCTCTTTCCAAAGTTGTTTCTACATAAAGCAGACACCGTATTTGCTGAGCAGCCAGGTCCTGTGCTGTAGCCTAAAAATGCCAAATGATGGAAATCACAAGGGATTCCAGAGGAAGATGTTTCTCTTGTCTGGATCTGGGCAGGAAACTTCATCCTGTGAAGGCTGAAGTACAGGCACAAGAAGAGGTGCAATTCCAATTGCAAGAGGAAGCACCAAAGGTAATTCTCACATCTACATGCCTCAAAATTAGGCACAAATGTCACTTCCAAGTGTGGCATTTCTTGATTTGTGCAGAATTTGGAACCCCTTTTTTTTTTCTGGCTTTATCCCACAGAAAGATACAGTGGAATTTGCTCCACAGATTAAACAGTCCTCACAAAATTAATTATAGCAGAATAGATTATAACCAAAGGTGCAGTTTGAAAAGATTTTAAATGAAAAGCACTGCAGAGACAAGAAAAGGTAATAAAAAGAAACTTTCAGAAAACTTTGGAGAAAAATGACACCACACCAACAGTTGTTTCGCAGAGAGAGCTCAGCAGTTCAGACCTCAAATCATAGAGATCCTAACTAGAGTTAGGGAACAATATCAAATGGGCCACAAAGTAATATTTTCATCTGCAAGGGATGACAAAAAATCCTGTAATAAGTTTTTCTTCACAGAGAAGTCCTTTGAAAAAATTTGTCATATGAAACTAAAACATTTATAAAATACAACTACATTAACAAGTTTGCAAATAGGACTTTGAAAAAGAGAGATTTAAGTCTCAACAAATAGAGACCCAGCAATAATATACCCAAAATATATTCAATTATTCTGATAGTTGTGACTTATTTGTTACCTTCTTTAGTAACAAGGAGTACCCATGACAAACAGATTGCAACATCTCCTGATAAACAGTCATTGAAAAGTAGACAAAAGTCACTAATCAGGTGAAATTATAGCAGCCAATGTAAAGTGCATTCATAGGTCATGGGACCAAATGCACAGATTTTAATGACTAGATATTGTATGAACAATTAGTATTCTGTCCTGAAATAAGAGAATTTTACTATCACAATTATCTGGTTTCATTCAACACACACGGTTCTTAGTAATGGTAATACAAAGCAAGTGTTTACTAGATTGTGACTTAGAGAAGAATAAAGATGGGTGGTTGCTGCTTTTAGATTAAGGAATTAATTTTGACCACATTGCACACAAGAGAACTTAACACCAGCATTTAAACCCAGCTGTGTTTCAGTCCCGGGTGAGTACACACAAAGCAGCAGCTGTGCTGGGTGAGCCCAAAGGCCCTGGAGCTCACACTAACCAATGTGTTTTCATTTCCCTACCCCAGCCCAGCCTCTCCTGGACGCCACAGAAACTTTCAGGAGCCATAACAGCACGTGACAAGTGTCAGGATATGTGACAGGCTTATCTGCACAACCACAAAGGAGCAGAGAGGATCAGTGACCATCAGCTGAACCCCAATAACCAAATCAGAGCTACCAGAGCTTTATGGGGGTGAAGCCCAGCAGCTCAGTTACACAAGCAGCTCTCTGGATCCTCTTACAGACAGACTGAGGGGTCACTGCCTACAGGGATATGGGGCTCATTATAGGGAAAGAACATCTTGGGATTGTACAAGATTCCTTTTGGGGTGTAGGGGACGAGCCAAAGACAAGGAGAAGGAAGGACTGAGGCAGTGGAGGGAACAAGCATGGAAAAACAAAGGGGAGTGCATGTGTGTGTGTTGGTCTAAGCACCAACAGCTGGAATGGGCTCTGGGTCTCAGCTTTGTGGGTCAAGGTGCCAGCAACTGGTGCAGTCCAGTGGCCAGCTCCTGGACAGACTGAGGCTGTGTGTGTGTACCCTCTGTGTTCCTCCAGACCTGCTGGGAATGCCTGCTCAGCCTCCTCTCTGCCTGGACCTGGGGACATGGAGCTGCAGCAGCCTTGCCTCTGTCACACCACTCTGAATGACAAGGAGTTCCATGTCATACCTATATGCTGGATAAAGAGTAATTCCTTTCATCTGTTTCTCCATCTGCTAAGCTCTGTTTGATGTCCTCCAGTTCTTTTGAAAGAAACACTGAACCTTTGATCCCAACCCATCCTCTTCCACAATGTTCACTGTATTACAGATAACTCTCATATTTCTCCTCAGCCATCTCTTTTGCAATCCAAGAGTTTAGAAAAAGTATACTAAACATTAAAAATTACACTGGTTTACTAGCATTTCATTAAAGAGATCTATTTATTACTTGTTGACCTTAGAACAGAAAAAAAACTATGAATAAAATGTACCCAACATTTTTCTTAATACATGCAGGTCTGCCACATAATGTTTTATGAAAACTGTCTGCATCTCCTCCAGCAAAATTCAAACAGATGCTACTAACAATCAGATGAAATCAAAAGCTTTGCAATTCTATGCAAAGCACACATGTTGACATTAACACCAAAACAGAAAAGTACTTGCAAGAATCTTAAAAAAACCCCAAGCAATTCTTCCCCCAACCTCCCTCCTGTGATTAATCCTGTCATCTGTATAATTTTACAGAGTTAGGAAGTAGGGAGAAGTTTTCAGATGTTCAGTGGTGGCAAACAGAACAAAACTGAAATGCCATCCTTACCTGGCCTGTGCCTGTTGCCTGCCTCAGCAGAAAGAGAACCTCCTTGAGCCCTGCGAGGTCCAACTTTACCCCCAGTGCCACCTGGGTAGTGATAGATGACAGACGCTGAGCACAACCCCTCAAGGGCAGCTGCAGAGAAAAGAAAAAAAGCCAAAAGATTAGTAGAGACATTTGCAAGAAGTGAAGTGTCACATCATAAAGTCCAATTGCACAGACAAAACATGCCTGAAATTGGAGGTCTAATGACAAAGGCCACAGAAAATTCTGAGATACTCAATGTGCTTTTCACCTCTGTGTTCACCCTCAGAACTCCCCACTGCCCCAACCGTACTAAAAGAATCTTTAGGGGTAAGAACTTGTCACAGTAGAGGAAGCTCACATGAAAAGCACTTAATCCAATTGGATGCAATTCCACAAAACCAGGGTAAGATGCCAAGAGAGCTGACCAAGGTGAGACCACTCTCTCATCACCTGCAACAGGCTCTTGCCCATTGGGGGAAGTTTCTAATGGCTGGGAAAAGGGAAACGTCATCTTCTTGAAGAAGGAAGTACCAGTACAGGCAGATCAACATCAGCTCCCTGGAGAGGCTACACAGAAATCCTTCTTTCCAGGATTGGATTGGCACATGAAGTAAAAGAAAGTGTCTGGGAACAGCACACATTGATTTATTGAGGATAAGTCAGTCTTTGGCAATCTCACTGCCTCCTATGATGCGATGATAAGCTCAGTGGACAAAGGAACAGCAGTGGATGTTGTGTATTTTGGCTTTCAAAACATCTTTGGACATGCTCTCCCACAGAATGCTTGCAGCCAAACTGGGAAGATTTGGACGGCTGGCCTATAAAGTAGGTGGGAAATCAGCTGGACAGCCACACTCAAAGGACCGTGATCAGCCAAATGGCTGCCTGTGACCAGTGGTGTCCCTCAGGGGGACAATACTCATGCCTTCCTTAACTGCCTGGATGATTGCATAGAGCACACCCAGAAACTTCCTGGGTGATACCAAACTGAGGGGAACAGGCCTTCGATGCAGAGAGAACTTTCCAGGCTGGAGATAGCTTGTAGTCAGGTGGGGGTTGGTCACAACTGACAGAACAGCCTTAAGCTGCACCAAGGGAAATTTAGGTTATATGTTAGGAAAAAGTTCTTTTACTTAAAGAGTGATAAAGTTCTGGAATCGTCTGCCTGGGAAGGCGGTGGAGTCACCATCCCTGGATGTGTTTAAAAAAAGACTGGATGTGGCACTCAGTGCCATGGTTTAGTTGAGGTGGTGTTAGGGCATGGGTTGGACTCAGTGATCTTGAAGGTCTCTTCCAACCTGGTGATTCTGTGTGATAGGGCCTGACAGGAGCCTCATGCCAAAGCAAGGCTGGTGGAAGGCCATCAAAAGGGTCAAGGGACCGGAGTTCCTGGCATATGAGAAGCAAAGAGAACTGGGCTTGTTAAACCTTAAACAAGAGGCTGAACGTTGATTTTTCAATGCAGTCCCTGCTGCAGCAGCCCCTGTTCCCTTTAAAACACCCATTGGGAAGGTAGAGAAGAGATGGAAGCAGGTGCTTCTCAGAGGTGCAGAGATCAGATGAGAGTCAACACAAGCTGACACAGGAAGTTCTGCTTTAAGGCAGGACCAATTTATGTTTTGTTGTTGGATTTTTGCAAATTATAACCAGCAAAATGTTAGAACAGGTTGCTCAAAGGCTGTAGAACTTCCATCATTAAATATACCTGGACAGGTATAAACTCAACTGGACAGGTCCCTGAACAACCTGATTTAACTGGATGTGATACAAGCAGATTAGACTTACAGACTTATCAAAAAATTTGGATTGGAAGAGTCCTCTGAAGGTCTCTAAGTATAATTTGAGGAATCCTGAGCCATTTAAATTTTTGGAATTGTAGAAGGAAAGAAATGGGAGGTCAAAAGGTGTTAAGGTTTTCAAAGTATGTAACCTACAGGGCCATTAGGAAGATAAATGGATTTCGACTTGGAATGAGAAAGCTAAAAGCAGAACTGAAGACAGTGATTGTCCTGAAAGGGTATGAAATTGAGAAGCTCAATTTGTGCTCAAAGATCATTTATGTAGCCAATAAATAACAAAAAGCAGGTATGAAAAGAAAGAAAAAGCAAGGATGGAAGAAAGGCAGGGGAAAAAAGCAAATCCTAGGACCTAATATGAAAGGAAGTTATGCCAGTGGAAGTTTAACACTTGTGGCTTTGGAAGACGGAAAGGCAAAAATCTTTTCCTAACAGTCCACAGTGGACACCCATAGGAAATATTTTTAAAACACCTATACAACCCAGTGAAAAAAATCAAATACTTTCCAAGGAACCATTAAAAAATCAGACACAATTTTAAAGCACATGCTTTACTACAGTAACACAATTTATCCTGTTTAGGTTTTCCTAAACACATTCCTTTCTCATGTCTTATTAACCAATTTTTGCTTCAACTTTATTGTTACTCACACCTGATATTCAGATGTTGGTCACCAAAACCATTCCTGTTTTTCACGACGCCTAAGGGAACGATAGAGGACGGTTTGATTTACTTGGGTTTAGCAACTACCACCACCTAATCCTACCTCCAAGCCACAGGAAGTCGTTGACGGAGCGCAGCAGCTCCACTGCCATGTGATAATGCACCAAGGAATCCTGCAGCATCCCAGCCTGCAGACACAGGTCTCCGACGTGCTTCCGCATCCGGCCCTGGCAGCGCTTCTTGTAGTGTCTGCGAAATGAAAGGTGCACTTCAGTTACTGGCAGGGAATGCTTGTTTGAGGTAATAAACACATGAAGTCAATTTTCTTTCCTCCTTAATAGCAGATAAACATTAATTTGCTCTCTGTCTCTGAGCAAGTATGAATGCTAACTAACGTAATATGCAAAAGGACCAACAGTTTGAGGATATATTGGAAAAAAGCAACGTATCACATGTTTTGGCTGCACAGCATTCCCACAGCTAGAGTCACACCCCCTGAAAACCTCCAAAGCAAGGTTCCTGCAGACTATAGTGAATATTTGGCTGCCTTTCCAGAGCTGATATGCCGCTTTTTTGCTTTTTGAGTACACCCAAAAGCTCATTGTTAAGCCAGGGTGGTCTCTTGTTCTGCCTTTTTCCTTCCCCTCAGTAGGGAATGGATTGTTCTGGTGCTTAGGGAAACTGTTCTTGAATAAATCCCAGCACTCCATGGATGCTTCCCATGGAATCCCTCACATTTTGGCTCTGAGCATATTAAAGGTGACCTGTCCAAAATCCTGCTTTGGGCCTCTGCTCTCCTCTGCTGGGACCCCCTCCACACACAGCCCAAAGGTGTGAGGGGCCCAGAAGCTCCTCAGACTCCCCCAGACCTCACAAACCTCCCCCTGCTCCCAGCCCCTTCTTTTAAAGGGATGATGAGTGAAAAAGCACAATCACTTCAGGCAACAGCTGACACGGTTTCTCTTCCTACTGTTTTTTACATGTTAAAATAAATGGTGATGTTCTTTCCAAATGAACAGACAAAGCCTACCGAATATATTCCACAGACGCCTTGGTACAGCTGAAAAGGCAACTTGGGCATAGATCTGTGTGATAAAGGTACTAACCTTATTACTTTGTTTGTTTTTTAAGTAAGTTTCAGCTAAAGAAACGTAACAGATGCAAAGCAAGACACACTGGACTTGGAAAACACTTCATGGTTTAAGTGACAGTTCAGAACAACTCTGCTCTCCCAAATCTATGAACAATCCTCCTGCTCTCCCTCCTGTAAAAGTATTCCCTGGCAAGAATGTCCTCGCACTGTAATTATAAAATTGTTTTATGAAGGAGAAATTTAAATGTCAACTTAGATATTTTACTCATTTGTGTTACTTTCAATAGTATGTTCTGTTGTTCTAACAATGTCTTCTAAGTACATAGAGATATGAACATTGATTTTCCACGTATCACACCAAGGAAAAATAGACTTTTATTTTTTTGGATGGTTTAAACTAAAATAAAAGTTTATCAAAAATGAAATTGTAATGAAAAGAATTGCTGTAGATGGCATTCTTTATTGTATACATGAAGTCCAAAGAATCTGATAAAAATACAAAGAACCATCTTGGATTGACATAGTTCTAAACTTTGAGCTTTTAGGAGACGTAGTGATATTTTTTCAATTTAATGAAGTTCATCAGAATAGTTGTTGAACAGGCTGCCCAGAGAAGCTGTGGATGCTCCACCTCTGAAGTGTTCAAGGCCAGGTTGGATGGAGCTTGGAGCAACCTGGTCTAGTGGAAGGTGTCCCTGCCCAAGGCAGAGAGGTTGGAAAGAGATGACTTTGAAGGTCCCTTCCAGCCCAAACCAGCCTGTGATCTTTTAAAAAGTTACCAAGACTATTTCAACTTAACAACTTTAAACAAAAAAGAAACCCCAAAAAACCCTAGGGCAACACCCACTCTCCAGATGCTGAACTCTTATTCCCTGAATATAAGAAGAATGCCAAGATTATGGAATGAAACCGGGTTTGGGGCAGCGGGTTTTTTTTTTCCAGCAAAGACCCTCCCAGAGGACCCTAAAGATGAACTAAAGTGTCAGTGAAATAATCTCCATAAGGCATCTGAACTGATTGTCTTCATGAAGTCTGTAATGTAGAGATGAAAAAAGGAAAAGAGGCACAGAACATATGAAATGTAAGGGTAGGAATAAGGATATTCATTTATTTCCCTTAGATTTTAAGGCAGAAAGGCCAGGGAAATGGCAAGAATCCAAACCATTTAGTGTTACTGGTTTATCTGGCTTCAAGGCTATTAGTTTGGCCAAAGGGAAGCAACTTTTCAGGCACCAAACAATGTGTTATTCTTTGCAGTTGGTTTGGAAAAAGAAGATGAAGAGAAAGTAACTGATTTATATAGATGGGGACAGAAATTTAAAAAGAGAAAATTATACAAAGAATGGCCTTATAAAAACTAAAGAGAAAAGCTATCAGAACCAGTGTTATTGTCTACAAAAAAAATGGAAATAATAAAAGGAGACAAGAAGTATGTCTCCTACTGCTTCTCTCCATCTAAAAAGTTACAAATAATTCCTATATAAATGTTTGCACTTTTCTGATCTATCACACCATATTCACAATTGATGTGAAGGTGCTGACATTTAATGAAGCTCAATACGACTGCTGTTCTTTATCTTTCAGATGTGCGAAGAAATTGAAATAGTTGTCTTTTATTTTTCAGCAAGCATGTATTTTATAGATCTTTTTAAGGAGAAAAATGCAAGAAAATTTAAAGTGAAAACTAAAACTTCTCTGTATGAACTATGGAAGGGCACCAAATCTTACCAAGATTTCAGTCTGAGCTTTGAGTTACAGAAAAATAACTCCATCAAAAAGTTCCTTTGCAATCTTCAATCAGCATTGCACAGGAGAGTACAAATTGGTTATAAATCACATTTTCCTAATCTCTGCACTCCAGAATGAAAATAACATTATAAATGTTATTTTGCTTAATTTTTTTTTTTTGTTTTTCACATAAGCAGTGGAATTGGAGAATCATTGCTCCCTTACACAGCTATAATTCCTTTCAAAGATGCCGCTGCTTCCAGCTCCCTGTCTCTACACTTTCAAGCAACCTCTGTGTTTAAGGACAATTAAATTTCTTGTTCTCTCAAAACTGTAGTCTGTAAGTGTTTTTCCAGATTTTCCAGCTAACATATGATTAAGTTCATAAATATGAGTCACAGAGCAAAGTAAAGGAGATGATGCCTGACTCCTAAATCAGGACCTGACACCGGAATCGTCTCGATCACGCTGCCTCACCAACAGCTCTTCCTAACCTAATTTTGCTGCTGATTTATGCACATGTCAATATTTGTGAAGTTTGAAGGCATTTATTCACCCAGACATCAATAAATGTTGCTCATAAAGACCACTGTTCTTTGGGAAACTCTCCTTATTTATAGACAAACAGATAATTTATTCCTGGTGATGAAGAAATTTACTATTAATTATTCAAAGACTGAATTCATTCCACCTATTTTTAGGCTCTTCAAGGTACTGCCAACACAGGATCCATCTCCTACAGTCCCTGCAAGTCTTTCCCATCCTCTTGGAAAATATTTTCTCACTAATTATAGAGTAAGTTAGCACCAAATAAATGTATAAACGGTCTTAATTAGGCACTCACAATTAAGTACAATGAATTCAACTACTTCAAGTACTTCCAAAAAGACAAAAGGCAAAGACTTCACTGAAATGAAACCCACTGTCCATAGACAGCAAAACTTAAATTTACTTCACATTTGGGAAGCCTCTTTTTTAAAAAATCCAGTATCTACATCAGGCCCTTAAAATCACGTCCAAGTGACTCGTTGTTTCTTCAATGCGTACTGGGGTGCAAATTTAATGGGAAAGAAGTCCTATATGCATATATATTCCCATATATATATATATATTTATATATCTATATATATCTCACCATAAAATGATGATTGCTCATTTTAATACTGAGCTAGTTTTGCTTCACAGCTTTAGCTGAAGAACCTGAAAGTGAGATGTTTACAGGCATCTTCTGTCTGATTTATTTTTTATTTTAACACTGTTTAAATATTTTGGCTCTCTCCTCCTTCATCCTAATCTGTTTGGGACAGAAAGCCCATGTAAATTAACAACTGCTTGCTCCAGGATAAGAGGACAACCTTTTTCTAGGTTAGTTCCTTGTCACACCATACTGCCAAGAGCAGTTCCTATTAATTTTTCCTCTAGATCATTTACAACATTAAATTTCAAAGAAGCACCTGAAGTCTCCCCCTACAAACTCCTTCCTGAGTGTGATGCACTCAGATACATCCCCAGGGAAGGCAGTGCCACCTCATGCAGGACCACCCATGGAATCCTCCTTGGTGTCAGTCACCCAAACTCCTCTTCTGAAGGTCCTCACCACAGGGGAAAATTCCACTGACTACAGAACTTCTTTAAAATCTTATTTTCTAAAGTTAGTTGGATTAATTCTCTACCAAACACACTTTTATATTGACAGGAATAACCACAATCATGACCAGTGACCACTGCTACTACTTCAAAGTGGAAAACAGTAAATCTGTTCCAGAAACTACAAAGAACTACTGAATTTCCATTTCTGCCTCATTTGCTCTATAGGATATGTGCTTTATTCTTTCATCTCCAGCTCTTTTCTAGGATCCCAGGAGAATTTTATGGAAAATTCAGTGTAACAGTGCTGTATTTCAAGGCAGAATTTATTTTCACTACAAACCATCCAGAAACACGTTTGACGGAATTTCTGGATCCTCAAAATTTGGCTAAATTTACAAACAAGAAACATGCAAAATCAATTTCCAAAAGTATAGTCATGCAAAATGCTCCAAAAAAAATTTCCATCAGGTTCTAATTCCAGTTAGCATGCAGAGCTATAGAGATCACCAATCATAACATTATCCAGACTTAAAGAGACACAGCTACAGCGTTGGATCGACTGCCAGAACTTTTGAATTTGGAAACCAAACACAGGCAGCAACAGCTTCATGGCTTTGGAGTTTAAAAAATAAAGCAAATTCCAGAGGCCAGCAGCCGCCTAAGCAGACTATGTGTGTCCTACAAAAAAACTCAGCATTGCTACCAAATATAATTGCCAAATGCACCAAAAGGGGGCAACTGCAGTGGTGAGGCTCCAGGCAGCAATTATTTTTGTGTGTACTGAAGAAATAAAGATAAAAAGCAACACTAAAATATGCAATGAAGGCAAAGTGGAGAGGCAGAACATGGGAAAAAAGCTAACTATTTTCAAAGATACACAATCACAGCCTACCTTTTTAGACCCAACAACAAACTCACAGGGCAGTATGAGAGAAGAAGGGGAAAAAAAAAACAGAAAGGAACAAAACAGAAATTAGAAAGACAGAGAACAGAAAGAAAATTAACAGCCACATACAGATACTGAGATCATCAACTTTGATAAATCAGTGCACAAATCCCAGCTATGACACCATGTAGAGAAAGACACATCTATAAACAGGGCCCTACATTCTCATCACTCCACAGCATTAAATGGATGCCAATATTAAAAAAGAAAGAACCTAAGACACAAACTGATGTAAACAACATTAAAATAAGCTTATCCAAGTAGATTTACAATCAGACTTAAGTATGTTTGTTTATTTCAGCTGAAAACAGAAATGAAATTGAAAACTGAAAACAAATGGGATTTTCAGTATTTCTGGCACATATGTTTCCTAGTTTCCAGTTTGTAGGATGTTTTTATCATAATGAGAACATGTGTTTCCATTGTTCTCCATCAATCTCCCAACCTCTACAAATAACTATCAAGTGCAACTGATTTCAGAAACTTTTTCAATTATCCTCAGCAGCCCTGTGACCACATAAATATTTTACCCAATTTGCAGCTGAAGAAACAGAAAGAAAAAATAAGTCAATTTGCCAAAATCCCCTCTTGGCTGAACGCTCCAGGAATTAAACCAAGGCCAGCCTGTCAGTCCTACAATTTCTGTTCAACAGGACAAGCTTTCTTTGAAACTTTTTAGGACTTAACCCACTATTTTTCATACATGAAGTTTTCTACCAGCCCTAAAAAGTTCTTCTACACACATAGAACAGTGAGTTTGTGTATGTTATCAACTCAGTACGAGTTCTGGGAATGTGTCTCTCCCGCTCATTACGCAAGCAACTTGCAAAAGACAAAGATCGTCCTCATTTTTTCCAAGAATTAACTTACTTGACATGCAGCATAATAATTCATCCTCCCAATTTATGAACTTTGCATCTTAAATGAAGCCCATCATGTTGCAGTTCTTATGTAACCAAGCTAATGATGTAACCCTTCTAACTGGGTGAGAGAGAAGACCAGGTTTACATATATGGCCCTGATCATCACTTAAGTGTTAACCTTAATATTTGACAATAAAATACTTGGAGAAGAGTATCTTTTAAGATACAAACAATGTTCAGTAGTTTTAATTAGTCTTCAAATCATGTGATCAGAATTACTGTGTCCCATGTAAATTCTTAACATATTTTCCCTCAGTCTATCATCCTAATAGCTCCAGGTTACAGCTGCACCACGCATTTAATTAGACCTTTGCTAGACACTGAAATTTAACTTCCATTTTAGAAGTTATAGGAAAAGATATGCTTATTTAGCCTAAGTAGGCATCCACAATTACAGCAGCAGAGACACATAGAGAGTGTGTCTTCTCTGCCATCTATTTAATATAGAACATTTGTGCTTTTTAAGTAATTGGTTGCACACTGACTCGGGATACATCCTATAAAAAAATGGAAAATGGACAGCAAGTATTTAAAAAAGATCAAGGTACTTTCTTTGCCTTTAACCCGTTGGAAATTTCCACCTGTCCTAGAAAAAGCTGTTTCATTTGCCTCAATATTTCAATATCATGTTTTTATTTCTTTCTGTAAAATCACTATGCTGACAGACTCAAAACCAATGAAGTAGCAAAAGTCATCCTACCAGATCTTCTCATACCCATTTCCTGCACTCAACCAACCTTAAGCCCTCCCTGAACAGAATTATACATCCAGTCTTGCAAAAACAGGAACTGGTCTCTATTGAAGAAGGTCCTTTCTAGCCCTGTACCGCCCTGGTGTGCAGTGCTTTCCCTTAATTAGTGAATCTGTCACTACAGAAGGGAATGTGCTAAAATAAAACCCTGTGATTGCAAGCCAAGCAATAAAAAACTCCCAATAAAATGCAATATTATCACCAGTTCACATCCAAAGACTTTGAAAGTATAAGTTAGTTTAATAAACTGATCTGAATTCAACCTTATACCATGGACCTGAGTTTCTGCTTTACAGCACAGAGGTAGGAGATGCATCAGGCTACTTGAAAGGTGCCTAGAAAGGTTCCTGTGCAGAGAAGCTAAAAATATATTTTCAATCAGCTTTCTTAAGTTTTAATGTATAAATCCTAAGTTTTAAAACAATCAGAAGTACTAACTCCACAGCAAAATAAAACTGAAGAACTTTCTTACTATTGAACTGAACAATTAAGAGTATTTAGCAACTTTTCTTTGAGCAGTTCGGTGCAGCAAACATTTCAAGTACATCCATTGATCCAGACTTACTGAAAACCTGTTTGGTATTCAAACCTCCCAGCAAGGGTGTGTGCAGAGCTGAGCCAGTAATTAACTCTGGATAAACCCCTGTGTCTACACAGGCAGGGTCACACACCTTCCATTCTGCAAAGAACTGAAGCATCACACTGAATCTGTTTGAACTCCTCACTGCAACAGCATAAAATACCTGCTTGGAGATGTGTGGACACATTCTGCTATCACTCGAGCTCCCCACCAGTTCAGAAATTCACAAAGAGTATTTATTTCCCACTAGCTACAACACAGCCGCTGCTCAGAAGTAAGTCTATCTAAGAAATCAATTTCCAAAGTACAATTTTTTAGACGACACAACTGAACAGCAGAATTCATTCTGATTTTGAGATTCCTGGCCATAGAAAATTGTCATTTGCTATCTAATTGGAACAGGAAATTTTGATTACGTTCAACCAAATTTCATTCAAACTGAGTAATCAAAGACAAGATTCTAAAAAGGCTTGTCCAGTGTACACAGTGTACACACAATGTACACTTTTTACCACCCACGTACAAAAAGCAGCAACATAATAATTTATTTTGATAATTGAGTAATAGTGCAGGGACAAACCAGGGACCAACAAGTCAGAGCCAGTTCGAGCACTCACAAAAGAGGAGCACGGCACAGGAGTACTGCTGGTCCTTCAAGCAACCACAGATAATTTAACAAAAGGCTTCAAACTAATTAGCAACCTGGAATGCTTTCTTCCCATTTCCAAGGCCAGGACTAACTATGCAGGCAGAGCTGATTAATGTGATCTAAAAGCTTCACAACCCTGCCTGGACAGCTCTGGACAACCCCGCCTGGACACCTCTGAGCTTTTACACACAGTAATAACCTCTGCAGGCATCCCTACAGTACAACAGGTATGAACACTACTACTTCCAAACGCACCCTGTGTTTTGATAGGGCTTCCACACCTCTGTCTTTGCCAGGACAAAAGGTGGTTGCTTCCATCCCCTGGATTTGACTGCAAATAGCAGAGTCAAACAGATTTTGCACCTGCCTGTAGCTATCAAGCCAGAATTACTTATCCCTTGCACAAGAACTATGCAACACTCAAATCCGGCAGATGAGTATGCAAATGAGGAGGAAGAAAAAATGGGGGCGACGGGACAGGACTCTAACATACACAAAACCAAACAGGTGTAGCAAACAGGTAGCAAAACATGACAGATAAAAAGCAATAACAAATAATTACATAAAACAAAGAAAGACAGGGAAGGATGCTGGACTTCAAAATAAACAGTCATTGTCTCACAGAATGAAAAAGTAGACAAAGGCTTAGAGGAAAAAATACAAGAAGTAGAATTAGTCAAATACTACTCAACATGATGTAAAAATAGTTTCATTGATGCTAACTGATTTTTTTTATTAATACTGTATATCTAAAACATTGGAAGCTTTCCAGCAAATGTCTCATTACAGCAGAATCTGTCAAACCCCTCCTGTGACTTCTTCCTACTATTTGATGAGCTTCATCAATTAAATGTATATATATGTAAACAAGCTCAGACTATCAAATATGCTGAGACTACAAGTTAAATTCTCTTAAACTACAGCAGGCAGACACAGTAAGATCAGGCTACTGCCTCTGTTGGAACAAGGCTCACCTTGTCCTTTCTAATAGGCTTATCCTAAAGGCTGCCAAGTGCCACAGATGTGTGTTTTTAACACCTGTGAGCTGACAAAAGTAGCTGCTTACCTACTATCGGTGTCCAGACCTACAAAATCCTTCTTCTCAAAAGGAACACAGAGGAGGGGGATCTTGTCTCCAGACTTATCAGTGGCTCTGTCAAGCCGCTTTGACTCCAGCACTATGAAAAGGGACTCGATAAAATCTTCTATTCTCTTCTCCACAGTTTCACACTCATCGTAACTGGGATAAAACGCCACATCCGTGCGGGGTTGCTCTGCAATCTCTCCTTGAAGCCCAAAGACAAACAACCGGGAATCATAGAGAGTAGAGCCATACATTTCCTTCTGAAGATGGAATTTTTCGAAAGTCTGAGGCCATTCCTTGGCAGAAGAACATTCTGTGATAGTGATCAGCCCCACGACTTTGCGGTGTGTCTGAAAATCCCCCCACTCATTGTTCTCTGGGGGATAATGGTGCCTGTATCGGATGTAGAGCACTCGCTGCGAGTCGCGCACGTTAACTTGGCTCACGGCTGAAATCCGCTTGTAGATCCTGAAAAAGCTCTCTTCAGGTACAATGCCAATGGGCTGAACCACGACCAGGAGGGTCTGATGATCCTCAGCACACTGCATGTAGTCAGGAACACTCATTTTGCATCAACTGCAGGCTAGTGAAAGAAAAACGCATATTATTTTTTAACATTCAGAAGTACACAGGGTTGCTGAATCAAACAGACGCTAAACACTTCTCCATCCTGAATATATGTGCTACAACGCTAATATTTGCTACATCATTTTACTAAATTTTCAACCATGTAGCTTACTGACATTACACTGTGCACAAGGAGTACTTTTAGTCACCTTTCAAACAAAAATCTGTAAATTAGGGTTTTCCAACTGAATCTCACTCCCTGTGCAGCTACACGAGCCAGCTCACACATGCAGCAGCAGAGTCTCTACCACAGCCACTGAGCAAAAATACCAGCTCAGAAGAGCCCATCAGATTCAGGCTCTTCAGTCCCATTTTCCTGGGGAAATACGGAAAATTGTGTGGGGTGAGATGTAAACAGGCACCAAATCGGGATCACCAAACTTTACACAGCTGTCAGTGCTCACACATGGCCAAGCAGAGGAAAATCAGGACCGAACACCTATTTTTGAGGAAAAGTGAAATCTTGCTTTCTCAAAACACACATAGGTAAGGACCAGGCAACGTTTTCTGCCTTTTACATTTAAGTATTTAGAATTCCTTCTCTCCTGAGCTCTCTAAAACCGATTACTGCACTGCAGCTGGGTCTTGAATGAAGATGCACATCCCTGAATCCTTCCATGTCCTGGACCCCACGGATCCCTGGTGAATTTCAGCTCTGAAGCACACCCTGAACCGTAAATATCACCAAAAAAAACCAAATCAACCAATCTTCCACAAAAACAAACACACGGACAAAACAAAACAAAACAAAACAAAGACAGCCGAGCTTTAGACTTGACACCATCGGTTTTACAGGCAGAACAGTGAGTTCCGACCCCACGGGGACACAGGTGACAGACAGGCAGAGCTGCCTTGAGGCAAAGGGCTCCTCAGAACTACGGACTGTGCCTCCCCTGTCCCACCGCACTGCCCGGAGTCTGCCCAGCAGCCCCATTCCCAGGGAGCAGCCCCATGCCCAGGGAGCAGCCCCATGCCCAGGGGAGCAGCACCGTCCCGACACTTCCCCCCGGCAGGGGCCGCAGCGGGCGGGCAGGTGGCAAGTGGGAGCTCCCGCCTTTCCCTGTCCCCGGGCATATCCCGCGCTGGGCCGGCCAGGTTTAGCACGGAAAACGAATAAACTGCAGAAGAGCCAAGCGTAGCAGAGGCGCACGGCCCCGGGGCAGAGAAAGGCGCGGGGGAGCTGCTTTGGGGGGAGCGGCTGCGGGGTGTTAACCGGGGAAGGGGCACTGACAGCCCGGGCAGGAGCCGGTCTTTGGGCAGCAGGGACGGGCGGTAATGGGGGACGGGGCACTCACAGCCGGGATAGGAACCGCTCTAGGACGGGGGGACGCGGCTGCCGGCCGGTAAGCGGNAAAAACCAAATCAACCAATCTTCCACAAAAACAAACACACGGACAAAACAAAACAAAACAAAACAAAGACAGCCGAGCTTTAGACTTGACACCATCGGTTTTACAGGCAGAACAGTGAGTTCCGACCCCACGGGGACACAGGTGACAGACAGGCAGAGCTGCCTTGAGGCAAAGGGCTCCTCAGAACTACGGACTGTGCCTCCCCTGTCCCACCGCACTGCCCGGAGTCTGCCCAGCAGCCCCATTCCCAGGGAGCAGCCCCATGCCCAGGGAGCAGCCCCATGCCCAGGGGAGCAGCACCGTCCCGACACTTCCCCCCGGCAGGGGCCGCAGCGGGCGGGCAGGTGGCAAGTGGGAGCTCCCGCCTTTCCCTGTCCCCGGGCATATCCCGCGCTGGGCCGGCCAGGTTTAGCACGGAAAACGAATAAACTGCAGAAGAGCCAAGCGTAGCAGAGGCGCACAGCCCCGGGGCAGAGAAAGGCGCAGGGGAGCTGCTTTGGGGGGAGCGGCTGCGGGGTGTTAACCGGGGAAGGGGCACTGACAGCCCGGGCAGGAGCCGGGCTTTGGGNAGTAACCGAGGAAGCGGCACTCACAGCCGGGACAGGGGGTCGCGGCTGCCGGGCAGTAACCGAGGAAGCGGCACGCACAGCCGGGACAGGGGAACGCGGCTGCCGGGCAGTAACCGAGGAAGTGGCACTCACAGCCGGGACAGGAGCCGCCCCGCTGCCGCCGGAACTGACGGCAATGGCCGCTCCGCCCCGCATGCGCGGCGGGCATGGCGGGAGTCGTGAGGGGAGCGGGGCCCTTCTCCGCTGTCGTCCGTCGGTTGCGGGGTTTTCACGAGAACTGGAGGCCTCTGCCTGTAAACACGAGGCGTTCCTTCATGAGGAACGCGTTAAGACGAGTGAATGAATGGTTGAGTCTTCTGGATGGTAAATTCCAGCCGACTCTATGAAAACTTAAAGGGCGCTAGCCCTTAGAATGAAGTGAACCTTCCCGGCGTTCCCAAACCCGAAATTGGTCTGGTGTCATAGAATCATCCAGTCCAACTATCAACCCAGCACTGCCACTGTAACCCCTAAACCACATCACCAGACCCAGATGCCTCTTAAACACCTCCTGGAATGATGATTCCACCACCTCCCTGGGCAGTCTATTCCAATACCTGACCACCTGAACAGTGATTTTTTTTTTCCTTTTTTCTAATATTTAATCTGAATCTTCCCTGTCTCAGCTTAAGTCTGTTTCCTCTGGTCCTCACACTGTTGGCACAGCAGAAGACACCAGCCCCAGCTCACTACAACCTCCTGTAAGGTAGCTGTAGAGAGCAATGGAGTCCCCCCCTGAGCCTCCTTGAGAAGAGAGGTCTTCTCCCTCTGAGAGGATTTCTCAGTCATGTAGCTTAAATGGAAAAATCTTGAAAACTCTGGAAGTACGAAAACTCCAGAAGTATGAGCTTTGTATGAGAGTTCAGATGCATTTCTGCTGGAGGACTGGGGAACCTTAATGATGCTCAGTGAGGCCAAATGCAAGATGCTGCACCTGGCTCAGCACCCCCTGGTATCAACACAGGCTGGGGAATAAGTGGATTGAGAGCAGCCCTAAAAAGAAGGACCAGAGGGTGCTGGTGGATGAGAGGCTGGACAGGAGCCAGCTATGTGCACTTGCATCCAGAAAGCCAAACGTGACCTGGGCTGATCCCACAGTGTGGGCAGCAGGTGAGGGAGGGGATTCTGCCCCTCTGCTCCGCTCTGGTGAGACCGCACCTGCAGTGCTGCATCCAGGTCTGGGATCCCCAGCACAAGAAAAACTCATGGAATTCTTCAAGCAAGTCCAGAGGAAGCCATGGAAATGGTCAGAAGGCTGAAGTGCCCCTCCTGTGGTGACAACCTGAGATTGGGTTGCTCAGGAACACCTTATTGCAGCCAGGAACACCTTATTGCAGCCTCTCATTAGGGGGAATGTCATGACTTAAAGCAGTGGCACTCCAACAAAATAACTTCAGTAGAACTCACAGTGTTTGAAAAATTTGGGTGAACAATTGCATTTAGGTAGACTCATAGAATCATTTAGGTTGGAAAAGACCGTTAATATCATCAAGTCCAACCTAGTACTGCCAATGCCACATCTAACCATGTCCCTAAGAGCCCCATCTACGTGTCTTTTATATCCCGCATGGGATGGTGACTCAATCTCTTCCCTAAGCAGATGGTTCCAATGCTTGACAACCTTTTGGTAGAGAACTTTTTCCTAATATCCAATCTAAACCTCCTCTGGCACAACTTGAGGCCATTTCCTCTTGTCCTGTGACTTGTTACTTGGAAGAAGAGATTAACTCTCACCTGGCTACAACCTCTTTCCAGGTTTCCTCAGCCACTGTGGCACAAGCTGTGGGCTCCTGGCAGGTCTCTCCGCTCCCCTTGGGTTCCCTGAGTTTGGGAGACATGAGGGAAAACAACAGCATAAAAGGAACTGGACAAGCTTTAGCCTTGACCTTCAGTTATCTTCCAAGAAATGGGCACAACATTGCCCAGAGGGAAAGGAGAAGGAGAGACGACAGCCCAAGCTGGACTCACAGTCCCAGACAGAGGCTGACCAACCCCAACAGCAGCGCAGCCTTAGGGCCAAAGAGGGATCGGGTGTGCTCAGCCCCATCACTCAGGGCTTCCCTTCTCTGCCAGGGGCAGCTCCTGCTCCCTTTGTCCCTTTGCTGGGAGACAGTGACTCACAGAGGCAACTACACCTGCAAGCTCTCAGCTGGCAGCGGGGCAAAGAGGAGCTCTGAGGAGCTCAGAGGGTCCCTCCCCTGTGCTTTCCCATCACCAAGCTCAATACCCTCAGAAATCTTGGTAGTTTGATGAGCGTTTACTTGTATATTGAAATCATAAAAGACTCTGGTAGCATTTCTAAGAAATTCACCGTCGGAGTAATGTCAGCTGTCTCCACAAGATGTCATAAGACGGTAAGGATCAATGCGGCATCCCACGATATCTGCGCTTTCCTTCAGATATAACATACACAGAATGGCCTCACAGAAGTTGTAACCTCAAGGGAACTATACAGCCTAAGAGATAATCTGCAATAGCTGACTATAAATGATGTTCCCAAATACAGTAAGTTTGGAATTTTATCATATACTCTTATCCTTGCACCAAGGTGCTTCCAGCTGCTTATGGTGCTATATTTTATTAATAAATCAGTATCATCTGTAGCCTTGTCCTTATGCACTGGGCAAACTCTATATAAGAAAATAATATTCAGTCAATAAACTCCCTGTGTTTTCCATTTAATGATTCTTTATGGGTACACTCCTTTCTCCCCTAAATTCCATGTGAATTATTGTGTATTCTGAAAAAGCTCCTGCTCTTCCCTCTCATACTAAGTAGAGGTAATTTAGCGGCCTTAGCAGATTTCTTACCGATACAAACCATCAGGCATGTTGTTTGTAAAGCATACTGGAAACTTTTTTATTGACACCATTAATGAATTGATGCAAATAATGTGTCATCGCTTCTGGAAGTGCTCACTCGCCCTGTAGCTCTTACCAAAACACGCACAGGTGAATTTCTAGAGCCAACGCTCCCAGCAGCAAAACCCCATCCACGAGCATGTTACAACCTTCCTATGCAGCAGGCACACAGTGTAAACATGGGGAACGTGTTAATACTGAAGATGCAGCCCCATCATCACTTCATAGTTTACAGTACCCTCCACACCTCCCCACAGCTCTGACAAGTGTCAGGATGACCAGACACATTCCCTGGTACTGTACTACAGCAGCAGAGGTGTTGAGCAGCCTGTACTTACAGTTTGGTTAACAATTTTGTGGCCAGTGGCCTGTAATCAGGATACACACAGGAGATGACCAGTTGCCATTAAAAACGAGTTCTCCACACTGCTGTGCCAGCCTTGGGCTGAGGGGCCACAACGAGGGGGTGAGAAAGGAGAAGCCCTAAGGCTGCTCCCACCTGCGCTGGGGCAGCAGGAATCCAACCAGGTGGGAGGAGTGACTGGAAAGCTGCTCAGCACAAAAGGACCTGTCAGAAAAGGATCTGGAAGTGCTGGTTGACCGCGGGTGAACACGAGCTGGCATGTACCCGGGTGGGCAAGGAGGCCAGTCGCATCCTGGCATTCTGTGACAGCAGTAGTGTCGACAGCAGGACCAGGGTGGTGATTGTCCCTCTCTGCTGATCACTGGTGAGGCCACACCTCGAATCCTATGTCCAGTTCTGGGCCCCTTAATTCAGGAAGGACATTGAGGTGCTGAAGCATGTCCAGAGAAAGGCAACCAGAGCTGGGGAGAGGGGCTGGAGCCCAAGTCTGATGAGGAGCAGCTGAAGGAACTGGGGGTGTTAAGCCTGGAGCAAAGGAGGCTCAGGGGTGTGACCTTATCACTTTTCAAGCACCTGGTGATCGGTCGCAGGTTGGACTCGATGATATAAGAGATCTTTTCCAGCCTACGTGATTCTGTGATTCGGTCAAGGGATTCGGCAGCCGGAGCCTCAGCGTGCCCGCGGCAAGGAGGCGGGGGCCGGCGAGGCCGGGGGTGCTGTGCGGTGGCGGGCGGGTCCCTGTGTGGGCGCCTGTATTGCAGGGAGCTGTAGTCCCGGCTGTGGGCGGGTCCCCGTGCAATAGGGAGCTGTAGTCCCGGCGGCGGGCGGGTCCCTGTGCGGATCCCGGTGCTGTAGGGAGCTGTAGTCCCGGCAGCCGGCGCCTACAGCTCCCGGCGGGCCGTGCCCGCGGTGCCGCGGGGTCGGGCTGAGATGGCGGCGGCGCGGCTGAGCGGCACCGAGAACCGTCTGGTGTCGCTGCCTCTGTCGAGGATCCGCGTCATCATGAAGAGCTCCCCGGAGGTCTCCAGCATCAACCAGGACGCGCTGTTCCTCACCGCCAAGGCCACGGTACCGGCTCGCCCTGCCCTGCCCTCGGCCCCCCCGCGCCTCCCTTCCCCGGCTGAGGGGCCTCTGCCTCCGGAGCGCTCCCGCAGCCCCGGGCCGGGCTCCCGCTTCCCTTCTCTGTCCGCATCCCGAGACTGAACTGACCTTAAAGCTGCCCCGACTTTAGAATCATAGAATGGTTTGTGTTTGGAGGAACCCTAAGGAACATCTATTTCCAAACCCCTGCCATGGGGGACACCTTCCACTAGAGCAGGTTTCTCCAAGCCTCGTCCAACTTGGCCTTGAACGCTTCCAGGGATGGGGCAGCCACAGCTTCTCTGGGCAACCTGTGCCAGGGCCTCACGACCCTCACAGGGAAGAATTTCTTCCTAATACCTGATGTAAACCTACTTTCTGTCAGTTTGAAGCCATTCCCCCTTGTCCTGTCACTACATGCTCTTGTAAGTAGTCTCTCTCCATCTTTCCTGTAGACTCCCTTCAGCTACTGAAACTTAATGAGTCTCTGCACTGTGCCCAGTGTATGTGCAGTTAAATATGGGGCTTCTGCCTTTAGATAGGGATCAACTATATATGTGAATTCTTAGTCTGACTACTCAGTTTTGTTTTAATATTTTAGGAGCTTTTTGTTCAGTATTTGGCTACATACTCCTACAAACACGGCAGAGGGAAGGAGAAGAATGCTCTGACTTACACTGACCTGTCTCACACAGCAGAAGAGTGTGAGACCTTTCAGTTCCTTGCAGGTATCAGTAGCACAAGGGTAAATCCAGTGTCTGCTTTGGAAAATGAAATCTTGCTCTTAATACTTTGTTTTGTGAGGACCCAGTTCTCCTACTGGTCATTGATCTCCTGCATAGCATTCAACTGGAACTCATAAACTACCTCACTAAAAACATTTATTTGTGAATGGGGATTTTTCTGCTGCCTCTAAATTATGCAGTTATGCTATATACAGTTCTCAGGATATTGCCTTAGGCATTTCTTAAATTCCAGCAGTTCCATTTGAAAGCTTTCAGCCTGTGAAAGAAGATCATTGCACATCTTTAGAGAAGTTATGTGGACCAAAAATGACTTGTAGGAATCTGTAAATTTTGAGAAAAAGAGCTTCATCATATGGTCCCTCTCTCCTTTTAGATACATACACACACATGTGTGTTTTTACTGATACTTGGATCTTTTATTAATGGCTTGTTGGATCTAAGGCAGTTGAGCACTCAGTTTTACATCAAATAATTTATGTCAGCAGACAGTAAAGACAGTTGCCAGTAATCAGTCATTAAATAGAGTCCTTATCTTGGGTTGCTTGTACCATAAGTGGGTAACTCCCTCCTACTCTTACAGCTGCGTAGGTCAGACTGACTTACTGGTTATTCACTTAAGGTTTGTTAAAAACATTAATATTTCTTTTTGGCTCATTAGTGGTTTGGATGCAACAATATCAATGAGGCAATACAAGTATTCAAACAGACTATAAAAGCAACAATTCTGTCTTGCAGATATCTTGCCAAAGAAGATCCTAGCTAGCAAATACCTAAAAATGCTTGAAAAAGAGAAGCGAGATGGAGAAGTGAGGGAATCCAATGACGAGGGTGAGGAGGAAGAGGATGAAGACGAAGCTGTTGGTGACAGTGTTGGATCTTAAGCCCAGTGGAAAATTGTTTCATAGTTGATCCATTTTCTATTGTATAAAGGACGTTATTTTTGTGACTGAGAATCCAGATGCTGGATATATTTATACACTGAGCCATCTGCTTTTGCTTTAAGAAGTTTAGAAATTGAACTTTATACTCGTTGGAGAATGGAATTCTTCCCTCGGAAACACGGCAGGGTAGGAAGAGACAGTGCAAACCTGACAGCAGAGCTTGGTCAGATGATTTGAAATGACTTTGTCAGACAATCATTACCCAAATTTAAAATTTCTTACGGCAGCTTTCAGTTCAAAAGCTCCAAAAGTGGACCAAGTCCATGAAAAAAGTCTGTAAAAACAGCCATGTGGGCACCAAAATGGGGTAGAGGAGATCCATCCCAAGGGCTAATGTGGTTCTGCAGCTGTGGTGGTAAATTAGGTAGAAAATTATGTAAATATGTGCATCTAGAGCCCTTTTCTTGAATGAACTCCACTTCTGCAGTTTCTCCTGCCACAGTGTACATTGAAGTCTGTTAATTGTGGGTTCTTGAGAAGGAGCAGCTCCTTTACCATGTGAGTGACAGAGATGGATTTTTCATTTGGTTTTGGTTTGGTTTTCTTTTTTTTTTTTTTACTACAGAAATGGCAACCGTCCTGTGTAGAACTGAACATGCAACTTTTTAAAATAAACATTTTGTATGAAAAGTGACAGTGGATGCAGAAACTTCCTGTAGTTCTTTCCAGCTTCAGTCAGGCTCGTGGTCAATGTGGCAATGTCTGCAGAGTGTCACAGTCAGTGTGAGAGAGAGAGAAGTGACCAAGATCTCTCCCCAGGTGTGAAAAATGTCCCAGGTAAACACAGGAATGTTGAGAGGGAATAAGAACCCTCCCACTCCAAAAAAGCTGGGCAGAAAACCAGCTGGCAATTTGTCTCAAGCAACACCCTAATTTGGAGGGCAGGGTAAAGAGTTACCAGAACTGAACTGCTGAACAGCTTCTCTTGGGTTGAAGGCACAAACACACTCAAGTGCTCTTGGAACACACGGCAGGGAGCTCCAGCATCTCCACAATCCAGCACATCCCAGATTTGTGCTAAGAAAGCCAAGTGGAGCTTAGGCAGGTAAGATCAGGGACTGGCTGAGCTACTGAGGCATCCCAGAAATGCTCCTGCTATTTATTTTAACAGATCAGAGGATGTTGCACTGTAACAAATTTTCCTGAAGTTGCCCTAAATGAAAATGATGCTGGACCAGGAATGCTGCAGTGAGTGCTGAGTGGGGCTGCATCCCCGGGGAAATTCCCAAGCGGGTAAAGGCGGAACTACGCCATTGTTGAAAGAGTTGGTTTGTGCTTTTTTTTTTTTTTAGTAGTATTAAAAGTGCATGGAGATGTGTGGGAAACGGAGCGTGGAATGCTGTTTGTGGGGAGGGGGTGCCAGTTTTTTGGGAAAGAATAAAAGATGCACCAGCACAAAACTGCAGAGTAATTCTCCAGCATAAACAGGCACGAGGGCAACAAGCAAATACCTGAACCATGGATAGATCACAACCAAAGCGAGGAACGTCCTCAAACAGCCCTGGCAGGGGTCTGACCACAGCCCCATCCCCACCCCTGCACCCTGGGGAGAGGAGGTGGGAGGGAAGGGGGGAAAAGGGACTGGGAAAGGGGTGGGTGATGTTTTAATTTTTGACTTAGTTTCTCACCATCTAATTCCATTTAATCTGCCAGTAAATTATATAATTTTCCCTCCAGTCAAGTCTGTTTTGCCCATGACAGCAACTGCTCAGTGAGCTCACTGTCTGTATCTCAAACCATGAGCTTTCTCATCCTATTTTCTCTGCCCAAACTGCATCATTTAACATGAACTTCCTCAAAAGTGACCAAGTATCTTGACCTGTTTAAAGTGTTCTGGGATTTTAGACAATGGAACACAGGCCAGGGGACGCTTTCCAGAATGAATTACTATTATTATAGACATGTTTCTATCTTTTCCCCCCCTACACCACCACCTTGTGAGATCCTTCCCCAGCCAATGCTGCTCAAAGGACATGAAGTTTCCTAAATTTGCCAAAATGACAAAAGAACTGTGGGTACTAAGTATAAATCACCATATTTCATCCCTCTTAGAAGTTTCCTGGGGGATGATGAACATAGTCTGTGAATTAGTGAGACCAAAGAATTTGCACGCCCTTCTGGATTCATTCAGCCAGAATCCTCGATGGGAACGTCAGAGCTGCCAAAATTTGCCACAGCCCTCTCCAAGGCCCTGCATCTGCCAAAGCTTGTTGCCATCAAGCCAGTGAAGGGTTATTTGCTTTCCCCAAGAGCCTGACACAGAGCAAAACCTCATCCAATTCAAAGCAGTGGTTCAAAAACAAGGGAAAAAATAAAGGGAAGAGACAGCTCTGACAGTATTTCATACTATTGAATAAAACCAATCTGTTTGCAGGATTGGGCTCCCAAAGGAGGCTCCTTGGCATCCTTGCAATGCTGTTGGATGCTTTATAGTCACCACCGGGTGCTACATCTTCTTCATTTAAAAATTGATCACTGTAGGGATACACTCAAGAAAAAAAAAAAAAAAAAAAGGCTTTTTAGGCAAGTGGTTTCCAAAATGTTCATCTTCCATCACCAATTCCAGGATTACACCTTGTAAGCAGTTAAAGCACCACGGATTGTCTCTGGCTGGGCACGGAGCAGGTGGGAGCACAGGGAAACAAATAAGGGGTGTTTCCACCCCTTCCTTCCAAAACACAAATAAGGGGTGAAATGCATGGGAGGCCAATGGGACCAGGGATTTTGGTACAGTCTCACAGTGCACAAGTAACTGCAGG
This sequence comes from Gymnorhina tibicen, assembly GCA_013399875.1. Classification (NCBI taxonomy): domain Eukaryota; kingdom Metazoa; phylum Chordata; class Aves; order Passeriformes; family Artamidae; genus Gymnorhina; species Gymnorhina tibicen. The sequence continues at coordinate 374,437 of VXAZ01005453.1, read as the reverse complement.
AAATGGCCAAATACTAAATGAAAAGACATCAAACAATATCTTGTAAAGATGAGGAATTTTATTTTATTGACATACTATGAGGCAAAACAAAATTGACACCATACAAAATAACTTTATAAAATATCATTCACATCATTATTTTGTCAGGAATTACAGCATTCTGAGCTTGTTACAAGTCTTATGTTTTGAGGTGAAAAACACTATGCTAAATCTTTAGTATTAGTTGTATATATACAGTAAGAAACCAGAACAGAACCTGTTAGGTTTTTCATGAGTTTATTGCAGAAGTAGTGCAAACTATTTTACCTTGCAAGCTGTAAAACAAACTTGGAAAAGGACCCACCTAAGCTTAAAAACATGACAATAAATGCTCAATTTCACAGCCTTTGAAGCTTCCTTCAACAGTTCTCAACAAAAAATTCCCCATCTCTGCACATTTTTAGAATTTCACTGACTCGGAAATGAAGGAGTAGAGGGTGGACCCGCAGTAGGGAGCGGGCAGAGAGAGGGAGGGTCCTGCTCCAACATGGGGCACTGATCTTACCCATGGATTTGGGGAATCACCCCCAAAACATCCACCAATGGGGCAGGTTTGATCACTATGCCCCCGTTAATAAACTGCCCCTTTCCACACTCTTACTTGAGAAAAGAGTCAAGAAAGCAGAAAGAGCAAAAACAAAAACAACACAATTAAGAATTAGGAACATGTATTGTCTGTTTTAGGAATGTAGTATCCTTTTCCTGAAGTCTATAAAGCAAATTTCCATGGTCCCCCGCCCTGTGTGCACACACTGCAGGGCACATCCCATCCCAAACTCTGCATGATCCCAAGGCAGGATACTACATTCTGCAAGATCCAAGGAAAACAACGGCCTAAAATGCTACTGGGGTCCCCCAAAGCAAACAGGTAGCTAAGTAATCTCCTAAAAAACCAGAAAAGCAAACAAATGCTACATGAAAAATGTTAAAGAAACAAAATGCAGCATATTCAGGCTCTTTTTTTTTTTTTTTTTTTTTAATCTTGAGGTACCTATATAAATATTACCTTCTGCCCAAAGTACGATTGGTTTTGTTAAAAAACTAAAGTCCTTATCACGTTCCAATTGCAGGGCAAACATTATTACTGAGAAAGTGCAACCATGCTGATCATTTATCTGCAGCATATTAAAGGATGATTAGGCTTTAGAAAATATAGCTTAAGTCTAGACCTGATGGAGCAGTTTTATAAAAACACTGAACAGAGGCATTTTCCTTTTGTTCGAGTCTCTCTGCAACAGAAAGCCTTAGGAAACAGCTTGGAAGTCCTGCCATGATGGAATGTCAGCACTTTTACAATCCCATATATAGATTTTTTTTTTCTTTTAATATTTAAACTAAATACAATTTTACAGCAAAGATTCCCCCTCTGTAGTAGGTACTGGTAAAAAGTGGATTTTTAAAAAATTTTTTAAACTTCAAAAAATGATAGCGTATCACAACTTAAAGCTTTCCGAAAAGGAATTCTTTCTGAGTAAAAAAAGGTTCACATAGTAGAAAAAAGTTACACATAGTTGTAAACTGTTACATACAAAACTGTGGAAAGGTCAATGATGTTTTATTCCCTCACCCTTACATGTGTATGCATTTTATATATACACACATACACACACAAGGTCGTGTGCTATATGCATATATAGAGACACAGAGATGTAGAGATCTGGGGGTCAGGATTAAACATTTCCAAAACCTTCTTTATTGGGTATTTCTCTTTGCCTAGGTCAGCTGTGATACTTTATTTTACAACTTGCTAAACCAAAAAATATTTTCAAATTCAGTTTTTTGTGGCACGGTTAAAATCCATTTGCTGTTTTTAATCAAGAAGATGAGTTTTGATTGTTGTGCACTGGGAAAAAAACCACAAAGGCACAAAGAATAGAACTCAGATCCAAGATTGTTGTCTCAGAACAAGAAACCCGAGGTTTTGGGCCACGGACGGGGTCGGTTTGGTCGCCTTTGCCAAATCTCCTTGACAATTTGAGTAATTAGCACCCAACTGGTTACATGAGGTAGATCCAAATTGGAAAAAAAAAATAAAATACAAGCAAGCTGGGTCCCCAACACTTTTTTTTGCCTCTATTTAAAATGTTTTAAGGATCCTATGTCAGTCGTAAGAAATGGAAGTGATGGCACCAACCCGAAGCAAGCACGGAACTCAAAAACGGCTTTTTTTGGGATGTAAAATTTGAAGTGTTGAATCACAATCCTCCTTCAGGCAGAGATTTGCTGGCAGGGAGAGGGAGAAGAAAATGTCTGACAACAAGGACAACAAAAAGCTGGGATTTGGGAAAGCCTGTTTGGGGTCAGCTGCTGGAGGAAGGGCCAAGAGCCCTCGACAGCCAGCACCCAAAGAGGCATCACAGTATAGACAGCTACAGGCATCCCTTATTTCTCAGGTCAGGAGACTTCCTTTACTAACACTGAAGCTCTACAGGAACATCCTCCTGTCGTGAAACAGTATTTTTGCATACTCTGAGAGAGGAGTCTGACACATTTATCATTTAGTTAAGGCTTAGTTTAAGGTGGCGTGGCCACACAGCATCATGCAAGTGCTCACCTACGGCAGCGAGAGAAGCAATGGATTGATTCCACCCCCTGCGACCCCCCAGCACTGCCAAGTGATGCCTCCGACCTCCATGGGAAATCCTGCAGTGCCAGGGATGCCCTTCAGAGTCAGCTGAGAGTAATTCTGGGTCTGGTTTTTGCATTACAAGTGCTACTCTCACCCAGCCAGCACTACATCGTTTATATACTGCAAGCACGAGACAGTTCCACAGAGATGCAACACACACACAAAACTACTCAACACACGTTTAGTACCACTTGGAACAACCTTAACATATCTTTTTTACTTTTTTCTCAAAAAAAAAAAAAAAAAAAGCAAACTTTAAATGGTCATAGAAACATTTTGATTGGAGGGAACATTTACAATATGAAGCTTCTGGATTGATTTTTGGTTCTTTTTTTTTTAGTTATTTTATAAAAAATAATTTTAAAAAAATTTTGAAACTATTAAAACAAAAGATTAAAACCTTAACAGATAAAGTCAGTTAAATTTGCAATGTACCAAAATTAAAGAAAAAAAAAAAAAAAGGATTTAATCAATACATTCTGTTTTCTATCTCGCCCTCCCAAGATCAAGTTAACCACTCTGCTGCACAGAAATCCAGGGCTGGACCTTTACTTATCAGCTGCCCTAAGTGTTGAAATCTTTGTGATTGTACAACTAATAAAATACTGCAAAAGCTACGGAAATTGTGCTTATTATTTCCAGCCAAATACTGCCTTTGTATCTTTTACAGACAGCCCATACCCTGTCCCCTTTCCTGTCACACCCACGTGTGCACACACAGCAAGGGACACACAGATCTAGCAAATCCACTAAACCTTATCAACAAATTACAGAGAGCAAGTGATAACACTCTTCAGGATAGCACAGAACTTTGCTAGATAGAACTTCTCATGGCACCTCATTGAAAATTTGATTTTCCAAGACAAATAATTCGGAAACTTACTCCTTAATGGTTTTTGATGGTTTGTTCCGTTGGGTTTTTTCCTCTTGTTTTCTTTAAAATGCAATTACAAAATTGTCATGTGTAAATGAGATGAGCAATTGAAGGGCTCAGTCATGTTAAGTTTCATGAGAAAATGTATCAGCAATGACAAAATTTGGGTCAAATCCTTATTTTTTTATAGCATAGAAACAGTGCTATAAAACAGTGAGGTTTGAGCACCTCACAGCTGATGCAGAATTAACTTTGGGGAAATCTAGAAACAAAATTCATGCATGTCATGTTGGTACATGAGAGGTCTGATCCAACCCACGGCAGCTGAGGTTCTGGGGTGCCCATAAAGCCCTGACAGGATCTGCTTTGAGTCAAGTACATGGCAGGCAAAAATGTGCAATTTTACAAATACTGGCACAAGTGAAGCTTCCTCTATTCATGGCTTTAAAACCAGGAAAAGCTGACAAATACGGAAAAAAAATCCACATTATTTTATTTTTTCTCTGACAGGAAATCCAAGCTAACAAAGCAAACACAAACAGCACCAGCCAGGGGATTAGAGACTCCCAAGCTTGCCTGCTGACCTGTTCACCATTCATGCTGGCCAAGCACACTCAAAAAAAACCCCATAAAATGATCGGAAAACTTTAAATTTATATTTTGGGGACAACTCCTAGGCTTGCTCCCAGGTCAGGCAGCATCTGCAGTCCCTGCTGATGAGCAGAGAGCAGCTGTTCCAGGAGGTGGTTTTGTTGTGCTTAAAGAAGGGAGGAAAAAAATAACAAAACTAAAGCCCGTGGTACAACAGCACATCCGAAATGTGAGGAGGGGAACACAACTAAAACCTGTGCGCTCCTAAGAACCCTGTGGAAAGGATTATTCCCTTTGATACAGAACTGCCATGCAAGCCAAGGCTCCTCAAACCACCCAGGGAGGCTGGCTGGTGGAAGAGCAGCCACAGGCAGTTTTAGGATGCATCTGCTGAGGCAGCGCATGGACAAATCCAAAGGCATTGCTTTTTTGGGGGATATTTAGGTGGCAGGAAGGAGCAGCCAGACTTTATCTAGTGCTGCAGGTTTGTAGTGCTGCCACGTGCAGAACTCCCACAATTCACTCCTGCCAACCTCTCGTCCCTCCCTGTCCCAGCCCCAACCAAGTCAGAGCTTCCGTGGCAGCACAAATCAGCTTGGGGAGCTCCCTACCAACCTTCCCCCTCTGGGATGGGGCCGGCAGATGGGTGCAGCATGGGGGATTTCTGAGGGGCACTTGCAGGGAAGCCAGAAGGAAAACTAAGAATTAAACTGTCACCTGAACAAGAGCTGAAATTGGCAGTTTTGCAAGGAAAGGCCTCCCCTCACTTCCTCCTCTCATTTCCCCAAGGGCTGGGGTACCCAGTGCTTCTCTTCTCCATGGCACGAGCAGCACCCAGCACGGGGCTCCTTCCCTCCTTCAGCTTCCTGATGATCCTGGATCTGCCCCGTCTGGAAAACACAAAACTCTGCTCTCATCAGAGACAGAGGAGCTGTTCAGCATCTCTGCACAGTGCAAGCCCTGCCAGCAATAGTGTCCACGATCCGCAGTGCAGAATGTAGTGAAACATCTCCAAAGCAGCCATTTACCCTGCACTTCACACTTTTGGGGGGGCTTTGTTAAATCATGACTGAGAACTGAACCAAACTGACAGGATTTTACCCCACTCAGTTATTAATGAGCTGATTTAGAATGGTTTATTCAGTCACTTGCAAAATCTGGGTTCCAGAAAGTCAGGACATCAGCAATCCTCCTGCCATGGATGAGCTTCATTAGTGTCTACACCCAGAGATTAAGGGAAGGAAATTGCAGGGAGCACAGAACCCCAGGAAACTCACTCTGATAGGCCAAAATCCACAGCACAAAGACCTGTTACTTCTAAATAAAAATCAACTTTAACACTGCTCTGGAACCACACCAGCACACTGTGCTCCAACAGGTATTTCTGTCAGCAGAGTGGTTTGTTCTGAGATGAGGAAGCTTGTTTGGAATAATTGTAAACAAAAATCTGATGTATTAACACAGTTTTCTACAGTTTCATTTCAGGTCACTTAAAGCACCCTCAGTCCACGTGCACTTACGTCAAGGTTGAGTTTTGGCCAAGGCTTTGCACAGAACTGACACTACATAGCCCCAAGATGAACATACTCAGGTTTGGGGTTGGTTTTTGGTGTTTTGGTTTGGGGTTTTTTTCCTGCATTTTAAAGTTTATAATTTTCCAGCAGGGAATAAAGCACATCAACTTATCTAAAAAATACATTAAAAAAAATAATCCAATACATATTTTTTGCCTCAGACTCAAAATAGATTTCAAGCACCTTCATGTCATTTTCAGAAAAAACCTGACATTTTCTGGCCAACAGGTAAAGTACAGAAACATTTTTCATTTGGAACACGACAGTATAGAAGCTCAAGTGAAGGGACAGGTCACAGAGGGAGCTGCTGCTATGGAGTGACCCTGAGCAGAAGCAGATGTGCCAGATGTGCCACTTGCCAGGTCTGGTATCCTCTCAATAGACAGGGACACCTCTGGAAGACAAGGAAGGCTGAGCAGCCACTCAGGATCACAGTATGGCACTGCCACTTCCCAGCAAGGAACAGACCAGGACAAATCCAGTCCCTCTGGGAGCATTTTGGCTGCTTAGTGGGAGATTCACTTAAACGAATTCTTCTGTGAAGGAACACAGGAGGTAGCCTTGAACTGCACCTGCTTTGTAACTAAAGATTCTCACAGACCCACTTTTGTAGTGATTTGGCCAAGCAATTACATTCAAATTAACACTTCAAAGAAACTACTCTGACAAAGCAACTGAAACACTAAATGGGATTAAGCAGATGCTGTGCCACACCAAGCACACACAGCACCCCCTTCCCACATAATTTGGATTAAACCCTCTCAGAAATGCATCTTTCCAGTCATTAACCCTCAGAAACAGAAGGCAAAACTTGCTGGTTTGCATCCTAACATCAGACAATGGGGCTGGAGTTGGGGTCTGTCCTGTCCCCAAGGGTTATGGATGCAAGGGAGCTGCTGATGGATGGGAAATCCATGGGCAGCGAGGTGACACCATTCCTTAGCTCAGAGAAACATCCACTGCGCTCCCCAATCCCTCACCATACAGGGACAGACAGCAAGACTTTGTAATTGGATCCCAAATCGCTGTAATTCCATTAATTCTGCCACATCCACTGGTTCTGCTTCTACAACACAAGAATCAGACGCTGGAGCAACCAAGGAAAACCTGTGAGAGCTACAGCTGATGATCCAGATATTACATTAATGCCACCAGTCACCAAACTGATACCAAAACTGGCATTTGAACCTTGCACAGACAACGAGCACAGTGAGAGCTGAAAAACTGCATCTCTGTGGTCTGGGAGAAATGTGCACAGAGGAGAGAAGGAAGAAATGACAAACCCTAAGTATTTCCACTGTCATAAAGCAACTGTGCCCTTCTTGGACTGATACCATAATGCAAGCAAAGTATAACAGCATTTAACACCAAGCTCGTATCTCAACACTGGAAAATATGGCAGTATTCTGGAAAATGTAACAAGGAATGGTATCCCCAGCATTTCAGTATTTGCTGTACAGAGCACTATTTACAGTATTTTCAAACAGCTACAGCAGATGCAAAAAAACCAAGTCTTACAGTAAAAAGGGAGTTTAAAAAAACCCAAAAAATCAGTGCAATTACCTTCTACTGGAAGTTTTCCTTAGGAAAGATGGCATGTGTGCATCAAGAAGATTGTTACCAAATGCAATATAAAAGTAAAAAACAAAGGACTGCCTTGCATTAGGAACGGGGAAAGCCACACAAAGAGAGATGCCATGGCAGGAGAAGAGTATTAAAAAAACAGGAAAACAAGTGAGTTTAATTACACTGGTCTCAAGTGTGAAAAGTACTGAGAACTCTTCTTACATTCGTTTAGTTAATGTGTAAAAGGTGTCAAAGATGTCTTTAAAAAAAAAAAGTCCCTTATGGGTTATTTATTCCACCAGAGGTGCTTATTTGACTGAGTCTGCTATTTAATCAAAAGCTTTTGGGCACGTACACCAACGACTTGAGTCAGAAAGAAAAACTTAGAAGTATCTTAGAAACTTCAATCTTTTCAGAAAAAAAGCCTAAACTCCTCACACCTACTCTCCAAAAGCTTTAATTTGCAAATCCTTGTGGAAATACCTCATCTTATGTTATAAAAATGATCCAACAAGAACAAGACTCTGTTACAGTGGACAAAGGCTGCAGGAGTTACTGAGAGAGGCAGAATCAAAGCCAAACCTTCACAACCTTTTTGCTTTTACAATCAGGGAACGCTGCCTGGGGGCCTGGATGGAGACCAATGGTTATTTGTTACCTGACAGATCAAGAAACGAGGGAATTCCTGTGCCAAAGCTTCTGGAACATGGAAGATCATTGATTGCAATTCACAAAGTCAAATATTCTAAAGCAAACCAAGCCAAAATAAGGAGCTCTAATGAAACAAGTGATCTCACACTGTAGGTCAGTGCATACACACACACACAAGGGTTAAATTGCATAGGGCTGTCTTAAATGCCACATAAAGGCAGAGACAAATCCACCTACTTCCAGCATTTCCCAACAGGACATTTGCTCCTAAGGATCAGCTCAGTTGTTTCCTGGGTGCTAGAACAGATGGAGTGGACTCGTTACTCTGTTCAGCCACTAGAGCAGAAATTTCCACCACCAAGCAAACCTCATTATTGCGTTAGATTTTGCACATCAGGGAAGAAAAGACAAACTTTTCAGTATTTCATGTCTTCTGATAGTACCTGTCACCTCCCAAGAGGAGCATTTCCCACTTGCTGATGCTGGTTTTGGGGGTTCTGCAGTGGGGCTCCTTTGCATGGGCTGGAAAATGCCCCAAGTGCCCAAGTGCGGCACAAATTTGGTTATTGCTGACCTGAGCTACACAGTGACCCAGAGACTCAGAGCTGTGACCTCAGCTGGCACTTCTCCAGCAGCAACCGGTGGGAGACTGAGACTTCTTGAGCTTTGTGTTGACCTGAGATGTTGCTGTTCTACACCAGACACGTGGGAGGTACAGAATAAAAAATAATACTAGGCCTTCAGGTGTTTGTGGCGGGTTTTTCTGGACATTCTTGAATACGTAATTTATATTAAAAATATTCCCAGAAAGAGAGCTGCTGGACTGCCAGCATGCTGTATTTTACAAAGTATATATTTAATCAGTATTTTTTTTTTTTTTTAAATGCTTTAAATTATTCACTAATTCACCACTGGTGGGAGGGAAAAGGAGGGAGACACCAAGGCATAAAGAATTAGCAGTATAGAGGCTTAGAAAGATCTGTAAAAGGTAAAAACATCCTGAAATGCACATAAGCATCCCAAGTTCTTCATACTTAGGGAAGGAAAGCTACACAGAATTTCTGCTCATTCCAAGAGGATACACAAACAAGAGCTACTCTCAGATTAAGGGCCTGCCTAAAACTCACTTTCTCACAAAGGAAACGTCTTAAACGGGATGCAGTGCAGTCCCAGGCTGCTTCAGAAATGAGATTTGAGGTCAAGACAGATCCTGCCCTCCTCACCCCATCTGACTACCTGTACAATTCCTTTGTCCCAAATCTGTGTGGAAAGAGGGGGATGAATTTCACATCCAAGAGGTCTCTGCATAACAGACAGCAAATAAGTTAAATGATGTCTTAAAATGGATGATCTTTATCCTATTTGATAAGAAAAATTCATATAAAAATAATTCTTATATAAAACTCTGCCAAATTAATATCTTCACTGAAACAGGAAAGCTCTCAAGGAAACACAGAGAAGTGCAACACACCCACCACGGGGAGGATCTGCAGCTCAGGGGTACTTGAGGGGAGGTAGGTACAACCTCGCTGGCACACAGCAAGACAGACAATGCTACCTAGGATTTGCTTCAAATTTACAGAAATCTGAATTTATAGAACTAGGACCAAGAAGACACTCTGAGCCAGCAGCCTAATCACCCAGTTTGAATAGTACAAATACAGTTATTCCATTAACAGGTTCTACATTTCATCTACAAAACACTAACAACCAACATGCTGCTACAAGGTGAAGATCTGAACTGGAATTATGTACCTAAAAGTCTTTATGCAGCAAAGGCTGGGCATTTTCTAGCTTATCCAACACCACCTGGTCACAGCTGACCTGCTCTGTGGCCCAGAGCTCTGCATGGGTTAAAGCTACTCGCCCATCCCAGTGGCCAGAGGTAAAAGTGTCCAAACAGAGACTGAGCAGCTGCTCGGAGAAAAGGGAAAAGACAAAGCAAAATCCATCAGTGGAAGAGAATGAAGGTTTTCCAACCTGCCTCTCAGCATCTTATTTCAGTTATCCCATGGAAAACAAACAAGATCAACTAGGCATAAACAACTTCCCTGGGCTTTTTCCATTTTCTCCTAAACCTGCTCGTGGCATCGTCATTAGTGCAATGGTTTACATGTGTGTTATGGTTTTTATGAATCCAGTGTGCAAACTAACAGAAGCATCTGTCTAATAATTATCAGTCTTAATTAATGCTTCTCCTAAGAGAATGGCAAAACTCTCCCATTTCCTACAGATCTTATGCATAATCAAGAGAGTTTCACCTCCCTCCCTAAGTAAACTTCAGTTTCCTAATTTTTATCTTTACTGCATAGATTTTCTGACTTCTGCCTAACTTCCAGCGAGCCACTCTCCTCTAGCAGAGCTCCTGCTTCACCGCCACTCCACATATAAATAAAATACAATTGTTTTGTGCTTGAATGAACGGAGGATGTTGGTCTTGTGTGCGTCTGAACCGCAGAGGTAAAACCTGCTGTGTTGTGTGCACGTTGCAAAAGCCTTTCTGCAAATCCCAAGCTACAACAGACACTGGCTGCATCTCTGACCTCTCACCACGTCGACTGCATATTTTTTTTTTTGCATTTGAAGAGTAATGTCCCCACAAAAAGGATTTTACTTTCTAAGTTCAAAGCATTCTTGATATGTTAACAGAAGTATAATGAGCACTCCTTAGTAAATAAAAATAAATAATAGCATCTAGTCTATCACATTAATACTGTGAAACATATATAAAATTTACATTAACTCAAACAACAGTGAAAAAGGATTGTACTGTATTTATCACCACAGACCCGTATTCTTTAGAGACTTTGGAAAGTAAGTGTCACAGTCCTGTATGACAAATCCTAAAGTTAGCTGTCAGTATGATTGAAAAAAAATCTTTACAAATTTTTTTAAATGGCACATTTTCTTTTGCCAATCTAACTGGAGCTATTAAAAGCTTAGGTACAGGTTTATTCTTTTTTTTTTTTATATTCATCTTTAGTCTATGAAAAACATTTTAAAATGCAGCACAATAAAAAACATTCAAGAACAAGCTTCAGAAAATACATTTGCCCTTAGACACGCAGAGAATAATCTGAGAATAATGTTTATAAGACAGTTAGAAACCAGAATTTTGTCACACTCTTATTTTGAAAATAAAAATTTTGTAAATGCATCTAGAATAACCAAGGCTTCATAAATACTCAAAAAACGCTTTGCTTCCTTTGTATTAAAAGCCGATTCACAGCGTTTTAGCTCATCAAACCTTGGTATGAATTAGATCTTTCCAAATTATCAAAAGCAACTCAATGAACAGCAAACTGAATGAGGTGTTTTGTGGGTTGGGTTGTTGGTCTGGTTTTTTGTTTTTCTTCCCTAAGCCCTGAGATTGCAGCTCTTGATTTAATTATAAAATCTGGGTCTGTTTTATACCAAGCAGCTCAGAGATTTTTGGCAAACCACAATTCCGACAACAGTGGGGTTTGGTACAAGAATGCAGTTTGTGATCAAGTCTGAAATTCTGGACGGAAGGCTTCCTTGCAAATGGGAAAGGAATTAAGATACATCACTCATTGCTGGCTGTCCCTGGGCTGGGGCATCTGTTGGTCTAAGTGCAGCTGGTCTGGTGTGAATCCAACTCTGCCTCGTCCGGAGCCGCTGAACATTAAAACACGTCAAGCAAAGTACATCGTGCGCAGCGTGTCCTGGTGCACCTGGACTGCCTTAGCAAGTGCTTGGTGATCTCGGCCATTGCTCTGGCCAGAAGTGTGGCTTCCTTCAGCACTGAAAGAGAAGGGAGGGGGGGGGAACAAAAAAACAACAGGTTGGGGGTGGGGAGAGACACCCTATTTAATCTGCCTCTCCTTGCACACGTTTCTGTATCATTTGTTTCTTCTAAACAGAATGGTCAAACGTTAATTACCCTTAAAGCACCACCGAGGTTCTGAAACAAAAACCAGCACATACAGGAACATCTTCTGCTTTGTTTCAGCAGCATAATTCAGTGGTGAGAGCAACTTCACCCTCAAACTGCTGAGGACACCACTGATCCCAGAATTAACAAGCCCACTGCCTTCCTCCTTACTTTCCAATTCTGCAACGATTCAAAACTCTGAACTCACCTATCGTGTTCTTTATCCACCAGATGGTACCTGGCTCTGAAGGCCACCAGGTGCGCGTAATACGCCGGCGCGGGGATGGAGACGGAGCGCGTGCAGCGCACGTAGGTGTGGCACAGCTGGTAGGTGAGGATCTGCAGCTCGTCCGAGGAGAAGCGATTGTCGTCCCAGAGCACGTGGTAGTGAGAGGGTCGGCTTGTTCCCTGAGCCAGATCACACGGCAGTCAGCATTCCCAAAACATCTCCTGACTTCCACCTCTGCACGGGAGCTGCAGCAAAACAGCCGCTTCCTTCAAAGCCGCAGGGAGCAGCTTTACACATTTCAGCTAATTTTTCCTTTAAAAGGCAAACAAACTCCTTCCTTGCTCCCCATCACACTAATCCCTTCCCCTTTTTTTGGATAGGATTGTTTTCCAGAATTTCATCTCTGAAATTAAATGATCATACTGAAATGTACTTTCATCTTGAAAACCTGAGATCTGACAAGAAGCCATCAGATAAAGTAGCTTTAGGCCAAATTTTAACAGCTAAAAAGTTACCACGCACACAAAATGTCCTACCTGAATCCCAGCATGACTACACAGGTAGAAGTCAAACTCTGAGGGGTGGGTGATTTTTGTGTCCACTGTGGTACCAGCTGGAATGTTTCCACTTTTTCCAACCTGTGTGAACAGGAAATACAAAGACACTGGAGGCACAACACAAAGGGCTTTTTTCTTTTCAGCTGTAGAGCCAGGAAAACAAACACAAGGAAAAGATCGATAAAAAGCAGAAAAGTGAAGAAAGAATGTGCAAAACTGAAATTTTGTCCCAACTGAAAATCTGTGAAAATGAAGAAAGAAGAGACAAGCAGCAAAATCTTCTTAGAAATGACCTAAAAAGACTTTTCTGAGTAATGTAAAAAGAAGTTCCTGCAACTGATTTGTCAAATTCTTTTCACCTTCCCACTCCAGGACAAGAGTAACTTTTCCTGTTTACATGTGAGAGGGGACAATCCTCCCTTGTCAGACAGGCCGCCTCTTCCCTCAAAACTCTTCAAAGCAGAATGTCAAAATACTCTTAACTTTCAAACAATTTAACATCCGTAATCACAGCATTTATTAATATAACAACCACCTTCGTGTCAGCTTTGGGAGTTGCTAATTATTGCCTTGAAGCCTAGTGGGCTCCAAGTGCTCCCCCAGAGGAGCCTGACAGAAGGAAAAAGAATGTGGAAAGCCCCATCTGTGAGCAGAGCTTTGCCATGAGGAACTCTCCATTCTCAGCAACAGCTCCATCCTGCACTTCAGGAGTCTCCTCTTCACACACCAAGTACCAAAAATCAACTTGGGGAATCTCCTCTTCACACAGAAAGTACCAGAAACAGACAGCAATTGGTGACTTGGCTGCCTGCTGGACACTTGTGGGTCCCAATCAGAACGTACCCGTTCGTTTTTATCCGTGCAGAAGAGTCTGGTGTGGTGCCTTTTCTGCACAACTATAAATGTGATGCCAGGCTGATAATCCTTCTCCAGTTTAATGCAAGCCTCCCTGATAGCCAGCAGCTCGTGGTGGAGAACCTGAGCCACAAACAGAGAGAGGTGTGATAAACACGAGCCATCGCTATCATACAAAGGACTCTTACTTATCTACAGATTTATTTATCCCCAGATAATTCATCATGTTCCCTCTTGCACTGTCACTCAGAGTCATGGGATGTCAAAGCTTTCAGGATCAAACCTCAATTTCTTCCCCTGATGAGGGCAAATTACATCAGCAGTTTCCTGAGCCAGGAGAGAGCTGCTTCCATACTTGTTCAGCTCCAAGCACGAGGCTCAGACTAACAAGCTGCATGTCAGAATCTTTTTAACTGCCAAATACAAATGAACATTTAATTAGGCTGCTGAATATAAAACAGACTAATTATTTTTCAGACTAGCACAAGGGATACAAACCGGAAGTGCCCAGCTGCTCTTTCCCAGCTTTGTGCAGTCCCATGCAGGACTACAGACATCAATAATAAGGCAAGTGGAACAAACAAAAAAGCCATGATTTGGAATGTGGGTTAATTATACATGAAAAGTTCAGTGAAAGCCAGTGATAACTGAAAAAAGGATATATCAAAATTTCATACAAAGATTATTTTATCAATTCAAGTTTAGCAAGTGACCTTTCCTCTCTTCCCCCTGGATTTTGAGAAGCTGACTCAATTCTGTATCTTTTATTTACGTACATAAATGCTGGAAAGAAAAGTGTATATAAATGTCTTTAAAATACATTAAAAAATATTTCATAAAATATGGTACTTGCAAGCAAACAAAAATATGATGAAGTATCTGATGAGTTTTATCCAGAATAAAAGTGACTGTGAAAATCCAGTATTTATTAATCCTGGTTCAAAAAAAACACCTTATTTTTCTTTACTGCCTAAGTTCTATGGGATACAGTGTGACTAATATACCCTAAATAGGAAGCAGATGTGGAACATAACTTGAGTGCCAAAACTACACTTTTCACTTATAATTCTGTAAGGGGAAATATTTTAAAGGGGAAAAGTATTTCAAAAAGCACATGAAAAACATGGAAACACTTCTCCTGCCTGCTTGGTTGGAATCCAACAAATTTGTTGAGGAAGATTTGTTGAGGTTATACTTCTTTTTGTAACTCCAACCACAAAGGTGGAGTTATAAAACTCCATTACTACCACAGAACTACACCATCAGAATTTCAGAAAGACAAATATCACCTGTTGGAACTGCCCTTCAGAAACACCATCCCTGTAGAAGATGATGCGAGTTGGTTTGAATCTCGTTGATTTGTAGAACTGGATCAGCAACTCCCTGACCATGGCAGCCAAATCCTGGATGATTTCCTGGCGGTGCTGCTGCACCCGGACGGTGGCACAGTAACGGTTGGGATGAGCATCCATGCTTCCTACAACCTGGGGAAAAATGCTCAGCATCACACCAGGAAGCACCCTCATAAAGGTGTTTCATGACATAACTGCACTGTCTTTTAACAGTATCTTGACACATTGAGTGGTTGGCCTGGCAAAGATGAAGTTGAAATCAAAATGTGCTTGGAAACAACTTTGGGTTTAGTCCACCTGAGGCAGCACACCCTGCTGAAAGAGAACACTTGTTTTAAATCTGAAAGACTCATTTCCTATTTCCACTTCCAAGCACTTAAAAAATCAAGTACAGTTTGGAGCACTGATACCATGAAACTATTAATTTAGTTCAGAATGCAGCACAGGAATTTGAACTCTGGGAGACCAAGTCCATTTTTTGGGTCCATCAAACTGAAATGGTGAGGGTACCACAGAAATATCCACATTGTTCACCAAAGGAAGCGATTTTTCTGTTTATGAAACATCAACATTCATATACTGTAAAAGTGGCATGGGACTTAAAAATAAACACACAAAAAAAAATTTAAAGCCAGCACTGAGCAGATCTCCACCTGGTTCTCCATGGACACACAGGTGTAATTTTTTAAAACGGATACATAAAATCACCAAAGATCTTCATTATGAAACAATCCTGAGTAGCCACCACAGGTGTTTGACATAACACAACCTAAAGACCATTCCCTGTATTTAAGAAGTACATTTCCAACAGATTACTGCACACTTTGTGTTTTCTGGAAGCTTGAGTCCCCAGAAACCACAGCTGAGCCAGCCTAATTCCCTATCAGCAATCAAGAAATGTTGAACGTTTCTAAGTGCTGAAGAAGCAGATTTAAACGTGCACCAGCTCATTACAGGCTGCTGATAAATATGAGCTCCCAGAAAAGCTCCTCTGTGTATCAGCAACTCAGGCATTTTAAAAGCTAATACACACATTTAAGTAATTAGCATCAGAGCAAGCTCTCTGAAGTTTCATTAAATTCCTGCAGAAAAATAATTTATAATGCTGTAATTAGGCAATCAGATGCAATGGGCCACAAAAGGATTGCAAGCAATAAAATGCATTAGAGCTGAGCAGCAGGAGGGAGCTGGGGTGAAAGAGCAGGACACGATTTACTCACTGCAGCAATGGAAGGCTTTTTCCCATCCCCAGCTGGCGGGTGAGTCACGTCTGCACCGAGGAATATGACAGGCTGCTGGAATACTGGGGGTCTGCCAAAGAGAAGGGAAATTTGTAAAAGCAGCAAGATCTATGCTTAATAAAGCACAGTAGAACTCAAATAAACAGCACTCTGTACTCCTGCAGTGAATTCATCAACAACTGGCACCTGATCAGAGTTGGTCACTTGTCCTGTGGCAGTAATTAAAAATCCTGATTAAGGTTCTCATGCTAAATACTTAGACAGGTTTGAAAGCATAGCTAATTGTTGCTCTTAATTACAAATTAGTTTAAAAATGCATGTAGTTTTTTTCTAACTTGAAGAACTGCAGCTTTTATTAACTGGACCATGGAAAGGAGTAAAAGTTGATCCCTTAGTAACAAATGGCTTCTGAGAAGATGGAAGGACTGTGCACATATGCAGATGATACGAATAAAAATATTTTTCCAAATAAAAAACAGTCTTGGTAAGGAAGTCCAAAAATTGTAGGTATCAAAGTTATTATTTGCAAAGTAGATTTTTTTAAAAACTGTGCTTGAAAGTTTTAAACAAATCTTTAGGTTAAGATATTAAACCACTGCACCTAGAGAGGAACACCAAAGCACTTACAGCACAAGTTTTAAGCTTCAACTCTATTCCTTAACAAAACAATTTCAAACAGGCAATCTTGGGCCACCTTAATTTCTTTGTGGGTGTGGGGGGCAATGATTTAATTGTTACAGGGATAAACTAATCTGTTTGCAGACCTTCTTTAAAAGAAATGGGAAGGTGATGTTGGGGATTAGGCTTTTTTTTTTTCCTTCTCAGGGAATTTTCTTCCCATTTGTTGCCTAAGAGATGATGAATGGACTGTACTTAAGAGACAAAAAACATAGCTGGGTCTCTTGGAATTCTGTTAATTTTTTTGTTGTTGTTGTTTGGGGTTTTTTTTGGTTTTGCTGTTACTGTTGTTTGTTTGTCCAAATATATATGTAATATATATATATATTCTAATAAAGAACTGTTATTCCTTTACCCATATCTTTGCCTGAAAGCCCTGTAAGTTCAAAGTTACAATAATTTGGAGGGAAGGGGTCATATTTTCCATTCCAGGAAGGTTCCCACCTTCCTTGGCAGAAGGTGGGAACCTGTCTCTTAAACCAGCACAGTTTTTGGTGCCCATGTGGGGCTTGAGGGCACTGAGAGGAAAGGGTGAAATAGGAGTAACAGTTCCTGCGTAACCTAATTTTTGTGTGCTGAATACAGAAACCTCATGAGGCAGCACCATGTGGTCCAGCTCACCCTGATTCGGGTGGCACATGGTTGTGGCTACACTTTTCCCATTTGCAGCTCCTTACCTAAACATGCACCCTATGACTAAGGCTGCCCTGGCTGTTACCCAGTTTGCACAATGGGTCAATAAGGTGAGGAATTCATGGATTTTAAACTTCCTCTGCAACGTGAGCACACAGCTGTATGACTATCACAGTCGAGGTTGTCTTTGGGGTTTCATTAATAATGGTACCCATTGTGAGGAAGCAATACAAGGGGGAGTTTTTCCCCAGTCCTTTACCCATCTCTTTGGACGTACCCCACCAGCTTTCAAAGGGTCAATATCTTCTCTAGATGCTAACCATATCATACAATGGCTGGTGCTGCTGATAGGCCTAATCTATTTAGCATTTAGAGATAAGGTGGGATTGTCTTGGGTAACCACCCTGACACCTACCCCGGAGGCTAGGGATGCTGCCCAGGAGCAGGCCAGGGGGCCTGGACACTGCCCCACAGCCCACCTTAGAAATGAACCACCCAGACTAGATGGGGTATGGGAGGAGACAGGCTGGGTGCTGAGGGAATACTCTTCCTCAGCTCGTGGGAAGCCCTCTCCCTGCCTCAAAGGGAAGTCCGATGGTGCAGCCATGGAACCAACAGACATTCCAACTGTCCAGGTTCCAGCTAAAGCATCCTTGACCCAGGACACAGGTATTGATCGGGTGTTGGGGAGGGAGCCAGGGCCCCTTCCTCTCTGGGAGCGGCTTTTAATGAATGTAAGAGAGGATTGTTCACAGAGACAGACTGCAGGAGCACCCTCACAGAATGCCCTGGAAGACCACTGAGGAAGGGATCCAACAGCTGAGAGAAGCAGCAGTACCAGAGGTACTTTCTGGAAGGGATGGACAGCACAGTAACGGCCCTGACAAGGTCAGCTGCACAGGGCAAATGTTGTGGAGCCTGGCACATCTAGGGCCATCCCAGTACTCCACCTCCGTGGCAACACTGAATGTTGAGGACACCCAAGAGACAGTGGGTTCCACAGCCAGCAAACTCAGGAATTTTGAGAGCACAGTCCGGGGCCCGATGCAGGCTCACATCTCTGCGGTTAAGGGGCTCAAAGAGAAGAATGTTGACCAAAAGAAAAGGCACTACTGTTCTAGATGGTCTCTCTTTGTTTCTGAAAACTCAGCGCAAACAGAGTATTAGAGATTTTTCATTCTAGTGACAGTTGTGTACTTCAGTGGTCAGATCGTAAAAACAAGACTTTTACTATAAATTTCAACAGAAACAAGTATTTGTCTCCTGTCTTCATAACCTAACTTTTGCAGGACTATTTATTAGAAGCCAAAACAGAGCTTGTCTGAAGAGTCACTGAAGCCACAGTGCTATGGCTGCAGATAAAAGCTCTCAGTTATCTCAGCATGACGCATGCTCTCTCTGCAATACAGTAACCTCTTCCCCTTCGAAAGATGACTTACCTTCCCTGTGGCAGTAGGATGTTATTTACACCTCCTAATTTGACATTTATTTTTAAGCAAAGGTTGGACAGAGTTTGTGGTGTTGTTCTTTGGACGTTTTTCATCTGCACACACTGAGTGGCCATTCCCAGCACCGTGTCGCCAACGCGCTTCACCTCCGCTACAGAATGGAGAAAAACCAAAAAAATATTTGCAAATTGCAAATCAAACAATGGAGGAGCCTTGAACATGATGCCAATTCACTACACCTGGAGCTTTAGCAAAGTGGTGCTCAAGCTTAAAGGAACACAATGAATCCTACCCCCCAAATCCAGAACCTCCCCCCAGTTCTGCTCTGCTCCACCTAACTGGGTCCTACATGCAGTAACTAAAGACACTGTTGGCTTATATTAACTAAGAATTTTTAAATTAATTCTTATTTTAGCATGTAGCATCGTATCATCAGCTTTGGCTAATGATATGGGTACTGTGGATATTAGGATGATGAGCACTTGTTGCATTATTAAACACTGGACTAGTAACACAAACGGAACAGTAAAGTGCAGTTTATCAGCTCATCACTGCAAGTTTATCCCTGCACAGAAAAGTGGCCAGTTTAGCAGCCAACGTTCCATAAAAACCTCTAAGAAACTCCTTAAGTACTGTACAATTCCAAAGGTTAAATCAAATCCTACTGTTAACAACAAAATTGAGATTTGAAGGCTTTCAGAGCGCCACATACTCTTACACTCAGGGAAGAAATTTAGGCTCCAAGACTGGCTCAGAGAAGATGAACCCCCCTGTTTGGCAACAGGAGAGGCAAAGAGCAGGGTGGGAAGAACAGAAAAGACAACACTGTGGGTATAGGAAGTGCAGGGTATGGAAGAGCATAGGGAGAAAATAAGGAGAGATGATTAGAGGGGGCAGAAATAACTGTAATTAAAGATAATGACAAGGAAAGAAGATGAGAGCGGTACCACATCCTCTCAGTGGTTAAGTAGAGGAAAAGAATTCCCTTTAAATGCCAAGCAGGAATAGTAAAAATGTCATTTTGCACCAAATTTCTATTGTACAAATTAGAAACGAGCCACCTCCTTTGCAAGGCTGAATTCAGGTGGGAAGAAAAAGGTACTATTTCCCTAAGGTTCTTGCTTAATCTCTTTTTATCTTGTAAGAGATAATAATAAAGTTAGAAAATTATTTTGTGCTCTGTTAAATTGGTGAGGGATGGGATAAAACAAATCTGCAGCTGCTTGGTAGATCTGATCCATCAGAGAAGAGTGCACGTAGCTATGGTAGAAAAACAGTGGATGCTGCTCCAGCTGGGGAAGGTAAGTGAAAAAAGGAAGGAGGCAGGACAGGAAAACAAGCAGTCCTGCCTATAGGAGGAACTGGTTAAAACCAAAATGCATGGTTTATATTAAACATATTAAAACCCATGTGTGTATGCTATGTAAAATGCCCTAATTGTCACTGTTTCCAAAAAACAAGTTTAGTTTGCTGAGTTTTCACTTTCCATGCATCTGTATCCTCGCAATCCGAGCTAAAAAACTGAAATAATACGAAAAATAGAGAGAAATCTCCTTCATTCAACGTTTTTTGCCAAAGGGAGATTGTGTGAGTAAGCAAAGATGTTCTAAAAGCTGCAGAGTTCTTGAAGTCATTACTTCTTCAGTCACTTGGAATTTTCAGCACACCAGTTTTATTAAGTATATTTTAATCCACTGCCTATCAATGTCAATCTCACCAAAAGTCTGTGTTGGCTTTCTCACAACCTCCATCTCAAATGCAACTAGCAGGGAGAACAGGGAAAAGCAAATTAAAAGCATAGAAAAAATAATGAAAATAATTACGGCTTAATATAAAACATCATGCAGCACAAGAAAAATAATAAAATTAATTTACAGCCTATTCCCTAACTGGAATTTGTAGAGTTAAACCAGCATTAAACCTCTCCCCTTTGGATACTTCACAAAAACCACACAAAACTGTGACTGAAATGCACCATTTCCACTCACTGACCATAGACTGGTGTTTTTCCTGGCAAAATGACCACGACAAGCTGCAGCCCAGTGTAAGTGTTCTTGAGGTGTCTGAACATGGGCTCCACGCTGTCGGCTCCCTGGGCGTATTTACAGAAGCAGGGCTGCCCCTGGATTGGCATTCCAGCATCCCTGGAAATCTTCCGCAGCTGTTCCGTGAAGGACCTGGGGAATGCAAAGAAATACATGACATTATCAGGTAGTAAAAACCCATCTTGATATTTGATCTTATTTCTAATGGAACAATCCTGTTAAACTTGCAGAGTTGTGCTCTCCAAAAACCTGGGAATTTAACCCCAAGTGCACCTTTAATTGACAGTGCCTGTGTAGTCACCGAAGGAAAGACAGGAAATATACTGTATAAATAACACCATTAATAAAAAAACTCATTTCCAAAGCAAATTCTATATAGAATTTAAATAAACTACTTTTTGCAAAAGGACTGCAACAATTACAATTTGGGATAGCCCGCTCTTCCATGTGTTACCACTACAGAAAGGGCTGGAGTTCCTCCCTTTTTTCTTCATGATGACAACAACCAACAGAAATTACCAGCAACTGTCTCAGTGAATTGCTGTAACATCAATAATAACACACAATCTCCTAGATACCAGAGAAAATGTGTATCCTGGAGGTGAAGGCAAACCTTCTCCTAGGCTGGTACAAAAAAAGTCACTCTTTGATGGAAGTGGTCAGATATGGAGACAAACTTATTTCTTCAGAGGCTTCCATCTGTGAGCCTCTTTAGCTCACCGATAAAAGCCCATTTTTATTAAGTTGGGTGGCCCCTCCACAGGTGTCTAAAACACTGCTCATCTTCACCACAGGGTGCCAGAGTGCCACTGACTGAGAAGATGTGAGGACTGAGTTTTTTCCCAATCGTATTGTTAACTTGCATGAATCATAACAGCCTGTGAGCTTCAGCCCTGCAGCCTGGGGCTCCTTGCAGAAAATGGGTATTTCCTCTGGAAAAACAAGCACTCACTACAGCACAGTCAGTGGCAGAACATCTCCCCATGCCTGGAAGTGTTCAAGGCCAGGCTGGATGAGGCTTGGAGCAACCTGGGATAGTGGAAGGTGTCCCTGCCCCTGGCAGGGGGTTGGAACGAGATCATCTTTAAGTTCCCTTCCAATCCAAACCCTTCTGTGATTTCAACATTCAAGTCTAAAATAGCTCAGGGTTTGAGCCTTTAAAAGTCCATCTGGAAGCACAGTGCCTATGAGGAAAGGTTCTCTCTCTGTTCCCAAGAGGTAAAGCAGGATGATTTTGAAGACTTTTAGGGCATTTGAAGGTGTTTACTCTGGTGAATCAACAGCATTCAAGCTCCAACTTGCTCAACAAGATGTAACAAGAGGCCACAAGATGGAACAGGATGCAGCCATTTTCCTGGCATGAAGCAATGTCCTTTCATGGTAAGCACAAACTCATTCTAAGCCATTCAAATAATTTTATTTTGGCTCATTATGTTGAAGACTTCTGCCTGTTTCTCAAAACTGACTAACTTGGCTCACACAGCATTTCCACTACAAGCAACTTTGTGGAAGACAAAATTCTCTGCCAGCCTAGTTCTTGACATGTGCCTGGAGAGAACAAGTCCCTCCCCTCCTCACACAATGCACAGTAAAAAGATTCCCACTGTTTGCTCATCACTTGTTAGGGAAAAACTCCCAAGCTGTTTGGCAAATCATCTGAAGGAACACTGCTATGGCAATGCCCCTGGTGTGAGCAATCCCTGCCTCGCATCCACCTCCCAGAGAGCAGGTGAGTCACTGCCAGGGCAGCTCGGCAGGCTGCACTTGTCCATGCATGAAGGGAAAGCAGCTGCGTGTGAGAGAAGGAATCAGACATTGCTCTGGGCCTGCACACCTTCCCTGAGCCAATGGCACACGTCACTTTTAACACAGGCTTTTAACAACCGTGTCCCATCCAAAGACAAAGAAACCAAATCCGAAAGTTTCATTCAAATGCTTAAAGTCAACAGAACAGCCAGTCCTACTCATCTGGCAAACACAGCAACTTGCACATTCCAGGAACTCTGAAGGGAAAGAAGTTTTAGACAAAAATTTTTCTTCTAAAGAAATTCTGCATGAATAAATCTACTCCATACAACCAGGAAAGGAACCTAAGAGAACACATGTGTTAGCTCTCACTCTTGAGAAACACTTAGTGAGAAACACCCATCATTACATCATTTCGGTTATCTTAAACTCTGTCCTAAGGCCTCACTGGTCAGAAACCTGCCACAGATCATAAACAGCTTTTGTTAAGTCTGATTTGGAGGATTTCCTGATGCTGGCATTGAAATCACACTGGCATCATGCAAAACACAAAGAGACAACTTTGAAAGCACTGTTAAAGATGTATTGCCATATGTTAAACAATTTAACCAAAAATATGTTCTTCATAAATAAGTGAAATCATGACATTTGCATCCATAATAAATGATAAAATCACCATCTTACACAAGACACTTACTTAAGATGAACTTCAGTGCACTGGCGCTGGGGAGCAAAGCAGGCAATTGCCCAAACCTTTATTTCAATTCCAGTGTGAAATTGTTTATTCCTCATGTCCCAGACACCTTGAACTGGTGTAGCAATTGCTTTATTCTGGAAGTGGAAGGTAAAAATTAAATATTAATGCAAAACTTGATTGATGCTAAACAAAAATTAGCTTTGCTTCTACTTCCCTCCAACCAGCTGGCGATTTATACTCTCAGGTCCTTCTCTCCCCTGTACAGACATCCATCCTATCTTGTAACAATCATTTTATCACTGTAGCAAGACAGCTTCTTAGCCAGGTGAAAAATAAAGCTCACACTGTTCATTTTTACTGCTGATCATTGCCTTTGGTTGTATTTCTATATGGAAAGTAAGATTCATGCTTGGTATGGACTGTTAACAAGAACCTACATTTCTACAGTGACTTTAGAACTGCTCAGTGAACTTTCCAAGGGGAAAAGTCAATTTAAGTACAAGAATATTTTACACATCACTAAGTAGAGGCAAATATTGGTTCAATGTTACTCACACAGCTCCGGAAAAAATGTGAACAAGCTGAAAAGGGGACCAGTTATTCAACCTGGCCCTGCCCAACAGTTTTGTTTCTCCCACCAAGCAGATATTACTGGGATGGATTATCTAGAGAACAAGGGATGTAATAAAGCAGCTAAAGTAATTTTGGTGATGTTAACTACCTTAAAAACTGATAGATGTTTTAGACAAGGTACCACGATGTCTTCCTTCTCACCTAGCAGCAACAGCTAAAACTTCTGGGAATTTTTCAGGACACACACATGAATTTGTTAATGGATTTTGCAGAGTTGTGTGTGCTGAAGGCAGTACCTCCCCCACTTGGACTTGCCAACATCCATCTGCCATTAAGTTCCCCCAACCTGCTGATGCCAGCATAGTTCATGAAAGCACTCCCCTAACCAGGGTCAGGCCTGGGGTACTTTAACCTGCCAGTGAAGGGAAGTTTGAGCTAATTTGCCTGAGTTGTCTGAAGATTTTTAGGCAGAAGACTCAAGATCCTCTCCCATCATGGGTTATGGAGGCACCAGTGTGTTGTGCACAGGGACAGAATTATATTCAGCTGGCAATACACGATCTGAAGAACTTCATCAAAAGCCTCCACAAATGAAGTTATCCCAGCTATCAAAGCTTTCATCTTGCATAGAAGTCCCAGTATATAACTGACGGAAAATCCTGTTTCTCAAGCTTATTTTAAAAGACATCACAGGATAAAGATTATGTCAGAAAGGCCACCTGAAAAGCCATTGTAAAATATAAAATAAAAACCTGTAGATAAATACTCCAACAGAAAGAGATGGCTCTGGAGAAAGACATGCTGACAGAGATGATACCTTAAGACAGTTGCCCTAAACACAACTGCTCCACCCAAAATATTCAAAACCAACCAGAAATTCAGGAATATTTTGGTATATTTTCAAATATATACAGGGATAACTGAAATTGTCTTTGTTCTTCTCCATACACATTTGATTTGAACCACTATTTGCAGGCTGCTTCTTGCAACACACAGTGAGTGTTCTGAGGCACAAAAAAGGCATTTTTAACTCAGTTTTACTTTCAGAAATAAAACAGCAATTGAGGGAGATGCAAAATGGCCAATACATTTAAGGACTTTGAGAACCTAAGTGTAAATTCTGAACATTACACCTATGACAGCTCTCTCACGGCAAACAACACAATTAATTTAAAATAACCACATTACAGAGGCCACCACAGCCGGTGCTGGAAGCCATCACAGACTGCACAGAAGCCCCTGGACATACCCTGCCTCCGTAGAGGATTGAGGGAGGCTGTAGGACTCTGCCAGTCACGTCTGTCATTTCATCCTTGACCATGATCCCGAACTCTCGGACGTAAGGGTCGGTGTTGAAGCTCGCGCTCCGCATCTGAAATTACAGAAAGGTACAGAACCAAGCTCAGAACCTGTGTGCAGGGCACAAACACATCGGGCCCTGCCAAGGGTGACCAAAATGAAGCCCATTCCTACACCTGACTCACGTTTGACACAGCACTCACCAATTTGCTGATCTCTTCCTGACGGTCCGGGGCTGATCTGGCAGTGGCTCGAATCATAGTGGAGGTTTGATTGTCAGTGAGTTTCTTTATGCATCTTTGTCCTGCCACTATGTTGCACACCTGAAATATCCCCACAGAAAGTAAATTAGCACAGTCCCAACTGTTTTTTGGCTCGTGACTTTTTTTTACTGCTGCACTGCAGAATTTCTCAAAATTTGGCTGCTCAAAAAACAGTTTGCCAACATTTGAACCCTTTTTCCCTCTGACCCCCTCTCCCCAGCCCCAAAATACAGAATTCTCTATGAGTTTACTTGCCTCCAGAGGAAGGTATGTGTGCTTCTGCTCCTGTCCAACTTGTAAACATGGAAGGTGAGGGTAGCGTAAAACTAATTTATGCCTGTCCTTAAAATACTGAGCTACAGTGCATTCAACTGTTTGTCCATTCTCCTGCTGAAGTGGGAATCTGTTGGAAAGCAAATATGAAAAGCAGCTATTACTTCATGCAAAAAACCTTCCCACAGTTCCTTAGTACACTTCTTAGCACAAGTTAAGCCTACTGAAAGAGGATGAAACAAAGCCCAAGCGATTAAATACCAGGTTCAGATACTGATCAGTTATCTTCTTGTAAAAAGCTGCTATCAGTTTTGTTCCTTATAGTATGTTCTTAAAAACGGGAATCAATTCATATTCAAGTTACCTGCAAATCTGTGGCTGGTGATTAAAAAGAAACATTTTTTGTTGAGAGGAAAAATAGATTGCCAATGAGCAACACTAGGAAGACGATCCCAGTTGGCACCACTTTTCTACTCCAGTTGTGGGAAACTTCAGGCTACATATAGGACACCCTGTTCTTCCAATTTTACAGAAATCCATAAATGACGGGAAAAAAAAAAACCCCAGCCAACCAAAAAAACCTCCCAGATCTAAACCAAAGCAATTGCTTCAAATGCCATGATATTCATGATAGTATAAAAATAGAACAGAAAGAACAGCAAAATTGGGGAAATACTTTTGAAGTATATTTAAGGGTATTAACCAAAGAAAGCATCATTTTTCAAGGTAACTTTTCCCACCTCAGGAAGGCAGGTAAGGTATTTTTCCAGCCTGAGATCAAGCATTGCTTAAAAAGTAGGAAAATACTTTACGTTTGGTGACTTGCTGGTCGTCTGGTGACATTGCACACTCTGTACTTCCTTTTCATTTGTCCACAGTGTGTTATCTCCACCTTCAGACCTAAAAATTGGAAAGCACAAATCACTGGTTTCCCAAAATCAAGGTGTCAGCCCTAAACTGCTACAAAAGACCTGTCAAACAGGTAATAAAGCCATTCTATTTAGCCCCAAAGGGCAGCCCAGACAGAACTCAAAAAGCAATTTACAGTCGTAAAATTCAAACTCCTGAGCTTCAGCCAAAGTTCAACACAGAATTTCAGAGCCAAGATGAAATCTCAAAGCCCCCAGAGCTCACAGATGACGCTGAGCACATTCTGCAAATTCCAGTTCTGTACCTCTAAGGAATGGGGAAAGGACAAAAAGGGCACACAAGCTCCTTGAAACAAAACCTCTTGTTTATACTTTCTGTCTAAACATGTGGTGTCTGCAAGGCCTCCAACTCCTGCAACTGAGCCTGAGCTAATGAACGGGGGGTGTGGGTGGACTGGAATCCCCAAAGAGCCTCTCTAGGAGCTCATGGGAATGAGGCCACAGTGCAGCAATTCGGTGCCTGATTATTTTTTCAAAACATTTACAACCAATGCAAACTCAAGATTTATTTGTACTTTCCTTGCTAACTTCTAGCTGGGCAAAGATAATTTTGTTGACATTTTCTGGAAACACAAAAGGAAGGTGCAGGATGGATTTATGGAATTTTTAAAGCTGTTTGCTTTCTACCAAGAGTGTCAGGAAGGAAGGATCTTCATTTTGCAGAAGAAACCTTCAGTGAACAAAGCCAGTAAGATTTCTTCTTCCTATTCTCAGTCATTCAGACACTACACACTAGACTAACTCTAATTTACTTCCACGAGAGTATATGCAGGACAAATGCCTAAATAGGCAAAAAAACACTGCTAAATTATTAGTAAAATCTGAAATATGAAAAACGTGATATCATCAATTGGAAAAATTTAAGACTGGGTCATCAAAAAAACATGAAATCCCAGTCTTTGTAACCATTTAGAAATCATCATATTAGGAACTGGAATACCTTTGTCATGAAACTGGGACTGGCACTACTGACAGGTTTCAAAAGCAAAAAATATGAAATTTTTGTCTCCCAACAAGGCAACTGCCGTGGACAATGCTTAAAACGTAGTGGTAATACATCAGACAGAATAAAGCAGCTTTATATAATTTATTTTTTACCTTTTATTTCTTTGGTAAACTTTACCCTTTGGGAATCTGTCAGAGGTTTTTGTTGTTCTTCAATACTTTTGAAGTCCAGAACTTCACAAACAAACTCAATAACTGGCTGTGCTTTGTAAAATGCAGTTGCAGACACTGCAGACAAAAACATTAATGGTGTGTTACAACAATACAGAGGAAATTCTTAGGAAATCCAAAAAATGGAGCAAAATTTTTGCCTTTCCATTAGGGAGCAAGAAGAAACAAGAAAACATTTTGTAGTACCTACCATCAATATTTAACATCATTTTCCATAATGAAGGTCTGACTGACTGATGGAAGCCAAACCAAACTTCTCTGCCACCACCCAAAGGATTTGAGCACCCTTCTGATGCTGTAAAGAAAGATCTCCCCACAGGAGTATACCTGCAAGAGAGCAAATAAACCCGCATCAAGAAACTACAGCAAAAATTGCAATAAAGCCATAACTAATGCAAATTACTTTCCACAAAAGCACAGAAACGTCAGTGTTTAAAATTACCAATAATCTGAAATTCCTGGTGGGACTCAGGTTACATCTCTCAAAATCCAGCTTGTTACAGTAAGAAATAGGCTACTACTCAAGTTTAAATTTATTTTCAGTATACTCCTTAATATATCTACTAATTCCAACAAAAAAGCATTAATAACTTTTTATTTGCATTCTATTAAAACTTCAGCTGTGCTTCTCTAAGAAAAGAATTTAAAGTCTCTGCTATTAAAACACCAATGTAATAATCTCTCCCCATACTCTGAATTACAGACATTATGCGAGGGTAAATAAGTGATCTAACAAATATTTCTAATCCATCTTTCATCTTGATAATTAAGTACTGCACATTTAATAGCAAACAAATCATATCCAGAGCCAATGTGTTCCTCTGAAGGAAGGTATCTGACAGTCTGGGCTATTTTCTGGGCTGTAAAACCTGATTAAAGTAATCTTACTTTTTTTTATCCTTAATTTGAGGATAAAGTCAACATACTGTAAGACTATTTAAAGTCATTTACATATACTTAACTCATATTACCTGTTCAGAGCTTCAATATGGGAAAGTTCAGCCCTACTAAACTTTGTTCTTTAGTTTCTAATTGAATATCATTTGCACAGTGGTCTGAAGTGACTTCTTCCATGGCAGCAGAATTAAGCCCAGTATCTCCTGGGTATGACTGAAAATGCTGTAGATCCCACTTGGAAAACAAACCAAATAATTTTCAAGTTTTTCTTTCCTATCAAAATAGCCACATGGGATGACATTAATGTCCCCCTAGCACAGTAACCTTTATACAAAATTGGCAATAAATATCCGTCTAAGGACACACAGGAGCAGGGTAAGAAGCTGTCTTAAAACCACCCTTCCACATCTACCAACCTGCAAGCACTTTCCACTCGGAGAGAGCCTCCTTCTCCAAGGCTACAGAAGAAAGAGGGAGATGGCAGAGCCCCCCTGACCTGAGAGCATACAAACATGGGCCCAGTCTGAAAACCTCTGGGGAAAGGGACTTGGGTCCAGGCTGGAGGCTCCGAATTCCACCGGATGAGCAGGAGAGCCCTGACTGCCTCTTGCCTGAGCCTGCCGCTGCCACTCGGCCACGACTGTGGCTGGGCTGTGGGAGCACCTCCTGCCCAAAGAGCCACCAAAGCACTCGCATCACACCTAAACCACGTCGAGGTCTTCCCCTCACCTCATGGAAGGCAAGTGCCTCATCACCACATCCAGGGCCTGGATGGTCTCAAACGGGACACTCGGCAGCCGGCCAGAGAGAGCATCATGTAAAGCCTGCAAGCTCACACAGGACATCCACTTTATAGCCACCTTAAATATTCTGTCCTTTCCTTCTCCTGGCAGCGTGACCTCCAGCTCCACCTGCAACAATGCCAAACAACAAACCAAGATGATTCTTTCCGTTGAAAGGGGGGAAAACAGAAGGGGCTTGGAAGGGACGATGGTTTCTTCTGAACAGCGCCACGAAGCACGGGAGGAGACAAAAAGCAATGATGCAGCACACATTAGGTAAAGCCTCTTTTTACAGCTACATCTTCCCAAAGGGGTATTTCAGAAGCCTGGCGTGCCTCCCAGCTGGCATCTCTCTCCCTCTGTGAGGCAACACTGGCATTTGGAGGCTTGGCTCAACGGGGAGCTCTCGGCGAAGATCCGATACCCTGATTTCAGATCCCTAACGCGTCCCAGTGCATCACCGCTCGTGTCAGCTCCTGCACGCCTAAAATAAAACATGGGCTGTCACCACCTGCCAAGATTCATGAATTTCTGGTATTTGCTCTCGAGAGCACCAGAGTGCTTTACCTACTATTGCTGCAGACACAGTTCAAACAAGAGAGGATAGGAAAGAGGAAAAAAACCCAAAAAAACAATCACCAACCCCCCAAATGAAACAAAAAACCCATAAAACCCACCAAGCCAAAATTCTTACTTTTAAATACCCAAGAAAGAATAAACTACAACCCCCAAGTACCAGTAATGGTATCAGGCAGGAAACAGGGGCACTTCTTTGCCATGGTATACCCTACTTTGAATTTTTTGTCTAAAAGACAGTGGCAAACTACATTGTGGTAAATTACTTCAGCCAATTACTTGGAATTACTTGTAATGCTGATTTCTCCTCTTTCTTAAAACAAAGAAAGTCTGAGCACCAAAGTTCTTAAGCTGACTAAAATTAAGGCTTGTCTGAAACGATCAGGAGGTCTGGGAGTGACTACAAGAAGAAACAAGATCAGAGTATCCTTTGTGCTGGATACAAACAAAAACCTTGTATTTTCCCCTTCTAGGGAGTTTGCAATTTAAATACAAAAGGCATCCACTTAACAGGCAAACTGTAATTAGCAAAAATAATAGGTGGCTAACAGCAAACTAATATCTGCCAACATCTTCAACAATTTGCTTCTTCGGTCCAAAAATAGGAAGGAAATATAAAACACAAATAAGAATCCTTCCCTCGTGCCCCCAAAAATGAGTTGACCATCTACAGCAGGCACACAAAATTAGTATTACAGCTGCATCTCTCCTCTAGCATAAACATCACTCCCCAGGGAGACTCGAGCAGAGGAAGGAGATGCACAGCTGTGGGAGAGCACTGGGAACTGAGTCTAACCATGAGGTCACTGCTGTGAGTCTGGCCCAGAAGGTCAACCCTGCTGAAAGCTGTGCAAAGAAAGGGACAGGTCTTCAGCTCACACGGGTTGGAAGCTTTCCATGAAGTCTTTTTTTCCACCACACCATCAGAAAGTCCTCAACTTGCATCTCGTTTACAGCAGATGGAGGATGTCTGTTGCACCTGACCTGCGTTTTCCTTTAAACGTTTTTCTCCTCCAGATCAAGTTTCAGAATTCCTGCTTGAGCAACCTGCTCTATTGGAAGTTGTCCCTGCCCATGGCAGGGGTGTGGAACAGGACAGCCTTTAAGGCCCCTTCCCATCCCAACCATCCCGTACTTACTCCCAGTACTGGTAATACACAACTCATCTGACCATGAACCACTTTGGTGCCCTTAATCTAAAAAAAGGATTTAATTTTATTGTTTTTCCTCTCCTGTTTTCAACTTACAAAACTCCTTCACCGTGATGGAATGGGAGGTGAAGAGGACCCTGTGCTGCAGTACCCCTGTCCCTGGTGGAAATAAAAGGCCCAGGATTGAAGAGTTTCTCTTCCAGGTGCCCAACTGCAAATACCAGTTAAGTTTAGCAGAGCTGTGAGTGCTGAATTTGGCCCAGACCAGTTTTTGCTGCTGGATCTAACTCCAAGTGAGTTGAATTAAGAGTTACTGCTCAAGTAAGTAAGATTTAAATACAACTTCCCTGTTTTTCAGGTTTCTTTAAATTAAATATCTCACCCTATTAAAAAAAAGTCATGAAAATATAAAAAAAAAATCCCTAATCCACATCCCACATCCAAAAGTTCACATATGCTTTTAAGCACTGCTAATCAGAATTTTTCCTCTCTCAGTAATATTTTATTTATCCCACTCTGTGCTTCTGAGGACAAATGAACACACTCATGTTTGACAAAGTAAGCGAAATAGTAAAATTCCCATCTAAAACTACTTTGTCTTAATTTTTTCATATCTCCTTTACTCTTACGGAAAAACCCTAAATCAAAAGTTAAGATTTGTTATCTATCCCCCAATTAAAAAAAAAAGTTTACAATGTCAGTTACTAACCTGCTACCTGGTAGACCCACTGCTAAACTGCAACAGGGTTGACAATTTTGCAGCTAAGGGCACTAAATGAAAGGGATTTTACTGTCAGGATGTGAAAAATCATTAAGCCTGTAGAAAAATGTCAAAACCATCCTTAAAAAGAATAGGTCTTGAAGCTGATGTGGTCTGAATGACTCACACAAATCAATGTATCACTGTTTAAAAATAATGAAGATTAAACCTGACCATGTGTTTTCTGAGGAATTCTTAGTATTCCTTCTTCACCATAAAATAAATGCAACATCACATGATTATTGTATCATGCTTTGAGCATACAATGTACCTTTTCTCTATTAATCCATGAGCTTTTCCCTCCCAGGGATTCAGAGGAAAACAGATTAACAACAAACTATGGATGTAGGAATGAGCTCTGCTTCTGACATGTGCAGAGTCTTTAGCACTACTTCAGAAAGACAAAGTTAGAGGAGCAAGTTTGTGGCCACAGACAGGATTAACATTTTCCTTCTGGAAAAGGGAATAGCAGCAGGATTTCTGTATCAAACTGCTGCTCTGTTCATTCGTAATTACTGTTTTTCTAATAAAAGACTAATTAAGATGTAGGTTAAGATACATCAGTTGCTCTTGAATCTTGCTAGGTGAGAAAACTTCCAAGTTCAGGTAAAATTAAATTCCAGTTTTTAACTGTAAAAGGACGTTTTAGGGAAATACACAAGTAGAGCAGGAATTGAATACAAAGCTGCTGTTAGAGGTGACTGGGGTTTGCTGTGCAGAACCTACAAGGAAAGAGGAGACTATTAATAATCTGCCTACCCTGGCAGTGTCCTAAAAACTTCTTTCTTTTCAATGTGTACAAGTAAAAACTAAGAAAATGTCCTGTTAATATTTACATATTCCATATTTGTCTGAAAGGTCTAAAAAAATGAAGACATTAAAGAGTGAAAATAAGGTACGATAAGGAAAGAATGAAAACATTTGATAACCATGAAAGCCAAGCAGGAAAGTATTTATATAGAAGAAAAAGTTATAAAAGAAGCAGAGCTGTCACCAAGGACAAGAATATGAGCCCAGAACAACCATTACCAACAAGAGATGAGGACAGAGTGCATTAATTAACTTAAAAGAGCAACAGGAGGGGAAAAAACCTTGGCAATTTGGTGTCAGCCCTCTGTTTAGCATCAGTTCTTCCACTACCAACGTATACTGCAAGCAAATTAAGGTCTTCCACTTAGATTAATCATTTTATGTTCATGAATCTTTTCAATATGATCCTAAATGTAATCAGATGTGCAGTAAACTTGCTACATTTGTTATGTACAGAACAGTCAAAAAAAAACCCACCAAAGAAACCTAATCTAATTATGCTGGAGGAAAGTCCTAATACCTACAAGCTTTACAGTGGTTTAAATCATGCTTAAACCAATTTAGTACCATGTAAAAATTCCCTTCATTAAGCTAAATTTCTCCACGTCTGATTTTAAACAGCTCAAGATTTATCTCTATTAGCTCTTTCCTCCAGAGTAACACTAATATATGTAGAGCAGAACAACTGACAAAGCCCTGTACACGTGGGAAACAGGGAAAAATTACGAGTTTATTGAAAGTGAGCCTAAATGTGAGCCACAGATGAAACCACCTGAACTACCTCGTGATAAACTCCACTACAAACACTCTCCTCAGTGACCACCCAGTCCAAATGAGCATTGCTCTGGCAAGATTGGGAATGGATGAGATGATTTCTTGGATGAGATGTTCCTTCTGTCTGTGCCTGATGACCAAACAGGACTCCATTCCTGATGCTTTGGATTTTAAAGCCCACACACACTAAATTATACATGGTAAAACTGAAGTCTAGGGCCAGGGTGCCAGCAGGAAATGCTCTTGATGCCCCAGTTCCTTTGTGTCTGTGCAAATGAATGTTGTAACCCACACCTGGGAAAAGGCTGCTTTGAAGATTTTGTAAACTCTGTCCCACCCAAAATGGTTATCAAAGCAAGTAGGATCAACTCGCATCTCATTAGATCGATCTGAGGATTAATTTGATCCCTGTTTATCCT
The DNA here is from genome assembly GCA_013399875.1 of Gymnorhina tibicen. NCBI lineage: Eukaryota > Metazoa > Chordata > Aves > Passeriformes > Artamidae > Gymnorhina > Gymnorhina tibicen. The sequence continues at coordinate 340,455 of VXAZ01005453.1, read as the reverse complement.
CTATAGATAAATAATTTCTCATTTGCCTTTACTTATTAAATGCAGAACTTGTCATAACATATATTGTTATTCATCCATAGCTTGTAAAGTATAAGGCAACTCTGCATGCATCCAGAGTTGTTTAAACCCCTAAGAGACTCTCATCGAGAATCCTTCCAGCTTTGGCAAATACTTGGCAATCTTGTGTGCCAAACCTGTAGGAACTGGAATATTGTATGTGAAAGCAAGGGGAAAAAATCTTTAAGACTTTTTAAATGACTTCTTTATAGTTTTCCCAGACGTTACCTTATCAGTTAATGAAAAATAATTAACACTGGAGTAGAGACTGACCTTTACTGCATGCCATTCACTTAAATAGATTGGGGGGAAATAAAAATTACACATATGAGATTAAGAGCTTGATTCAGGTAGACCTATTAACTATGTCAAGCACAGCACAGGCATCCAATATGAGACAGCAAAGGACAGTCTGAACTATTTCAGAGCTGCTGAATTTCAGAGGGCCTGAGTGGTTCCCAGTTTCCACATTTCTCTGTATTTCTCTTTCCCCCTTACATTCTATTTTTGTCTACTTCAGTTGTAATCAACTCCTATGAGATAGAACAGTCCTCCTCTGTAACTGTGCACCCACAGCTGAAGGGAACTATTGCAGTGCCAACAAGAATGACTGTGCCCTTCCTCAGGGACTCACCTAAACGAAAAAAAAGCACAGAAAATTCAATCTGGTATTAGATCACAGATGCACAGGCTAAATTATTTTCTAGGGCTTGTGTGTCAGCATGTTCCAACAGAGTCCCTTCCACTTCAGCAGTCAATGGGCACAGGAGCAGCCACAACCAGCGTCCAAAGAGGTCCCCGCCCCACCGGGAGCTGGCAAACACAACCCGAGTCCTCCCCAGCTACCCCGGGGCAAAGATTGCAGGTCTTAACCTGTGCAGTGTAAATGAATTTGGCTCTCAGTCATAAAGGACTAGGGAGGAGAGGTTCCAACGCAGGCAATAGAAAGATGGAGGAGCTTTTTCCAGCTACTGATAGTGAGAATAAGCTTAGAGTGGGCCGTGATGAGATTAGTGAGGTGACACAACAGCTTCTTGTGGCTCAGAGCAGTATTTTCCCTCTCTCTCCCAAATTCAACTGTGCTCTCACTTCCTCCCTAGTGCCACTCTGGAACTTGCCTGTTGTCTGGGACAGCTGATCCAGCTCCCCAAAGCAGTAGAAACCAAAGTAGTGGGGAGAAAAAGAGGGAGGAATGAAGGGACATAGAACAGGGAGTGACCACTGGGATAGCAACAAGCTCACACTTGTGTCCTGGTAAAGCACACCCTGAGCAGAGTGGCAACAATACAGACATCTGTTCCAGAAACAGAAAATCAGAGACACAAAATCAGTTTCTATTAAGACATTAGAAATATTCTGCAAATACCACATTAAAATCTCTAGAAATTTTTCTATTTAAAACTTACTTTGTCTCTCCCAATGGGAAGTGGCATAGCTGTATAAAGGTTTTTTCTTCCATCAAACACTGGTTTGCGATCCCCAAAAATCTGGGTTTTAAAGTGCTGAACCATATGCTCCACTATTTCTCTGAAAATGCAAAAAGATTAAGTTAATCCAACTTTTTACTTTGAATGTTAAGTAGCAGACGAATACTAACACATTTACCAATAGAGGCATTAGGTAACTGAAAGGGTTGTCCACTTGTGTCTATTAAAGGCAAGATTAGTTTGACTGATCTGAATTGAAAGCAACATTTTCACAAATTGAACTGTTTCGTGTTTGCTGGTTTTAGTTTTTTTCAGATTTAAACTTTCCTTCCTCTTTTCTGTGACCTACTGGAAGTGGTGAAGTGAAAGCTCGTGCTCTCTCAAGCTCAAAACAAAAGGTGTGTGGTAGATCCTGGGGCTCCAGCTCTCCTGTCCCACAGCCCTTTCTGCAGAGGACCTTGAACCAAAAGCTCAGCAGCCTGAGAAGCTTTCAAAAATATCATTATCCCAGCTTACAGCCCCAGTGTCAAGACAACAGTTTATGCCAACAATGCCAGCGAAACGTTTTGCAGCTCAATGAGAAAAATAACTTTTAAATGCTTTTTTTCATACACACAACAAAACCGGGATCCATCCAACAAAACTGGCTATGTGCATTCAGTGGGACCTGTGGACATTAAAAGTACACATTCATTTAAGAGTAGCTGGCATTAGGTTGCATGTTTGTATGAATGGGGAAACCACTCACACGGCTCTTGTCAAACCACAGTGTTTACACACTGGTCATCCAAAGCAGTTCAGCAGCCAGTGAGAGGTCAGCTGGAATAATAACATCCTTTGATGCCAAAGGTCTTCTGGTCCCAATATCCCGGATAGACATCCTTCAGGCTACCTGTAACACCCAAAATCCTTCAGCAGTCTGCAATCCTAACACACAGCCAGGGGCAAAAGGGCATTAAGAGGTTAAAGTGACACAGAAAGGAAACCACTGTTCCTCCAGCACTGCTGACAACCACCAGCTCAGAGATGCTGAGGTGACTGTTTCATGCCCCCTGACTTGGCAAGGCCATTAACCCAGCACTCAGGTAGGTATTACAGTGCTGCAAAATCTGAGAGGAAGCTGAACTCGTCCAAGAACAGAATTAAGACTGTTTTAATTGGCAACTTCCTTGCTGTGTCCCGGGGTTTATCTTAAAAATAAGATGTGGCCACTGAAAGAAACTCTGACCTCCTGCAAAGCATTAATCAAACCTGACCCAGTAAAATCTGCCTCAGGTTTGAGTGTCTTACTGAACAAGTACGTAACTGGGAGGGTGGGAGGAAGTAGGTACTTTTCAACCTTGAGTTTAAGATTGAGCATGGAAACCCCACTCTCTTCCTGAGCAAGTTCTTCCGATTGTAAATTGCTTTATATAAAAAATGAACACTTCCACTTAATTAATGTTTTCAAGCTTCAAACCACATCCACATTTAGCAATGGTGCTTCTCAGCCGTGGGTGGAGATATTTTAATGAAAAATAAGTTATTTTCTACCTGTGAAGTTAAAAGAAGAGTTATTTACCACTTCACTAACTTCAGCCCTTTGGGACTACTGTTCTACCGAGCTCATGCAAGCTCACCAAGAACCCTGAGCTGGCGACTGCAGGCAGAGTTCACCTTGGACAAGCCTTCAAATATTAAGCTGAGAGCACCCACAGTGCAGAACCAAACTCACATTGCCCACTCTGCCTGTCCACCTACCCAAACAGACACGGCCTTTCTGCCACATGTACAGAATCGTAGCCAGACTGTTTTAATTCAGGAGCACTTTGACCCAGCTGTGTGTTTTCCAGTCCTGCTCCAGCTCATGTCTCAGTGTGGAACTTGCATGTACAGTGGATATGCCCTGCAGTGGGGTCTGCAGGGTCACAGTACAAGCTGGAGAAAAACTGAAGAACAAAGCTGGCACAGATGAGGGAGTAGAGCAAAAAATAAAATCTCCCTCTCTCCTTTCTAGAGGTTACAACATATTAAGTAATGATACAAACTACTTACTATATACATGTGAATTATATAATCAAAATACTAGAAACACATAAGCCAGCTGTAAAAAAATCATCATTCAGAATTGGACATGTGCATCCTGCATAATCCTAAATATATATATATACATAAGCACACACAGAAGTACAGGTATAGACACAAGACTAAAAGGTCACAGCTCACAAAAACCCAGGTGCAGGTGAGTGCAGGTACATCTACAGCACAGAGCAGTAAGCACTCAAAAGAAATAAATACAACACACTTCAGTAAGTGAATCCAATCTGTATTCTCACCACACTGCACTGAGAAACATCCACCACACCACTGCTGAATGCATCTATGGCATCTCTGCTTACTGCAAAAGGCATTTAATCTGTGTAGACCTGTACCTGCTCCTGTTAGCACAAAAGAGGAGTGACTAACCTGACAAAGCAGTGCAGGTCATTAGCTGGCATAGGAGAAAGACCTTGCTACTGAACAGAATCTGCCTTTCCAGTGAGAAAAACTGCTTTAGCTTTTTGTGGCAAGCACCCACACACTGGACTGTAAGGGAGGTGATCACACAGAAAACACACACGAGCTGCGCAGCACTTGGCTCCCAGAGGAGCTGCAGAGGCAATCTGGATCAGCCAGCAGCAGCTGGCAGGGCTAGAGTGGTGACAAGGATATCAGTTACGGAAAGCAAAGCTCTCACGGCTCCTACTATGAAAAAAATGACTGCTCCAAGTGTTTTGCAGTGCTCCAATGCAGGAAGAGCATCTCAGTGAAATCAGCAGTTGCCCTTGGGCAAGAAGAGAGTTCAGCTTCATACACTTAACAACGGTGTTTGCTTTTAAAATTAACCTCAGTTCTCGACTAGCTGAAAAATTAAACTTGTAATAGATCACCACAGGAAAAAGAAACAGGGCAGCAAAGCACAGTGATGCTGCTTTGTGAAAACACTCATTACCAACTGCTCAGTGTAACAATGGAGAACGCCCTCAGGTTTATTAATTCACATTAGGAAAACCGTGGCTTTCGGGTGGCTTTTTTTGACTCCACACTTTGTTCATTTTCATGACTGCATATTCCACCCATGTGACCTTTTTTAACAAGGAAAGGCTTTGCTCTTGAATATATAAACAGGCCATTCCAATCCTCTACAGTCAAGGTGTACTTATGATGATGACATTTGTGGTTTCCAGTTGGTGCCAAGTCTCATTCTCAAGTTTCACTTCTGGCAACACCATTCTTTTTCAAGTCAATGAAGTTGCACACTCTGACTAACAGGGCACAGATGCCAAATTCAAGACCTGGCTGCCTGTTTCCCTGGCCAACTGATCCGTGTTTTCACCTTGCTATCTGTTCCAGGAGCATCGTTTTCCCTTATATAGAACCTACGAATGAAGGATAATTTCTTACCTGATTTAGTCACTCCACAATCCTGTCCCACAAACAAATGGGTTTTGCCTCCCCTTGTGAGTAGGGAAAAGTGGGAAAACAAGCTGGTAACACCAGCTCCCTGCTGAAAGACTTCAGCCAATTACACTCCAATATTTAACCAGGCAATACTAAATCATATTTATCAAGCTGGCTTATACTGACCCAGCTTCAATAGAGCTAATACAGCTTATCCATCTGTCACCTGTGGCTTCAATCAGCAGCATCTTAAGACAAATTCAATCCAAGTAAAGACTTGGAGAAAAAAAAAAAAAGATATGCATATCCTGTTGATGGATATGCAAACTTGGAAGTGATCAGCACAATCACTGATTAAAGCCAGACACATCTTCCCAGACATCAGTGAGGGCACCTGGCTCCAGTTTTTTCAAAGAAAAACAAGACTGCAAATAAATTGAGGAAAGGCAAAGCACAGTATTACCTGTTAACTCTTCTAGGACATTTTTCTGGCTTTATATCCAATTCATAATGGTAGATATCTATTTTAGGAATGTCCATTTCAAAGAAGTTGGCCTGCAGTTTGATTGTTCTCCCAGAAGTGCCAAAATCTGGTCGAGGAGGAGGTTTAAAGGCATATCCCTGTATTGGTGGTGGCAATGGGGGAGGAGGTGTGAGCACTGCAAAAGAGAGAAAGCACAACTTAGCCATCAGCTGTCTCAGACTGACATTTCAACAAATTTACAGGCTATGGGACCAGTGAAGCCCAACACATTTAAACCATGACTCTTGTTAAACAACCTTAAAAATGAAAAAAAAACCCCAAACCCCGCTTTCAGGAGACCACGAATCCTTTTTTCTCTTTCTTTCTCATGCTGGTTCACCGTTTGTTGTATTTCCTAGACTCAATTACTGAAAACAATCTTAAAATCAGTTGCATTTTCCTATACCACAAGTCAGCTGGGTGGGAATTTCACAGGCCAAGCAGGAAAGCAAGAAGCAAGATTTTCCTTGCAGGGAAAAATCTTCATTTCAAAACAGACCTAACCACATTTATTAGAGCAAACACCTATAAAATGGAGTTTCCACCACTTTCCTCCGTGCTGCAGCTCTCTGCAAAATCCTGTATTAGAACTAAACTATATCCTACTGCTTCCTTCACACAGAAAACAGAGCAAATACTCTACTGCTGCTGTGCTCAGTTCTTGAGCTCAAACCTCAGCTGTTGCTCAGACAACATGAAGCAGAAGCACAATGGCTGCTTGCTGTTGTTTCAATCCAGGAAGGTCCATTAAAAATCCACAGAGAAGTGTATGAGGTACCAACTCGAGTATTCAAAACTCCTGCAGCCTCAGTGCTCAGGTGTTCTGTGCTCTGGAGCAATAACAACTTGTGGCAAACTCTTCACGTGTGAAATAAACCAGGAGGTTTCTCATTACTTATGTAAGAATCCAGGTGTGGTTTCCTGGGATTATCAAATTCAGTTCTCTGCTAGCACCAGAAACAATTCTCATCCCTTCATTAACAGATCTGTCACCACTTTTCCACTCTGGCTTTCTCTACTGGAAAGCTGTTCCAGAGCTGTGATGCTCTAATGCTCAGAAAATGTCTTTCCTTTATTCCTTGGCAGGTTATATTCGCTGGCCTTCATACTAAGTACTCCTGACTGTACTTTTAGATTTAAACCAAATTCCCATTTAATACTAAATTCTAGGCTATACTCCTTCTGTTAGTCCCTGCTCATAAATCAGGCTTCATCATTCTCATCCTTCCAGTCCTTTCTCAAGCCAGTGCATTTGGAGCTCACCTTTCCTGGAGAAGACTAAGTGATAACCAGTGATAACCACACTGGTGTTTCCATCTCTCAACTGGAAAAGGCAGATTAATGACCCCTAAACTGCTTTTGCCTGCTGTGCCACTGCCTTGTAAAAGCCATCCAGTGACCACTCAGTGCATGTGCACCCATTTCAGTTGCTTATGATCATCTCCCAGTTCCCTATTAACTCCCAGCTATATTGTCTTCAATATATCTACTTTTCTAACCCATATCTATTACCCTGCTGCTTTCTGAGTGATGCTCAGATTCTCCTTTTCCTGACAACGCCTCCTATACCTCTTGATGAATTTTCACATACTTAAAATTTATGCAATGTTTGCTAATGAAATAGTAAGACCATTCCCAACATTAGTAGCATCAATTCCCCACTTTAACCCCCACTACTTCCCATGCCCAGTTTCCCACTCATGAGTATCTCCTTTTTTTCACCACCCTACTAACTGTCAGCACCAAGTTCCCCACGCACCAAATACTTAATCAGATTTGACACTGGGAAAATGATAGAGGGTTTTGCTATTATATTTTGAAAATCTTGTTTCTGATCTCGTCTCCCGAACATATTCTGAGGCGTCCACCCTTTTACTTCAGGCTACTGAAATCCAATTTCCTTTTTCCCCTCCCTTTTATAAAAATGGCCATTAAAGACTCTGGTTCTCCGACACTAACTCAATCAACACACGAAAGTCACTTCTTGCTAAAGATCTGCATTTCCATGACCCAAAACTTCATGTTTCAGTACTTCAGTTTTGCCTTCAATGGCAATATAGCAATTTTCATTTGAGTATTATTCATCCACATTGCTTTTGCAGTGTCAACAGCTGCCCTGAAAAATGGAGCCAAGTATCACCTTAGCTTTTATCTGTAACGCAGTCTTGCCACAAGCAGCCCATCTGCCTCTGCATCCGACCCTATCCACCTCCATCCCTGAAGGCAAGACAAAACACCCAGCTCACTGATTCTGCTCAGCCTTTGGCTTTTCTTTTTTTTCCAAATTCCTACACATCTTGACTTCTAAGCCATCAATTTTCATCTTTTCCCAACACTTCCAGGCCCTCTGCTTACGTCGCGTTTTCCCGATGGTGATTAACTCACTCAGGTGGCCCTGCAGTCACCATATCCCCCTGTTTGGTGTGACAAACTCACACTGTCTGTGGCATTAAGTGGAAAGAATCCTCTGCTGTGGATAGGACACCTAACAAAGTTATTTATAGCATTACCACTACAGCTGGGAAGTAACAGAAAAAATACTCCCACAAATATTTGTACTTGCAATACACCAAAGGTTTCTGTGATCCGCCTCCAAATCTGATCAGGAGGATGTGCACAAAGCAGCCACCTCTACTCCTCCAGAATCCTGTTTGCCATCACTTTCCCCCCTCAAAAAAATTTTAAAATACTGTGTCTCCCACATATGTTTTCAGTCACTCTGTTGCAGAATCCTTTACAGATCACCACTGCACACATTTTCATTTCCATCTTTCCGTAACGGAATGTTCCCATTTGAAAATTATGTCCTAGTCATTAACTTTATTCTGTGATTTTTGTGTATTTCCATGATTGCCATTAGAAAATACTTTAATTTTCTGTCCAGGCTCCTGTATTTTAACATTTCCATTTCTTCGTATCCACACTCTGCATTCCACATTGCCTTACCAGTATTAACTGGCCAAGTGTTATCAATATATTGATTTCCCTTCTCTTTCTCTATGATTTTTATGCCTTCTAAATTTCTGTACTACTACCACATCCTAATTCCACTGCCCTTCCTTTCCTATGCCAGATTTGTTAATGACTAATTTTCAAAACTACAAAAAAATTAAACTTCAAGTTTAAGAAGACAGGCATGATGGAAGGGGATACACAACCCCACAGGCTATTTATGCTGCCAAACTAAGTAATTTTGTAATTAAGCAATACATCCTCCTCCTGTTTTAAAATGGGATTGTTTAGTGCTTCACAGGGGTGTAACAAAGCCATATCTGTAAGTGTTCAGGGATCAACACGAACACATATTGCTCAACAACACCACCACATTCCTCCACTGGAGTTTTAGTGACAGTGAGTGAATAGAAGTGAAGGTTCAGCCCCATTTTTGAGAATAAGAAATGCTGAGAGAAGCACAGACTCCTGGGTAAAGATGTGAGCGCAGTTTTATAACCTGCATGACTCACAGAGATAAAAAAGCACCAAGCTGTCCAGAAAGCAGGACCACTGCCACCCTCTATTTTCATTTTAAACAACTTTTCCAATTATTTGGGTTTTACGAACCAATTAAAGAAAAAAAAAGGAAGGGGGGGAAAGCTATTTCTGGCTCAACTCCCATGGCAAAACTTATTTAGGGCAGGGTGTTGCTTCAAGGAGATAAGTACTGTTTATTAAACAGCAGCAGTGACCTGATAAGCGCTCAACCTACATTTCTGCCGCCTGGAACAGACACGGAGGTGTCAACTACAGCACCGAGGGATGGGAACTGAACTTCACGGGAAAAAAACTAAATATTGCAACCACTGAGCTGAATTCACTTCTTGGACTGCTGCCTCAAATTAAGAACGCAAAATCAAACTATCTTGTGTAGAACTTATTACAGCAAGCAGCTGTGAAGGGTAGCATCACAAAATACTGAATTTGGGCTGACAGAACAGAGAAATAAGGCTTGACCTTCCATCAAAACATGATAGGAGCCTTCAGCCTTGATCACGAGGCACAGTTGCTGCATTCAAAGTGATTCAGCTGCCCCATCTCCCTGTTCAAACACTCCCGCAGAATTCCCATCACTCACTTTTAAATGGGACAGAAGCTGTATCAATACAGGAATATTTTCCTTAGTGCCAAGGTTCCTACTAGGAAACTGCGGCAGCCTGGTGAGGTGTGTTACAGAGGGCATCACTGGACATCTGAGCTGGAAGTGATGCCCTGCCCAAGGAAACCTGCCAAAATTCATGGAGAGACACCTTCATGAACACAGATGCTGCTTCTGGAGACAGTATTTCAAAGCGTTGGAAAATCTACATGCATTCCTGGATTTTACTTTCAAAGTGCTGTCAAGGAAAGAAGGGATTAGAAAAAAGATGAAAGACTAATAAACTGGAGCATCCATGTGATAAGTACTGGAAGCTCCTCACTCATTTGCCAGATGATAAAATGAATAATGAGAACACTTCAGCCTTGATATGATGATTGAGACCATCAAGAGCCCCATTTTCAAGGTGTGAATTAAGGTGAGCTGGGTGTGGAAAAATGAGGTGCCTGTATGCTGTCTTTAAGCTTACTTTTATCAGGAAAGAAACCAGACTTCCTATTATAATTCATCCCATTTACATAAACTAAATGTTCATAGCTATCAATCTGAAAAGCAGCAATTTCTACCAAAAAAAAAAAAACAATCTGGAAAAGACAGGTATCAGAAAAATAACAGTCTCGTGGCAGTTTTATTAAATAAAATTAACAATCAAGCAAAATTACTCTGTCAAAAGACAGAGGGGGAAAGGTGGCAGTAGAGGAAACCTGGACAATCACAGAAACGCTGTGTTAGTAGAAATAATTTTTGCAAATTGAAAACTACTGCAAACACAAGGCTGGCTGCTCTTACTCCTGCGCATTACTGAGGATCAAAATCAGAGATAAGAGTGAATCAGGGAGTCAGCAGGCCAAAACACTCCTAGTCTATAAAAGGTGTGAATGAGCCACACACTTCGATGAGCTTCTAGTCCAAAATCCACACAATTATGTCACGATGGTTTTTCAGGATCCGTAACCATTTCCCAGATTTGGAGCATTCATTTCTTTTGTCCCTCACCATTTTTTAAAGCTTAACTGCTGGCCTGCTCAGCATGCTGGAAGTGCTGCCAGTCAGCATTAAACTTGCACATTGGAGATTTTTTAGCAAAGAATTATGCAATTTTAATGTGCAGTCAGAGGCCTAATGAGTTACTAAATAAGAAGGGGCCAAACGAGTTGCATGGGAGGGCTTGTCGACACAGGAAATCGTCTGAGCATAATTAGACCAGTGCAATTATATCAGTAAGTTTCCTTGTATGGCAAGTCCTAACTCATATTTAATAATCAGGTGATGTTTTCACAACTCTCAGTAGGTTTTAGCACTGGGCTCATGCACTCTACGTTTGCCAAGGGGAAGACTCTCTAAAACCATTATTCTAAAAATATGGTCTCTAAGTGAAAGTAAGGTGAAGGAAGCCTTATTTGAAAGCACCACTTTGGGTTAAGGTTTCCAATATCAGATAATGGGCCTGCTCTCCCATCACTACAGGTGATTTCAGGTACAAACACTGTGCACATTCACTGCTGCCTCCAGGTCAGTCACTGATGCCATCACACAGATCCAGAGAGGATGCATCGCTCACCTCTTGGGCAAAAAAAGGGATTTAATAACTTGTTGAGCAGCTATTTTGCCTCCAGAACTGCAGGAAATAAATAAAATGACAAATGTATTCATCATGACCAGGTTAAAAAGAACCAAGACTGGCAAAGGAACAGCCTCCGGCAGCTGCTGCAGAAGAGCAGAGGATCATGAACACAGAACAACGTAGGTGGGAAGGGACCAGGCTGACTTGTCAAGTTTTGAATATCTTAAAGGACATAGTTTCCACACCACCTCTTACAACCTGTTCCACCCCCGTGGTAAAATAAACTTGCCTTCTACTCAACTGGACTTTCCTGTGCTCCAGCTTCTGCCCTGTTCTTGGTGCACCTGCCACGAGTCTGGCTCCATCTGCTCCAAAGGTTCCCCTTAGCCAGTTGGAGAAGCTGGAAGATCACCCATTACCCTCCTCCTCCTAAGGCTGAACACACCTGATTCCCTTCACCTCTCCTGGCGTGCCACGTGCTCCTTCCCCCTGCCACCTCGGTGCCCTGTCATGGGCTTGCAAAAGGGTCATGTCCCCTCCTGGAAGTGCTCTTTGAAGTGGGAGAAAGGGAGACTTGGAGAGGGGACACCCCACACCACGGGAAACAGGATTTCCACAAATAGTTCTTGTGGAACTATTACTGTATTATTGTGGAATTATTACTGTATCAGTAACACAGGGAGTTCAGAAAGAATGTGGAAAACACCCAGTACAGATCCTTGACAGGATCTGCGCAGAGTTTTTATGTATTTTAGTCACACATATATAGTCAAAACAAGAAAAAAAAAAAACCACGGGGAGTTCAGCCTTTTCTTTTTAGGACCCAACTAAAGAAAAACTTGGGGCTGTCTTCAAGTTTTCTGACAGTCTGGGTTTTATAAAGAAGTTTAACTTCTGGCTTTCTGTTAAGAACCGTTAGGGAACGATAGGAGAGAGGCTGGCCGTGTTTTCTATGAGATAAGGGAAACCCAAAGCTGCAGCTCATAGTCCCTTGATATTCTGGGAGCAGAGGAATCTATATGGAACCTGTAAGTTTGTCTGCTGCTCGTTAAGGATGCTTTAGAGCACAGAAACCAGAAGCTCTTCAGTCAAGTTATAATATTCTTGATTAGATAATGCACAACAAAAAAATGCTAAAGACTTATCTATTAATCTCCAAGAATTCAACAAACCACAAGGATAGCAGAGGAGATGATATAATCAGATTTTCAGTTAGCATTTTTGATGAAACCCCCTCTCTAAAGGTTCTTCTGGTCTCTCAGTGAGCAGCTACCACACTTTCTAACTACAGCACGTTGCATGTGCCAAGGTGGGCTACAAGAAAAAGGGTTGGCTTAAAACTGATGAGCAAAAATGATGGAATTGTCGTCATACTTGTTCGTATTTTAAGTCCCTTGCATGACTACTGAGATGTTTGATGCTACTCTGCCAGACTGCTTCCAATTTCTTAGTGCTGTAGTATGAAACGAAGTAACAAAGAGTAAAAGTGTTAGATAAACAACACTCCCTTCATAATCTAATCTCACTGTGTAGTAGACTACTCCAGACATCATTTTATTGAGTAATTTTCACTTCCTATGAAAGAATTCAAGCAAGATTAACTCTCAAGTCAACCCTTTTACCTGTTGAAAGATGTCCCTACCCACTGCCGGCAGGTCAGACAGGATGATCTTTTGAGGCCCAACCCAACCCACTCAGTGATGATTTTGTCCAGAATAAAGAATCAGTTACAGATCTGCAGCTCCCTTGGTTACCCTGATTCCTTTTTGACCTCTGTAAAATACAGACACGATCTCTTCACGGTGCCAGAAGTGATGTGATCCACTGAGACCAGAATCACTCCCACACACCAACGGTGTGAGCTGCAGTCACAGATCAAAGGGAGAAGCGAGACATCAATCCAGCTTGCTTTAAGTCAGGACCACATTTAAAAAAGAATATGTAAGAACAAAAGAACTGAAGAGGAAGAGATCAAGGCTCCAGCAGAAAGCAGCAGGCAAGAAACTGTTCTTTTCAGCCCACAAGCTGCTTCTGGACAATGTCAACTAGCAAAAGACACCAAGTGTTAGTACTTTGCTTTCCTCCCACATTCTCCTTGCAGCCTTGACCTTCAAAGTCAGCCTCCAAATTTCTGAATACCAACAAGCTGCTTCTCACCACCTACAAGTGGGGTGAGCAGTGGCAGAGCACCACCAGAGCACCCAAAGTGCAGAACTTCCATCCTCACTGCTCACAAACCAGGTGCCTTAACCCATCCCTGCATGTGGAATTTTACCAAGTCCTACCACAACCCTTCTTAAGAGCCACGGAGAAATGCTTTTAATTACAAGCTGCAGTTTGAATTAAGTCATCCAAATAGCGAGCCTCATCCAAACAATGGAGGGATGCTTACAGCTTACCCACAAGTCAGCAGCCCAGTTTGAAGTTAAATGTGAATTCAAAGTACAAAATAACTCCATCTTCAGACAAACCTCTACTCAATGAAGGGGGAAATGGAGAACAGTCTTAGTGCTGTTCATCACACTTGACCATTATGATTCATTGCCTTTTCCATGCCTTAGAAAATTATGTCGAACTAATTCCAAATGTCTTTCCTAACAATTTGAAATACAGAATATAATGGTATGTTCTGCATTCATAAAGAGCAATGCCTCCATTCAATACAATCTCCGTTCTTTGCCATTTCCAAAGACCCTAAGTGAATAAACACATATTTTAAAAGGGAACAAAAAACCCCAATCCACCTACCAGCACCTATTGCTCCCTTCAGGCTGCTTCTCCCCTAAAGAAAGTAAGACCAGAAATTCCATATTCATCATCCCACATCATGCTTCCCTTACCCCTTGTTTGCATTTAGGTTAGAAAAGAAATGTGGCTCCCCCTCCTTTTGTGCTACCTGACACTTGGAACTGCAGAGGCGTGTAGGAAACAGCCTAACCCACCCTTCACTGTGTTTACTTCTTTTCATTTTGAGCCACTACAAGGCTGGTAAAGCATGACTTCTTTATGCATCAGGACTGACCCTCCCAAAAAATTTCACACACAGACAGAAGTTTCCATCACTACTTGGTGTGAATGTGAGACAGACAAGCACCTCCATTCAGCCCCCAGGAGCCACAGCCAATCCAGCTGCTGCCAGGTGCAGAGCTGAGCTCAGCGAGAGGTGCACGGCCCCAGCCCCATCATTAGGTACTTCAACACCTCCTGCACACACCAACTGCCATCACATAACACCGTGAGAACTGTACAGCTCACCCTGACACTCCATTACCTCCAGAGGTTACCAGGCTCTCAGAGATTTTTTTTCCCTTCCTTAGAAATAGTAAGGACTGGTCTCTGCATTGCAGCCCACGAGCAGATGCTGGATAGATTAAATCACCTGAACCAGAGTTGGAGTTCTCAGCAGTGTTGCTCCCCCAACACTTCTCCCTTCCCCTGCCATCCCACCCCATGCCTCTCCTGCAGCCTCCTGCACTTCCAGAGCCATCAGTGCCCACATGCACACCAGCCCCACTGAACTCAATGAGCTCTAATGGCTCGGGCTCTATTCCATGGAAAACTGGCATGGTTTTCCAAGTGCTGTGCCTCACCAGCTGGGAAGTGGTGCCACAGAGGCCCCAGATCCCCCTTCCCTGTGGGATTTGCATTGTGCACAACTTAATGAAACACAGAAGTGATTTGTCCTCAGCTAATTAAAGAAAGAAGCTAGGATGGTTCTGTTTTGTGTTGTACCTTTGCAATCACATCTCATACCCACACAGACTTTGGCTGGCAGTGTTTTTGTGTAAAATCTAAAATTAAAAATGAAGTCGTCTTCATTCCTAAAAACTTTTTAATATTCAAATTCAACTGTAGAGCTGTAACTCAGAAGTAGTCATGTCTTCCTTGAAAAAAAACCAAAATCTTTTCCTATACCCACACTGGATTAATCTACAAACCCATGAACACTCTGGTGGTTTAGTTCCGGAATAGAAAAATTCCCAGTTAAGAGCTGAGGTTATGCTTTTTCTATCATTTTAGATAGTGAAAGCAGCTGTAGCAGCATCTTCAACATCCAGTAGTAACTCCTGTGGTTTCCAGAGATAGGGTTGCGGTTTTCAGCATCACTGCAAAGAGGGCAAAATGCAGGTTCCTAATAGCGGAATAACTGAGACATTACAGAGTGTAGGCTGGCAGCAGAACTCCCCGATCAGAATTTGTTTTCCTATTACATCTCAGGGGTTTTTCCTCCACCTGCTTCTTGTAAGCAACTGATGTTCTCATATTACTTGATACAAACTAAAACTCAGCTATGAAAGGTAAAAAAAGTCACATACAAGTTTGCAACAGAGAGGCCTCCCTGAAATTTGACATTAAAGGGAATTTGCAAGTCAAACAATTAGGAAAAAACCCACCACTACTGTACTCTTATCACATAACGAGACCCAGACAACAAAGCTTCATTTCCTTGCCCTGGTGGGAAGTTTCCTCCTTCTGAAAGAAGCTCTGACTTTTTAAACAACACACCCTTATGCAAATATTCTGAATCCCTATGAGTTATTCCTAAGTATTCCCTCATTAAACACTGAAGCTCTTCCAAAAATGAAATGCGCTGGTTCACCGAGAAATTAATTCTTCCGCATTGGCAATTCCACATGAACCTGGATTTCTTCTCTATTTTATTTTTGTTTTGCTTGTGGTTTGGAGGGTTGGTGGCTTTTTGGGTTTTCTTTTTAAACCTATGTCCCTCAGCAGATTTCTCAGAAGTATGTAAGTCAGCAGAGCTGAAGCTGACAAGTAGTATTATTTGAGAAACCTTAGGTTTCACTGGCAGTTAAAAACCACAAACAAGAAACCCCCTGCTCTCCCAAAGCCTTGTCCTCCGTGAGGATTTCAGAGATGATGGAGAAGTATGATGGGGCAAGAGTATACAACCAGCAGAGAAACTGATTTTAACTGCCCCCCGCCCCCAAAAAAAACAGTAGAAATGGAGCATTCAGTGCAAGCCACAAGCTGTATGAAAGGACAATGAAATAAGTTCATTATCAAAGTCAAGAACACAGCACCATTTAGACAGGAATTCACCCTCTGTATGAACAGACGCCTGTCCTTTAATAGCAAACACTTGCTAAACAAGTTTCAGAAGGTATAAAAGGAGGCCCCAGTAATAATTATGTTTTAAAGTTTTATACATCTACATGACAGGTTTAACTTCAAACAATTTTTTGATTGATCTAGCTAAGCCAGTGAAACCTCCCCTCTTGGCAATTCTTCTAAAATTGGCTTATTTAAAATAAATCTAAATTAGCACATCCACACACACTTCCTACTACTAAATTAAAATTTAAATGTCATTATTTTCTCACACTAATGGGCTCTATTGTAAATTTCATTACTAAACTAGGAACATAAAAAAAGCATCACTGAGACAAAAAGTTGCAATGCTCTGACCTCTGACATGAGCAGCTCAAACAGAGCCACCCACTTCGTCCAACACTGCCAAGGCAGCTCCTCAGTGGCCACAGAACAGTTACTTTTTTCCTAGACTATATACAAAACCATCAATATCACTTGATACAAGTGTATTTGCAAGCTTCCCAAGACAACATGCTGAGATTAGTTTATTTCTCAAAAAAATGAAAACTTCAGTTTTGCTCTGCATCCCCTCTTGTCACACCCAACACAGGCTGGAAGTGACACAATGAGACATAAAATTCAAGTCCTGTTTCAGACTTACACATATTTTATGGAATGATGTGCTATGGGATTTAACTCTTGACACAGGTGCAAGGGTTAACATTAAGAATATTCTCCACCTTCTGATGATAAAGCAGCTTGTACAAGGGAATTAAATCAGGTTGTGCTAGAAGAGCTTTTGGGAAAAACTGCAGAGCCCAAACTGCAGAATGTCTGGAGTTATTCTACATCTCTGAAAAGTTAAATATTTTAATGCTTCTCCCAAAGACAGAGACTTGCATGACTGCAGACTTATTATTATTAATCTTGGGACCTGGTCCCCAACAACTTCACTGCAAGTGGCAATAAACTCACATACAACAAGACAGAACACAACTGAGCAGCACTACAAAAAACAGAACAGGACAAACAAATTACAATAGGAGAGAACAAATTACTCTTGCCACACCTGTGATTAAAAACATAAATCAATCTGTTTCACAACCCAAATAGTAACAAAATTTGGTAGCACTGTGGACAGCTCAATGAGAACCCAATTCAAAAGAAATAGCAAGCTTTGGACTGATTTGATTACACCAGGATCCACAGTACTTTCCCATCTAAATCAACAGTTTGCTTCCACCTCGGCTCGGTCCAGTTTTGTGAAGTCATACAGTAAAAAAAGACCCAAACAAAACTTTCCTTCCTAGAAAGCCTCGGCACCAGGTACCACGTGGCTTCACAGCTGCAGCACAGCTCTAAAGCAGGGTATTTAGGAGAAGTAATTTTGCTTAATATGAAATTCAAAGAGAGAGTACAGAAACAGATAAAATAATGCTCACACTAAAACTTTTTATTTGAAAGCACCAACTTTACTCTGAAAAGAGAGCAGCAAAAGCAGAACAATTAAAATGGAGAGGTTAAAATGAATTGCACTAATCTGTGGTGCTCACTTAACACCTAAGTGTTAAAGACTAAAAAACACCACTGATTAAAACAGTCCTGAGTAAATAAAAATACAGGCATCAACTCAGTCTCGAGGATTTAAAAAAACTCCACTTCCTGGACAGTACTAGAAAGTCTCTTCAAAGCACAACTTCTTAGAAACAGCTACCAAAGGGACTCACAAATTACATCTCTGGTGTGAAACATGAGAGACACTACACAAATTCAGTCTACCTGGGGTTGATATTGTTCAGGTCTGTCTTTTCGCAGTATAAAACATATAATGAAATTTTTAAGTTCAAATTTGGGTATTACAATATATGTGGGCAAAAAAAAAACCAAACCAAAAATCCCCTTGCACTGAATTCAGAGTGTTGTGCTTCCCTAGTCAGTAGGATAAGAGATATTTTACATTCTAGTGGGCTGTTTTGTGAGCACATCAGAGAGGATGCAAGATATTAAAACAAGTTAATTGGACAATGCATGGAACGGATCCCTACCCACAGCCACTAAAGTTAAAGCTACGTAATATTTTCCACCAGCTTTTTTTTTTCTCTCTCTCTCTAGTTCATAACTTACCAAAAATAAGATAGTGGAGGCTGACTTTTCTTCATTTTTAGATTTAGCAATAATTTCTGGTAGGCTAAGTATTAGAAATTTCATCACTAAAAACAGGACCAAGTATTTTGCTTAAACATGAAGTAAGGGAAGCAAAAGACAACAAAGTTTTGACAGGCCTTACAAGTTCTGTGAAGTTGTCGTCGTTACAGGCTTAGCCAACATGAACAGGACTTTCATCAGGCATGCAAAGTTCCTAATTAGTTAAAACTATCTGTGTTTGCAAAGCCAATTTAACAGAAGTTTACTGCATTCACTGGCTCGATCCCTGTGATTTCTGGAAGGCCAGAAGTGTTTAGAAGGGCTCGTTTCTGAAATGGAAAAATCTCTCCCTCCTATACAGTTCTAAGGGGTAGAAGAACATCAGATGATTATCTAAGATATTTTCTCTTATTGAGTTAAAGCATTTACATGCCTTTCCCACCCTTCTGTGAAAGAGAGGCAGAGTGGTGGGGATAGCAGTGAAGGAAGGGGTACAAATTGTGAAAAAAGAACTCTCCTGGAAGTCAGGAAGGTTGGGGTGTTCCTCTGCTCTGCCTCTGTACATTACAATGCACCACTAAGTACGTACAAGCACACAACTCCACAAAAGTGAAAACTTCAAGATGAAGTAAGAATAAGGGCACATCCCATGTAACTGCAGTCAGCAAGACAATCCCCACAGAAAAAGATGTTTCACTTTGCAAAAGCAAATAGCATAGTTCAGTTCACCAAGGAAAGGAGAAAGTTTGGTGACACATCTGACACCATCAATTTCCATCAAAACACCTCATCTTTAAGCCACTGGAAGACAACACAGATATCTGAGGCAACATAATGATATAGAATTTTTCTTTCCTTAAGAAAAGATACTGATCATGACAATAACACATTTGCAAAAGTCATGCTGTGTTTTGTAAAATTTCTGTAACTTTGTCAAATGCAATTTCAGTTTTAGCAAATCCCTCATGCAAAAAGAAGAGATCTGAGGCTGTATATGAAGTTCTCATTCCCTCCTCTATGTGTGGCAGCTTACAAGGAGTTTCAGCATTAATGTACTGTCTAAAATTAAGCCAAAGAAACCGGATGACTCTGTGACACCAGCAGCACAGTAAGACCAGGTCCACATACACCCCCAAAAGAACAGAAAAAGCCTTTTTAAGAAGAGAAGGGCAGACCTTTAACAGGAGGTAGAGGGGAGCTCTTGCTGCCACTGAAACACAAGCTAAGAGGACACTAGTGGAGTTAAATTCCACCAGATGAAGATATTGTCATTTTTACTACCCCAGTTAAGGCATGAGCACACCCTTTGCTGCACCACATTTTAAGACTGAAGAATCCCAAAGAGAATCAACATCCAACATCTTCAAGAAAATATATGGAAGGTAAAAACAAGTACATGCACTGAAAACCAAAACAGACAAGTTTCAACAGTTTATTCTCAATTTTAAAAGGGTAACTTAAAACTAAATGACAAGAAAACTTTAGTTCCACTGATTTGATAAAGCTGTTTCTTGTGCTAGGAAAAAAAGGTGGTACTTCACATGCAAAGCTATAATCAAGTTCACACTCTTTTTCAGACAACTGCTGCTTCAACAATAAATTAAGACCTTCAGCATCGGGCAAACCCAAATATCCTTTCAAAGTCTAAAAGAGAAATCTGTGGTGGGCAAAATTTAGAATTTATAAATACATTAAGACCCAGAAGTGCAAGTTTCAGAAGTTTATGCAGCTTTTACTCAAGTCTTTTAACTGAATGACAGTATTTTTATTATACTTTGACATTTTTCTGTCCTTCTAAAAAAAGGTACACCAAAAAGTAGCAGCATCAAAATTTTTCTTTAAAAAAGAATTCCCTCTCAGATTTTCAGATTTTTTACTTTTCACACGTTCTTGAAGCTAAAAAAAAGGGTATGGACACAATGTCACAGCAAATTCAACACCAAGTCAAGAATTCAGACAGTATTTGGGAAAAAGCAAAAGGGATCATTAATTTCCTAATTATGGAAACAGTGATTTCATGACAACCCCTTCATGTACAAAAACCCATCTTACTCCTGACATTACATCATATTTGAGCAGACTTTCCACGTTCAGAAGCAATTTTTAGAAATCTGTCAGCTATTGCCTCCTAACTTGCTTGATACTGTTTCCAGAAAAAGAATTAAGACTAAAATAGCAAACCCTGTGGCAAATCGAGCGATTCCTCTGGCAGGAGGCCAGCACCAGGGGCACCCTTGGAACGGGCTTGGCTGCAGAGTCCACTCTGGCAACAGGAGCTGGGAGAGCAAAGCAGCTCGTGAGCATCAGCAGCATCCGGAGAGGGCAGCGGCGGCAGGATCCGGATAGAGCAGAGATGAACGGAGCCCTTCCTTGGTGTCAAGGATGTGCTGACAGACCTGGAGAGGCTGCAGCTCTCGTGTGTTCACAGCAGCTCTGGCTCGGTGAGGGCTTGTAAACCACACTTCTGCTCTCTCCTCCGAGCAGGACTGCACATACAGTGGTTTTGTAGTTTTCAGATTAAGATGTGGAGGGGTACTTGGCAGTCCCCGCTTCCAGGCTGGTTCACAGAACAGCCACGCTATAATAAAAATCTCCAAGATGCCCTGCCTTGTTTGTGGAACGGAGCAGAAAGCTGCCTGGGCTGCCAGAAGCCACTGTGCTGCTGAGGCTCTCCGTGGATGATTTCACAGGAAGGAAGCAGAGCCTCACTCACCATTTTGAGAACAGCTCGCAGCTCCTGCTCCTACCCCAGCACAGACACGGCCACTGCCCCGCGCAGGGGGAAAGGGCTGAGCCACTCTGATAAACTCGGAAGTAAACAAGACACAAGATGAGCTTGGCTGGAGGCAGCAGAACAGCAGGAGCCCGAGACACACACCAGTGACAACACACAGCCACCTAGAACTTGGTGAAAGTACAGCAGTGTCAGGAGCCCGAGGTTAAGAGGCTGTTGCTCCAGGAAGGGGAAAACATTCTTTCACACCGAACGTGGGTCCCTGATGGCAAACAGCAGCCACCAGCTGGGAGATCATTCCAAGTGAAAGGGAAAGTGGTAGGATCGGATAGAGAGTAAATAAAGATAAAGAGACTCCCACACACGAAACTACTCTCAGCCCATATGTTGGTAATATTTTTAATTATCTGTCTCCTTAAGTACAATTTCGAACAACATCTATCACCAGGAGGTGAACACAGCAACAGCCCGATATGAGCCACCATGAGCATCTGTAAACTCAAAGTGTACCTGTGCCTGAGCAAGGGAACCCGACCCAGAAGCCACCAAAGGATTACATCTGTAGCTCTACACAGTTATCGGCACTGAAATGTGCAAATGATGTTACACACGATCTTGAACATCAGTCTGGACACACAGAGCGGTACAGAGACCTGCCTCCCTGCTGTGCTAGCAAGAGCCTAGCGAAAAAGTAAAAACAGAGCTGTACTTCAAGAGGAAAATGATCATCCTGATTGTCTTTCTTGATTATTGCCCCTTCAAGAGAACCAAATCAGAGGGAAAAGAAAAAGGAAAAACAAAAAAAAAATAAGCCAGCACCTTTGGATCCCAAGACAAGAATGCTTTTACAGAAGCATCTGTAAGAGGAGCAGTAAAAGACATCTCAGTTACAGGTCCTGTATTTCCCTACAGTATTCTTTGCTAGATTATCCGTCTAAGGAAAGAGATTTTATGCCAAACCCTTGAAAACAGTAGCATAAAATAAAGTTCCATTTATTTTGAAACTTTTCCAGAAGAAAACTAGGTGCCAGTCACCCAAACACTTGTTTCTACATAAGAATTCTCACCACAGAAACAGCCCAACACTAAAAAGGAAAAAACATTGTCTCATATGAACTGTACAAACTCTCACAGTATTAACCTGTATTTCTCCAAAGTGATATTAAACGTCCCTAAGAGAGTTGGTAATCCTGCTTTGCACGTCCACCTTTCCTTTGCCCCGAGATTTGCTCACACGACAGAGCCTGAGAACACATAACGCTGCCCCTCACCTCTCCCAGCCCTCCCGACATGCGGACGCTTCACCCACGGCACAACTATCGCAGCGCGGCCGCTGATGAACACGCGGCCAGCCGGGAATCCCAGGATGGAGCCGGGAGGGAGGAAATGGAGACCCCGGTCCGCAGCGGGAGCTGCGCCGGCCTCAGGGCTCGGCAGAGGGAGGGGGGAGCGGGGCAGGGAACGCGACCCTCCCCTCAGAGGGGCCTCCGGACACGCGGCCCTGCCCGAGGTGGCGGCGGCGCCCTGACCCTCCTTCCTCCCCCGGCCAGCGCGGCCGCCGCTCCAGCCAGGCCCGAGCCGGGGGGGAAGGGGTGGGGGGCCGAGGCGCTCCCGGGGCTCCCCACGGACACGGACCGGGAAAACTGCTCCGGGGGGAGCGGAGAAGGGAAACAAACGCGGGCGAAACCTCACCGGGTCCGGCGGAGGGGGCTCCCGGGTACATGTCTCCGTGTGCGACGGCGGAGGCGGCGGCGGCTCCAGGGGAGGGCACGGGGGANAAAAAAAAAAAAGAAAAGAAAGAGGGAGGAGGAGGAGGAGGAGGAGGGCCGGGAATCCAGGTTACTCGGCGGCACTGAGGAGCGGGGAGGGGAGGAGGAGGAGCCGCGGGGTCACGGGGAAGGGGCGCTCCGCCCTCCGGCCGGGCGGGCGGGAAGCGGCAGCGGCAGCAGGACCGGGATCAGCAGCGCTGCCGAGCCGTGGGGCCCTGCTCCCCGCCTGCAGCCCCGGCGGAGCTCTGACCGCAGAATCAGCCAGGCTGGAAAAGTCCTCGGAGATCATAGAGTCCGACCTGTGACAGGACATCACCACGTCAACCAGACCAGAGCACAGGAGCAAGGACCAAGGAGTGCCACGTCCAGTCTTTCCTTAAACACCTCCGGGGATGGTGACTCCACCACCACCCCGGGCAGCCCATTCCAATGTTTAATCACCCTTGCTGTGAAAAAGCTCCTCCTAATGTCCAGCCTAAACCTCCCGTGGCACAGTTTAAGACTATGTCCTGTCATCCTGTGGCTTTCAATGAGACCTTGGGAAATGACTGTGTGCCTCTAGCGCTCTCTCTGCTACCTCTCCCTGCTACCTGTTTGAAAAGAATGCTGCAATTTTATCAGTATTACATATACTGCTGGATCTTGAATTAAATTTGGATTTGATTGTTTAATTTCTTATATTCCTCCTGTTGCTGTGAAAACCTCAGCTTGGTTACCTCATGGATCCCACACTTCCATACCACATCCACTTCTAGTCATATCTATGAAACCCAGCTGTGGTGGGGTTGCCTTATTGTCTTGTACAACCAGATAATGTCCACTACAGTTTAACATGCAAACAAAAAGCAAAAAACATGCAAAGTTTAGTACAACCAGATAATGTCTGGTCGTACATACATAAAGTTTACTACTGGGGAATACAAACTAGAAATGATGTGAAAGAGGCAGAGTAGTGATCAGTATGATGCACTGAGGTGCTGCAGATATCCCTGGAGGGATTGAAAAGACATGGATGTGGCATGTGGGGACACGGGTTAGTGATGGGCTTGGTAGTGCTGGGTTAACGGTTGGACTTGATGATCTTACATGTATTTTCCAATTTAAATGATTCTATGATTCCACATCAGTGATGGTAATTCCTGCAGGAACTGTCATCCTTTTGTAATCACTTAATTGGTACCTCTTCCTTTCAGGAGAAGAAAGTAGGAAAAATAAAGTTAAACTTGCTAAGGAGGCAAAAAGCAAGTTAATGATGCTCACTTCCACTGGAGTTACCTACAGAGTTCCAGCACAGCCATGATCTATGCTTTCAATCACTTCCTCCATGTTGATGTGGAAGCCTTTAAAAAATTCATGCAGTTTTCAACCCAGAACAGTCAAAGTCAACTGAATTCCTTCACCAAGTATTATCTGCCAAAGGACAAGGCAAACACACAGCTTGTAGTGTTCATCAGGCCAATTAATATCCTTCTTCATCAGTTTGTATTTCAAGTGATACAGAAGCATCTCACTGTTGCAAATTATTTACCCTTCGCTTTGGGTCAAACTCACAGATATTCAAGGGCTGCTATTAACAGCTCAGCTTTCACTTCAAGTGAACTGTTCCTGAAACCACCGTCACCACTAGAGTTTCCACTGTTTCCACTGGAGTGATTTTGGATTTGTCTCCCTTCCAGGCTTCTCAAATTGCTGGGAAGTAAAGATTTACCCATAACTATAAACAAATAAAGGACAAAATTATGGGTCAACTTTAGTTTTAAAGTAAAGCCAAGCAACTCTAGCAAAAAGATAAACAAGGGAGCTGGCAAAGGGGTTGCTGTTTTCCTCTCTCTGAGGAGCTGGGTAACACTTTTGCACAATCACCAATAATTTCTGGTTTATGCTATATAACCTTACAAGAGGCTGAAAAAGAGGGTGGATGGGGAGAAATCCCCAAAAACAAGAGCCAGAAGAGAGTTATCTGAGGCACATTTGGCCTTTCTGCTGAGGTGGCAGGGGGAAAACATGCAGTCTCTGTATCAACATCTAATTTTTTTTTATGCTATATTTAAACCAATCTCTTCAACCTGATGAGGAATGTAACTTCCTCTAAGATCANCCACCCCGGGCAGCCCATTCCAATGTTTAATCACCCTTGCTGTGAAAAAGCTCCTCCTAATGTCCAGCCTAAACCTCCCGTGGCACAGTTTAAGACTATGTCCTGTCATCCTGTGGCTTTCAATGAGACCTTGGGAAATGACTGTGTGCCTCTAGCGCTCTCTCTGCTACCTCTCCCTGCTACCTGTTTGAAAAGAATGCTGCAATTTTATCAGTATTACATATACTGCTGGATCTTGAATTAAATTTGGATTTGATTGTTTAATTTCTTATATTCCTCCTGTTGCTGTGAAAACCTCAGCTTGGTTACCTCATGGATCCCACACTTCCATACCACATCCACTTCTAGTCATATCTATGAAACCCAGCTGTGGTGGGGTTGCCTTATTGTCTTGTACAACCAGATAATGTCCAGTACAGTTTAACATGCAAACAAAAAGCAAAAAACATGCAAAGTTTAGTACAACCAGATAATGTCTGGTCGTACATACATAAAGTTTACTACTGGGGAATACAAACTAGAAATGATGTGAAAGAGGCAGAGTAGTGATCAGTATGATGCACTGAGGTGCTGCAGATATCCCTGGAGGGATTGAAAAGACATGGATGTGGCATGTGGGGACACGGGTTAGTGATGGGCTTGGTAGTGCTGGGTTAACGGTTGGACTTGATGATCTTACATGTATTTTCCAATTTAAATGATTCTATGATTCCACATCAGTGATGGTAATTCCTGCAGGAACTGTCATCCTTTTGTAATCACTTAATTGGTACCTCTTCCTTTCAGGAGAAGAAAGTAGGAAAAATAAAGTTAAACTTGCTAAGGAGGCAAAAAGCAAGTTAATGATGCTCACTTCCACTGGAGTTACCTACAGAGTTCCAGCACAGCCATGATCTATGCTTTCAATCACTTCCTCCATGTTGATGTGGAAGCCTTTAAAAAATTCATGCAGTTTTCAACCCAGAACAGTCAAAGTCAACTGAATTCCTTCACCAAGTATTATCTGCCAAAGGACAAGGCAAACACACAGCTTGTAGTGTTCATCAGGCCAATTAATATCCTTCTTCATCAGTTTGTATTTCAAGTGATACAGAAGCATCTCACTGTTGCAAATTATTTACCCTTCGCTTTGGGTCAAACTCACAGATATTCAAGGGCTGCTATTAACAGCTCAGCTTTCACTTCAAGTGAACTGTTCCTGAAACCACCGTCACCACTAGAGTTTCCACTGTTTCCACTGGAGTGATTTTGGATTTGTCTCCCTTCCAGGCTTCTCAAATTGCTGGGAAGTAAAGATTTACCCATAACTATAAACAAATAAAGGACAAAATTATGGGTCAACTTTAGTTTTAAAGTAAAGCCAAGCAACTCTAGCAAAAAGATAAACAAGGGAGCTGGCAAAGGGGTTGCTGTTTTCCTCTCTCTGAGGAGCTGGGTAACACTTTTGCACAATCACCAATAATTTCTGGTTTATGCTATATAACCTTACAAGAGGCTGAAAAAGAGGGTGGATGGGGAGAAATCCCCAAAAACAAGAGCCAGAAGAGAGTTATCTGAGGCACATTTGGCCTTTCTGCTGAGGTGGCAGGGGGAAAACATGCAGTCTCTGTATCAACATCTAATTTTTTTTTATGCTATATTTAAACCAATCTCTTCAACCTGATGAGGAATGTAACTTCCTCTAAGATCAGACATACTATCAAGCCTGTTAGACCTGCATTTAAGAAAAAAATGGCATAAAAATACACTGACAACTTTCTGGAAATGTTCACTGGACTAATTTGGTCACCCTGACTATCAGCACTGACTTACACTGAAGCTAAAAGTCCACTATGGTGCTGTGGTAGCAGTTTGAAAATAACAAGCTAACAAGCATCAGAAGACAGGTGAAATATAAAGGGAGGTTTATAAGGGGAGGTTTTCTCTTTGGCTCCGCAGGATCCTCTGCAATTGATTTCAGAAGTTCCCTGAAAAACAGAGATCCTGAAAACGGCAATTAGTGCCTTGAACATCCTAGAGTGCAACGTACTTGTACTGATTTAAAGATGATTTCTCTGGATTTAGCACTTCATAAGCAAAAGGATTTATCCCTGTTTATACAAGACCATAGAACTGCAGAGTCAGCTAAATAATGAATTAGTTAAATTGTTTTATTTAAGCACTGTTTTGCCATGTGGAAGTGCTGCTGTTCCTCAGGTATATTTTCATGGTACTGAGCACTTCCAGCAGCATTTCTGTACATCTGGGGAAAGAGAGTTCCAGCTTTCTTCTGCTTCTGTTCACACACTCATTTTGGGCCATGTCACTTGCTTTATTTCCAATGCCTTCTGTCACTGAGAACGGCTGTTTTGGAGCACAGTGAAACCTAATTATGTCTTACTGGGCCATTTCACCCAAAAAAGGCCTCAGTTCTTGAAAAGGTTTGTTCTGAAAGAGAGGTTTGAAAGCTCTGTAACAGCATTCTTTTATGCATGCTCTTTATATGCTGTATTAACAATTATATGGTAGTATAAGAACAGCTCTTAAACACTTAAAATTAGGTTTTCCTAAAGAAAAAAAAATGAGTGACTGTTGGGCACAATACCTGTCTTAACTGCTGGATTTCAAAATGACATTTCCCAGTACTGATATCTGTCACAGAAGAAATTATTAATTTTGGAAAAAAGCATGTTCTAATCATTCTGGAAGCAAACACGGTATTTAGGAGCAGCATTTAAAAATCATTTATAGCAGCAGCAGCAATCTAGGGAAAATATTTTATATACAAATAGGCCAGTGACAAATGATAAAGCCTTTCTTTGATGAGAAACCATACATTGATTTCCCTAAGTAACAACTCTTCCCATTTTAAACCCCCACAGTTTGTAAACGTCTGGCAGTCATTGCTTACAATGATACAGCAGCAAAAATTTCTGCTCAGAGCTGAAAGATGTAAATTTTATTCTTGATTTGGAGGGGATTTAACCTTATATTTGCCGTCTTTCAACCGGCCTAACTTTTAGATGGTATCCTGGAGTGTATGCATTAGATCTGTCACATATTCTGTGTTCTGCTTTGCATAAAACTTTAAAATCAGAACCAAAGTGAAGAAGTCCATGGCTCTGTGCTCTAATGTGTTCACATTTTACAAAGACTTTGAGGGTTCTAGTCCCCTGCTCAGGAACTGTTTCTTATTTTAACAATTAATGATTTAACCACAATTAATCCATGGTGGAGGGACCAAAACCTGATTTTTGTCTTTCTATAATCAGATGACTGTCCCAACTACTAAGTTACAAAGCTGCATTTGATTTCTTTATTCGAATGAATTGCGATAATTATTTATTTAAAAAAACAAACAAACAAAAACCAAAACCAACCAGAAATACTTATTATCATTAGATTACTAACTTCAGTTCACTCAAAAAGACAACTTTTCCAGGTGATCAGGGCCAACAATCCAACAATTCACCATGATGGAAAAGATGCAGCACCACCTATTGGGGATGTGTTACATACGCTGGTTATTACAGTTTTAAGCAGTACCAGAGTTTTGTTCTTCATTGCAATGACGTGGTTACAAGGGGAAAAAAACAAACCAAAACACCCAACTAGGAACGAAAAGGAGTTTCCAAAAAGATTAAAGAAGCAAATGCTGTACCTGAGACTGTTCACCAAGAAAAAAAACATGTCCCTAAGTGCCACACCTCCATGTCTTTTAAATACCTCCAAGGCTGTTGGCTCAATCCCTTCCCTGGGCAGCCTGTTCCAATGCTTGACAATCCTTTACATGCAGAAATTGTTCTTAATAGTGAATCTAAACTTCCTGAGCATAACATGAGGTCATTTCCTCTCATCCTATCACTTATTACCTGGGAGAAGAGACTGACTCCCACCTGGTCACAGCCTCCTGTCAGGTAGTTCCTTCCCCAGCTCTGTTCCTTTTCTTCAGACAGGTTCCAGCACCTCGATGTCCTTCTTGTAGTAAAGAACCCAAATCCAAATGCAGGACTTGAGGTGTGGCCTCACCAGTGCTGAGTACGGGGGGACAATCATTGCCCTGGTCCTGCTGGCCACACTTTGCCTTTGCTCACTGAGAAACTGCAGCCTTGAGAGCTGGAGAGAGGTGGCTTAAGAAGGGAAGAGTCACCTCAGGAAGGTTATAAGCAGCAACAAAATAGTTAAGCAAGGACAGGGAAAGAGAAAGGAACTTTCAACTTCAGGTCTCCTTGGTAAAGACCTCTTGGGTGTGACCACTTTGATGACCACCAGTGGCCTTGGTCATGTTGTAATGATCAGGCATCAGCTCTGTAGTGCTGCACAGTCACAGATAATTTAGGACGAGGTGCTAAGGACTGACTGCTTTGTGTACGATAGTGACAGATCTTGCTGATGTTTTCATCTTTCTTGGCAATGCACAAGCACATCCAGCCAGATCTCTGCCACTGCTCTTTACCATCCATCCTCCAAGTGTAAAATATCCACCTCAGGGAAGTTTCATAGCCAAGTTACTTGTTTTGTTTATCATGAAGACAGCCCTGTGTGATCCTGTAGCAGCTTGCTAGTACACAGCTGTATCATCATTTTAAACCTCACCACCCTGGAAATAACTCACTACCCTGGAATTGTAGAATACACAGAAGAATGTAAGGGGGTTTTGCTGGTTTTTTTAAGCCTCCATCTATTTGCTGTAGATTCATCCAGAACAGAGACCTCTGCTCCAAAAGGATGGCAATGTTAGACACTAAAAGTACAGACCGTTACAGGATCAGAGGTGAAAAGCACACACCATTGCTAATTTCTAGACCCTTGGTCTGTTTTATTAACTGGCTTTATTAATTAAGCTTTAAACTTTAATTAATTAATTAAGCTTTATTAACCAGCAGTCCTGATCAGATACCTAGACTTCCAAGAGCTTTAGGAAGCAGCAAAATTGGGGTTTCTTTTGGTGTTTTGCTTTCTTATTACACAGTCTTTTGGTTTTCATCAGAACTTTATTCTGGGCTCCCACACAGCAACTTTATCAGTGTCACTCAACAGATGCAGCAAGACAGCCATGAAGCAAGGATGCAGGCAAATCTCATTTAATTAACATCTTTGCCAACCAAAGCCTAAGCTTATGTGAATGTCACATTTAAATTTTAGGTCTTCATATTTTATTTTTTAACAACCCATCAGCATTTCTAATAATTTTTAGCTTAAGGACTGTTATAGCAGAACTGTTACAAAACCATGTCTATTAAACCTGTATTTTGCTGTTTGCTTGCACACTTCCAGTACTCATCTCCCAGGCCAGCGTCATTTGCAAGTTTATTTGATTGAAAAGGAATCTTATTTCTCTGTTGCTACTTTTCAGTCACATCATCATCTCATGGACCACTGGGACAGCTCTGAGGGCTTTTGCACAGGGGACCTTGGCAACCCTGGAGTGAGGGACAGACAAGGCAGGCTCATGCAAGTCCCTGTGAAATCCCACACTCAAGCACACAGCAAAGACAGAGGTTTCAGGATATTACACCCCAATGGAAAGGTGCATTTATTCGCTACTTTGAGCTAGGTATAAAAATGTAGACAATTGCCCTGTGCCTTGAATAGGAAGTTTAAGTAAATGCTTGAATTCAGAGCTGGTGACCCCACTGATAGGGATAAAGACCCATAAGTTAAGCACTGCAACTCTGTATTTATCATCTCCAGCAGTGAGTAGTGTTAGATCTTTGTTTAGTGAAATTCTCAGCTGTTTTTGATCCTTAGGGACGGATGGATACTAGAAGTCCCTCTTGCCTACCTCAGTTTTTACTTGTAATGGTCTAATAAATCCTCATATTTCTATAAAGGAGCACTACAAAAGCAGGCTGTTGGATACACTTTGCTGGTAATGGAAAATTGTCATTTTAGGATTCTAGGCTTTCAAGCTTTTTGCAATTTTTGGAATAATTTTCCTTATTTTTGATAGTTTGACTTATGGTTTGGGTTGGAAGGGACCTTTGAAGGTCTGATAGCCCAGCCCCACTGCAATGAGCAGGGACACCTTCACCTAGATCAGGTTGCTCAGAGCCCCGTCCAGCCTGGATGGAATCCTGTCCCTCAGGCATGTCAGCCACACCACTGAGCTTGGAGTCATCTGCAAATCTGCTGAGGGTGCACCTGATCCCCCTGTTCATGTCTTTGATGAAGATTTTAAGTCATACTGGTGCCAAACAGACCCCTGAGGGACACATCACTGATCTCCTTGGGCAGTTGATCACTGCGCTGTGGATGTGACCACCCAGCCAATTCCTTATCCACTGAACAGTCCAACCATGAAATCCATCTCTCTCCAAGTAGACAGAGGGAAGTTGTGGGCGACAGCGTCAAAGGCTTTACAGAAGTCCAGACAGGTGACATCCATAGCCCTTCCTGTGCCCACCAATGTGGTTACTCCATCATAGAAGGCCCCTCGGTTGGTAAGGCAGGACTTGCCCTTGATGGAGCCGCACTGACTATCTCTGATCATTTCTTTGTCTTCCCCGTGCCTTAGCACAGCTTCTAGGAAATCTTTCCATGATCTACCCAGCCACTGAGGTGAGGCTCATCAAATGCACATCTGGCAAGAAGACAAACCCCCCCCCCCGAGAATATTTATTTTTCACAATCTGATTATTCCTTTGGAGAAAAAATCTGGAATTTGCTCAGGCTCATCAGAATCACAGAATTACAGAACCACTGAATTGGGTGAGTTTGAAAGGGACCACAACGGGGTCATCTGGTGCCATCTCCCTGCTCCAGCAGGGCCATCCCAGAGCACAGGCACAGGATTGTACCCAGAGAGTGCTGGAATATCTCCAGTGAGGGAGACTCCACACCCTCTCTGGGCAATCTGTTCAGTGCTCGGTCACTGCACAGGAAAGAAGTTCTTCCTCACGTTCAGGTGGAAAAAATTAGGCTACACAGCTGCGTACCAAGGGCTTATTTTGCACCATTTCTTCCCATTTTATTACATACAGAAAATGGAGTGTTTAGCGTGTTCAGTGAGGCCTGAAATGGAGGGGAGGCTTGGGTCCCTCAAGCTGTGCCAGGGAGGTTTAGTTTGGATACTGGGAAAATTGCCTCCGCAGAGTTTTCCAGCCCTTGCACGGGCTGCGCAGGGCAGCGGTGGAGTCCGCATCCCTGAAGGGATACACAGGCCGTGTGGATGTGGCACTTGGGGACACGGGTGGGCCTGGCAGTGCTGGGGGAGCGGCTGGACCCGGTGCTCAGGGGTGTTTGTGGTTTTTAGGAATATATTATTCCCTGTGAGGGCGGTGAGGGATAAAGGCGTGGGGGTGGGGAAGGGAAAAGGGAAGCAGCGCGCGCGCGCACCCGCCATGCGCGGCGGGTCGCGGGGTGACATCACAGATGACGTAACAGACAGCGCCATTATAAATCCGCGCCGCGGCGCCCGCCCCCTTTCGCTCCGCGGCGGCTCAAGGTGCTGAGTCCTTCGTACGAAGCTAAGGCCGAACCACCCGGCGACCAGCACCGCGCCCCGCCATGGCTTCCGTCTCTGAGCTCGCCTGCATCTATTCTGCCCTCATCCTGCACGACGACGAGGTCACCGTGACGGTGAGTGCGGCCGCACAAGATGGCGGCGGCCGCGCGGCATGGCCGCCTGAGGGGCCGCGCCGGGCAGGGCCGGGCGGGCTCTGAGCGCCGCTGTCTCGTTGCAGGAGGACAAGATCAACGCGCTCATCAAGGCGGCCGGAGTGAACGTGGAGCCTTTCTGGCCGGGGCTCTTCGCCAAGGTGGGCGAGAGGGGCCTCGGGCCGGGCAGGGGCGGCGTGTGGGGCTCCCCCCCGCACGTCCCCCCGTGTTAACGAGGCTTCGCTGCCGCTTCGGTCTCCGCAGGCGCTGGCGAACATCGACATCGGGAGTCTGATCTGTAACGTGGGAGCGGGCGGTGGAGGGGCTCCGGCTGCCGCCGCTCCCGCGGGTGGTGCCGCGCCTGCCGGCGGAGCCGCCCCCGGTAAGTGGCGGCCGTGTCCGACCGAGGCATGGAAACGTGGATCCATCGATCCATGGAGTGGCTTGGGTTGGGAGGGTCTTAAAGGTCTTATCTCTCCAACTCCCCCTGCTGTGGCTAGGGACACTTGCCACTAGACCAGACTGTTCAGAGCCCCATCCAACCTGGCTTTGAACACCTCCAGGGATGGGGCAGCCACAGCTTTGCAAGGACCAGTTACACAAGCTGTTTCCACGTGGTTTGTGCCTCACAGTATGTGTATGAGTGTTCTCGAGCAAAGCACCCTCCCCTTGAGAAAGGCTGGCGTTGCACATGAAGTCAGTGTACAGGATTAGTGTTCCGTCAGAATTAAGACTGCTCTTCCCGTGTGTCATCAGAATCATACATTAGTATCTCCTCTTAAAGTTTTAAAGGTTTGATAGAAACGAATTCTGAAGGCTCAAAGCCACTCTGCTAATACTGCAAGCACTATTCCTGGGCTGCTGGCTTAGCTTGTTAGGACTGCTCAGGTCTTCATGCTTGATGTTACAGTCATTGTATGTGAAATCTTTTGTGATAAGTGACTTCTATGAGCAGATAAAATGGAAAATAAATCCTGTCTTTCTTTTCCAGCTGAGGAGAAGAAAGAAGAGGAAAAGAAGGAAGAATCAGAGGAATCTGATGATGACATGGGCTTTGGTCTTTTTGACTAATTAGTTTTGTACCTGCCTGTAATAAAGAACATGTGCTTGTACTCCTGTCTCTCGGATGTTTGTGAAGGGGGGTGGGTGGACGATGGCCAGGTTACCTGCAGCTCCTGGTAATTGCTGTCATGAGTGTTCAGCGGGTGTTTTTTGGTGCTTTACAAGTACAGTTAAGGCTCCTAAAGGTACCCACATCCTCTGGACGAAGGTGGGAATGAAATCCAGTGAGCACGGGATGTGGTGACAGCTTGGAGCTGCAGGATGTCTGTTGCTGGTGCCACAGCCTCTGCTTGACATCTCTGGTCACAGCAGCAGTGCAACTCCCATGGCACCTGTGCAGGGGCAGCAGTGGCACAGCAGGGCCAGGGGTTTTTCACAGTGGGGGAAAAGGTTGCAATTCTCAGGTGAAGGGCTGAGGTTGTGAAAGGTGTAGAATGTATTTACCTTTCCAGACTTTTTATTTTTTATAAGTCTGAAAACTGGTTTGAAGGGTGGGTGTGGGAGGTGATGTAACACTGCACTGGAAAGGAGCTACTTAATGTATTTCATAAATAACTTTTGAACAGGACTTTTCCAGAGCAGTTGAACAAGGTGAACAAGGTAAATAAGGGCTGTGTTCCAAACGTGTATTCCAAAGCACTGAGGCATTACAAAATTCCAGGTGTGTAAGAAGGGCTCCCAAGTTGAGGAGGGTTGTTCCACATCCAAACCAAACACTGATGCACTCTGCACTGTCCCATCTTTTACGTTTATGTAACAACTTTACGATAGGACAGTAGGCATTTGTATTATCAACTCATTTATATTTAAAAAGACACAGGTACCCAGGGAAGAATTCTGCAGTGCACACACACAAAATAACAGAGTCAGAGTTTCACTGGTAACACCTTTTTAATAGGTCAAAGTAACTGTACAGTTCATTATATTCTTCCTGAGAATAATTTATATCCCTCAACAGCAAAAAGGGAGTGTGGTTTTTATTTTAACAGAACAGATGGCATAACTGGAAAACCAAGGAAAATCTAATTACACTGCTCTACTGTAACTCCTCCCAGGCAAGATAGACAAAAGGATGGGTTAGTTAACTACAGTGGGTTTAAAATAGTCATCATGGCTTTATTCTGTCTTTATAAATTATATAAAAATGGGGGACATGAATGGTTACAGATCTCCTCTAAATGCAGCTCTGAATTGCTCTGGTACAAAGCAGCATTTTCACTTCCAAGGAAAACAACATTGCTACAAAAGAACTGGCACATTATCCTGGTGAAAAAGACGAGTGTTCAGTTGTGTCCTACA
Organism: Gymnorhina tibicen; assembly: GCA_013399875.1. Lineage (NCBI taxonomy): Eukaryota > Metazoa > Chordata > Aves > Passeriformes > Artamidae > Gymnorhina > Gymnorhina tibicen. Next base: position 305,631 of record VXAZ01005453.1, on the reverse strand, counting down.
GCTATTTCCAAACAAATGCTTCACACAGTCACATAAAAGTAAAAGGCAGGAAGATGAAGAGGGCTTTAGTTTGTCTTGAAATGACTGAAGTCTTGAAAATATAGCTTTTTATTCTTTCTCTGTAAATTGTGATTAGCATATTGCGACGTAAGTGTTCTAATAAAAAAATTCCAGTCTGGATAGTTCATATACTGTGGGCAAGAATTCTCAGCCCTGAGGTTTCCCCGAATTCTTCACAATATCTTTCTCCCATCTGCTGCTCCAACAGTTTTGGCTCCAAGACCGTGACCCAGTGGCAGCTCAGTGCGAAGCTTATCCCATGGGATGGTGTGAACTGCCCCGTGCCCCCGGCTCCGAGTGCCCGAGGGCTGCTGTACAAACCTCATCTGCTGATAATGCCACGTTCTGAATCCCAGCCTGGCTCTAGGAGAAAGACTTGGTTAAACTGTTGCAATGAGAGAACCAGCGGCCGTAGGTCAGGTCTGCTGAAGCGAGAGGCGCTGGAAAGCCAGGACTGCACTGGGTTAATCCTCACTGCTGGTGGAAGGTGAAGGAACATCCTGTCGCAAGCAGAATTCCGAGGCTGATGACGCTCTTCCCTCAGTGCTTAGTGCGGTCTGGACTGGCTGATTTTCAGTCTGGCTTGATCAATAACATCCAGCAGGTTTTTGGCATCCACAGCCAGGGCGTGAGCAGCCGTCAGCATTTGCTTCTTGTACTCCTGCTGCAGGCTGGTCATGACGTACTGCTGGGCCAGCTTCATCTTGTTGATGAGCTCAGCCAGGTCCGAGTTCAGCAGCTTCTGTGCCATCTCGATCTGCAACGAGACAACCCTGTCAGCCCTGGGGGTGTTGGAAGCACCGCACTCACAGCGATGCCAGAGCCACAGCCCCTGCTTGGGATTCCTGACTGAAGCTGGGCCGTTTCTGTGGGCACCGCGTGGAGCAGCAGATGGAATTTGGCACCTGCTGCTCCATGCCTGGTGGAGATCAGGAGCCCAGCCAGCTGCTGAGCCACCCACTGTTAAACAGCACCAAGACCCAAGTAGTGGATTTGAAACCACAACTTGGCATTAACAGCTTGTTTTCAGGTCCCTATTAGCAGCACCCTTTTTATTACTGAAGTAGCTCTAAAAAATGAAACAGGTCAAGAAGGCAGATACAGGTTGCTTAAGCACATGGCTAAGTCAGGATGAACCTCTGAGATGGCACTTCCAGAACCATTCTCTGGTTCTCTCAGTACCACACTCGTTCAAGGTTTTGGAGGAAAACTGTTCTACTGCTAAACTTCATTGAAAGCTCTCAGTCACTCCTCATCCAGAGCTACAGGCCACCTTCCAGCTGTGCCAAGCTCTGCTCAATTACCTGTTCAATGACGTGGTGTGCAAGCAAATGACAGATGAAACCTGCACTAAGAATTAACTCCCAGATGGTCTCCCTGCCTTGGAATATTGGGGTTTATGTCACCTTCCTATGGGTGACACCTCTATCCAGTTTGAAAAGCCTCACTAATACCAAGCCTAAGTCCACGCAGCAATTTTAATAAAATTCATTTAATGCAGAATTACAACCCAAGAGTTCAGACTGCTCAGGGGACCAAAAGTCCTGTGCCAAGAAGGGAGCACCAAAGCCTGTCCCAACTGGCTGAGGCGGACTGGGAAGGCAATGGCTGAGCACCAGGTGAGCAGAGCTCCACGTACCTCTCTGTGGGTGCTTGCAGGGAGCACTGGGAGAGTCTCATCTACTGTTGCCAGTAAAGTTCTTAGTGCCAAACCAACCTCCTAAGAAAAAAAGATTAAAGAAATAAACTTTAAAGACTTGGAAGAAATGGATGAGAGAATTTTAAGACTGCAAGAGGCAGTGGATACATTTAATTACTCATTTGGATAAGGAGCGAGTTGGAACATGCCTGAGGCACTTCAAACTCCCACCTGCAATTTTGTCTATCACCATCAAAACAAGATGCCAAGGGGTTAATAACAAGTTTTTCTCAAAAAAAGTGAAAAGGTGGAGAAGACAGCACACAACTCAGCACCCTGGATAAGAACAAGCTGGGAATGAAGCACTGTTGTCCACAATACTGGGAACAGAATCCAAAGCTCCAATCTCTGACCATTAAGTCACCCACCCTGTGAACATAGAAAGCTTTTCTACTTCCAGCTTTCCAGACATTTTCTCCTACACCACCCTGAAGACCTCATTCAGGGAAAATAAGCCCCGACTTTAGGCACTGCCCCCGTACCTTCACCATGGGCACGTACTCCTCGGGCGGAGCCGGCTGTATTTTACTGGACATTTCTATCACCGCCTTCACCAGCCCGGTCACGTTCTCGTAGACTTTGTCATTGGAGCGGTCCAGGTTGGCCGTGGGAGGAGGGCTGATCTCCTGCGGCTGAATCTGCAAGCAGAGAGGGGCTGCTGAACCTGCCTTGCCCAGCAGATGGGGCTCAGCCACTTCCCAGCCTGCCGGGAAGGGCTCGGGCTCCCCGCGCCCCCACGGCCCCCGCCCGGCCCCGCTGCTGCCCCGAGCCGGCCGAGCGCGCTGGCTCCGGGCTCGAGGAAGCTTCTTTTAGTTCTTCTGACTGAACCTGTGAAATGACACTGGGCAACTTCTACCAGGGTTTCCCTGAAGAGCTTCCAGTATAGCTCCTTCAACAGAGAAGGGAGTAATTTGAGGAATGAGAGTACTGAGCACTTAACAGGTCTCAGTGGTTCACGTTCCACTGCGAGGGCAGCAGGTATCAGGTCCCTCATTCCAGAAGGGATTTTTGTGCTCCAGAATAACGTGAGAGCACATAGTGACATACTGATATGTTAGAGAGAGAACTGGAACAAGATCATCTTCCAACCCAAACTATTCCATGATTCTAAGATATTACTGTTAGTGAAAATCTACAGCAGGTTAACAAAAATGGTCATCAGTACAGGTGGGAAACATGGAATGCTTTTAGACAGTTGATTTCCAAGAGATCAGAAAAAAACAAGTAAGTTAAAAATCCCGTGGTTCTTACTCAAGCAAAACTTCCAACAAAGTCGGATATGTCTGGAGTTAAATCCAAGACAGACTGAAATAATCTCAGGTCTGAAATGAAAGAAACTTTGCAAACTTCCTTTTGTAAGGTCTTCAGTATCTCTGAACTGTAAAACTATAAGCATCCTGGTTTTCTGCAGCTACTCCCTACTACAGGATGCCCAAACCACTCTGTGTGAGCAGGAGATTAAAAAATTCCTGATTTCCTCCTGGATCTGAGATGGTTCATGGTGGTTCAGCTCCCTATACTGGGTTACTGCTGCTCTCAGGACTGGTCCCAGCTTCAGAAATGTTTCACTGCAAGCACCTGATACCCTGCCCTGAGGAAACTATGAAATAGTTGGATGAGACTTTCTCTAAGGAAGGAGTGCAGGATTCAGCACATGGTGATTCCATTTTGTAGCATTTCATTAAGTGGGTACTGAGAGCTATTACAGAGATTCAATCTAGTGCACTGATCAGAAAATACCTTAGGAAAAAGAACACTGTAATCACCTCAGTCAGCAGGGAAAGGCTGTGATTCGAATCAGTTTCAGCAATCAAGAAGTTAAAACAGTCATTTGGCAAAGTCACATGCAAAGACATTTTGGAATAGGGCACGTACACACGCTCACGCACTGCTTACCCTCCATGGCTATGGTTGAGCAGAATGTGGGGGGAGGTTAAAGAAATTTACCAAAAGAAGGGAAAAAAAGAAAAACAGTATTAATAAAACTCAGCAGGAAAAAAAAAAAAAAAACCAAACCAAACCCAAAACATGTGTAGCAATAAGAGACCAGTTAAAAAGCCTGCAACAAAAACGCATCCTCACCAGAACCGGCAGCCACTCGTGTTAGCTCTGGGTCCTGCGGGACAGAACGACTGCTGTGCACCCGTGTGGGCAGTGTGGGTTTGCCATGCACCCCATGCTTCCTCCTGACTAAACACACGGGCAGGAGATCATGCAAAGCTGGACAGGAGCAAGCCAGTCTGGCGAGCAGCAGAGTGGTGAGTGGAGCAGAGGGCCTGGGAAACCACCAGTCCTGGGAGCACTGCTGGTCCCTCTACACAAACAGTCCAGGACTCGATGTATTTAAGAAAATGTTGTATTCATCTTTCTGAAACTTTTTCTTTAGGTAAGTTAGGATGGGAAATACATGGTCATTTAACTGTGCAGGGCTTGTTCACAACAACTCACCACAACCTTGGTTAAGAACTACCAAGAACCCGTTCTAGATGATACCCAGCCCTTGGAATTCCAGGCCCCAACCTTTCAAGACTATGGACAGTGTGTTTCTTAGCACTTGGTTTCTCTTTGTTTATCCCCAAAACCAACACCACTGCTCTGCAGAAGTCCTGAGTTTCCTCATGGAACTGGCTGACTCTGCCTCACCCAGGAGCTCCCTGGAGCCTGGCCTGAAGGCTCCCGAGGGCAGGCAGTTCCAATCCTCTTCATTTGTGTTCTCCCTGAAAAGGGAGTCTGAACTGGGTGTACAGAAAAGGGAGTCTGAAATGAACCCTAGAAGCATCCTCAGTTTAAGGACTGCAGCCATTAACAAAGCTATGCCAAAAAGTAATGGGCCGTTTTCTTCAAGGGACATTAAACAATCAAATGTCAATAAAATTTTGACAGAAAATAACTAAATCAGCCGTTCTTTCCTACTCAAAGAGCTATTTAGTACACAAATCCTGTTCACTTGTCATTACTGATGTCTCTGGCTGCTCAGGTTTGTTTGCTGTCAAAAGGACGTATTTCAAAAAACATGTTTTATGTTCCAGTATCAGCATTTAGAAAGGAAATTTTAGAGAAGCCAAGTTTAGTAACACATCTGTTACTGCTTTTTGACGTTTTCTGAGGCTTGGCAGCTCATAAAGCACTGGCATCACTTCATAATAAATAATCCTGCTCAAATTCACCACTGCAGGGTATTTACACTGATTCTTAAACATTCCAATAATCCCAGAACAAGAGCAGAAATGAGACAGGCTGGCAGTGCCTGGGATCAAGTTGTGCTGAACACACTGCTCTGATGGCAGGTTTTGAATTTCATGTTCAGATGAAATGGGCTTTTTCTGTATTTTCTTAAAGCACCTAAACTAAGGGTCACTTATCCCAGCTGCTGTGGCCACCACACCATGGATTCCTGCTCTTTACTACAGGCTTGGCAGGGCTGTTTCCTGGAGATAAGGTGGCAGAGTCCCACAGGCAGGGAACAGCACACTAAGGGATGATTTTGGGAGTGCCTGACATCCTCAGGAGCAGTTCTGTGGACACGAACTGCAGCAGGGGCAGGACACAGCACCCTGCAGCACCTCTGCTACAAAACTGCTGCCAAGTTTCAGGTTTGGCTTTATTGCTATTTATGGGAGATGAAACAAGACATCAGGAAGTACCTCACTCTCAGGTCAGACAGCCCATTTCCCCTCTCCCCTTGTTTCCCAGAGCTGGCAGGGCTTGAGGAGCCCTGGTGCTGCAGCAAGAGCTTTTTGAGCACCACAGTTTGGACAGGTCTCATCTCCCTGTGACTGAGGACAGGAGATTTTGGTACCACCCGCGTAACTGGGATCCCTGGGCATGCTCCTTCCTGCTGAGCAGGGAGCTGGGTCCATTTGGGACACCTCATACACTCTTCCAACTAGAAATAACCTCACCTGGGCAGGTTCTAAGTGAGGAATACACTGAATCACAGCCAGGGAGAACCTGAGTTCCCTCCCCACTCCCCTGGAGAGCTGCCAGGGTATGTTTGCCCCATGACAACATTAACTTGTGAAGTCTGGTTGCCCTTTTGCTTTCCACAATCTCTACTTCAGGAACACCAAACTACCTCAGAGCAGTCATGTTTGATTTGCTGGGGGTGTTTCACGTGGCCCTGTTAACGTTCCATTTGCTGGGGGTGCTTCACCTACCTTCACGCCCTCGTTGTAGCTGTCCATGGGGCTGTTGAGGCTGGCGAGGCTGCCCAGGTGCCCGGGGGCTCCGGGGCGCGGAGGCTTCTTTGGTGGAGCTGCGTGATCTGCTCGACAAAACGTGTGTGTTTTTAGAGCACCAACGTGTCAGGTGTACCTGCACCCTTCTGTCTGCCAGCACTGCACAGGCTGCACGTGCTCTTCTCTGCCAGAGATGGACATCTTTAGGTGTCCTGCAGTAAACCCACGGTTTGTGGGAGCTGCACTTCACGAGAACAGGATTGTTCTAGTAAAATACTTTGAAACTCTTCTCGTGGGGCAACTGCTACTGCTCTGGGCACACCTACCCAGCCCTGAGAGGGTGTCACCCCTGGTATCGCAGCTGAGCGCCAACATGCTGCGTGTGCCTGGGGAAACTGGACTTCTTCCCATCAGCAATCCTGGGTGTGATTCACTTTTGAGACCGAGAAACCCAACTTTAGGTGTCTACTGCTGTTTTTACATGTCTGAACTCCACACTGGGTAAATTCCCACTCTGACTCAGCTTCCTCTAGATATTTCCTGCTTGTTGATCTAAACACTGCCTTGGCTTTGCTGACTGCATGTGTGGGGCCTGCATGGGGAACCTGAACACACAGCACACAAACATCAATGTTTCAGTTTGATGGAACTGAATCCACCCTGTATGGAAATACTGCCACGAACTTTTGTTCACTACTGCTGCTGCAAGACTTGTAATCAAGGATTCAAAATGACAGTATCTGCATTTACTGCTTACCTGGTTTTCCCACAGGCTGGTATATGTGCTGGTTACCAGCCTATAAAAGAAAACAAACATATAAAGTAGTTATTGCAGTGCTCGCAGCTTTCATAAGCACTATCTCAATCTCAAACACAGAGAGCAGCCAGTTCTCAGCACATTTCCCACCAGTTAAAAATACATCCTGATTCACCATCATCAGTCCCTCACTACAGGTCTATTACTTAGAGAGTAAGAAAAGAATTTGCATGCATTTTGTACTGCTCACAAGAGCCCTGGCCTCTACATTACAGTTCACCCTTCCTTATTACTCAAATGTGGTGGGACAGTCACAGGTATTTTTTGTCTGTGTCCACAGATCCAACTGTAGAGGTCACGGTGGTGAAGGAGAAATGGCAACACAACAATGAGAGACTCCAGAACTTCCTGCTGAACGGTTCCGTAATGGGAACACATTTCTAAGCTGGTTTGTTTTTTCGTTTTGTTGCAAAGCTCTTAGTCAAGGTCCATGTACTTACTCATTTGGAAGAATTTAGTAACAGACTGAAGTGACTTTCCCTGATAACTGCATTCATACATCCTCCATGCCAGCCTCAGTCACCAGCGTGAGCAGCTCCAGTGTCAGCACGATATTAAGGAATATTTCTGCATCAACTGCCCTTGCCCTTAGGGGTGATTTTTAACTTCCCAACATTCAACTGGGAATATCATACAGTGGACACAAAGAGGTCCAGGAAATTTCTGTGAAGGTAACTCCTTGGTGCAGGTATTAAGGAAGCTGATTAGGAAAGGTGATTCCTGGAATTCTTGTTTGTAAACAGAGAGGGACTCTTGGGCCAAGTGGTGAGCAGTGGCTGCCTCGGTCATGGTGACCACAAAGGAGTTGAGTTTCAAATTGCTGGAGGCAGGAGAAAAAAATCCAGCAAAACTTTTGCTATGGAGAGAGTGGACTTTGGGTTCTTCCCAGGAAACAGTGAGGTCCCTTGGGAATCTGCTTTTGAAAGAACTGGAGTCCATGGATGTCAGGTGCTTTTTAAGAGCCATCTCTTAAGAGCACAGAGGCAGGCAATTCCTGAGTGCTGCAAGTCAAGCAAACAGGACAGAACAGGGCCTGGCAGAGCAGGGATCTTCTAGAACGTAGGTGGACAAAGGAAGTGTACAGACTTTGGAAAGAGGGACAGGTGACATCCCTACAGAGATGCTGTGCACCACCGCAGGGAGAGAATTTGTGCCAACAAAGGCTGACCACAGTTTCAGCTGGACAACACCACAAAAAGGGCTTTTTAAAAATGTCAGCAGCAACAGGAGAAGCAGAAATTACATTGGTCTGTTGCTCAATGAGGTTGGTCACCTCAGAGAGAGGGACACAAAGTGGAGGCATTGTCATGTCATTAATTTTGATTTGTGATGTTAACGTAACTATTTCAAATCTGATAACCCCAGGGGGAAAGAAAGGGAGCAAGAAAGGGAGGAGAATAAAATCCCACTAAAACAATTCTTGCGTTTTACGTCCACAAAATTGCGTATTGAAAGTAGAGGTCAAAAGAATGTGATCAGTCAGGAACTACCAAAATGTGGGTGGTAACTTCTCATTTTTATCACTGCCCAATTCCTCATCCTCTCAGTCAGAAACTCAGATTGACTCACAGCAGCATTAGGCATTTCCCACTGCAAGTGTAGCCAGAGTTATGTTCTGAATCTACTGAGAACTACAAGATCAAATTCTGACTAGAAACATAGTTAACGTGAATTAGAGTCCCTTTTAAAACCCATTTTGTCCATGACCATGAAGTGTTTTCTTTACACTCTTTCGAATGGGGTCTTACTTTGTACCACCGTGCCTGGGCAGAGAGGACTTCCCTAGAAACAGTTTGGGATCTGGGGGCTGTAACCTGTGACATGACCTCAATATCTCCCGGGCATCTCAAAGCATCTTCTCAAGCAGCACAAAATGCAGCAACACTTTTCTTGCTCTTACAAGGCTTAACAGTAACTAACAGTCTTCTCAAGTTTCATGGAAAAAACCTTAGGAGCTTCCAGACATGAATGTCTCCAGAGATGATGCTGCAGTGTGTCATTACTACACTCATTCATGACTGTGTCTTGGCTGCAAATGCAGGAAGAATCCCTAAGTTCTTAAGTAGTGAAGAAATGCTGAAGCCAAAGTAGGAGTTTACAGTCACATCCCAAATGAAATAGGAGGGTGAATTTAAAATATCCACTACTTTACAGGTGACCCCTGGGGAGAAACAGTGGATGAAGCACCAGGTTTGTGTCATTAACGGTCCCTAATCCTCCTTTTCCAACAGTATGAATCCAGAGATTCCAATGGCAATTCAACAATTGAAGAGATGGTTTTAGTTAAACAGACAGCAGTTAAGCCACTAAGAAAGAACACCCGAGCTGCAGCTGCTGTCTGGGAATAAAGGAATGGCTGTGGGGTTTATTCCAATGGTTTCATAGTTTGGATCATTTACCCCAAACAGATTTCTGGGTAATACAACAGAAACATTTACATTCCTTGTGAGGAACTCCTTCAGATATTTAAACAACTGCAAAAGTTACTTTAATCTTGCGTCCTGTTGACAGAACTTGCAGAAAACAATCCACATTTTTCAATAAAAGGCCCAATTCTACGGCACATGAGCACTTATTGTTGCAACATATTTGTGGAAACATTTTAATATTTGTTTCAGGAACAGTTTCAGGGGGAAAAAAACCCACCCAACCAACAAACCTCAAATCCCCCAAACTGCATGAACTGTGCTGCGTGAACCACTTTGCTGTGGCTGCTGTTCCCACAGAAGCTGAGCCTCTTGGAAAGCTGTACAACCATGTAATAATAGTGGAAACGTTTAGCAAAAGCTTTAAATCATCTCCCACACCCGAGACAGTGTACAGCACGTTCTACCAGGAAACTGGAGGAAGAGCTGGGAGAGGAGAAGATCCCCCCCACACTTACTGGGCCCTGGAGACCTCCGTCCTCCCGGTCGATGCTGCCTCGGGAGAGCCGCACGTCGGGTTTCTGAAACAAAAACCAAACGTTTCACTCCGTGCTCTGCTTACCCAGTGATGTGCCCTCGGCTTAGAGGCAGTGTAAAGACAGGGAAATCCTGTTAGAAATGCACACTGACAAATCCAGATGTCATTTCACTCCAGTCCCTGTGCCCCCGCTGCCACCACCGGAGCCTCAGCTGCTCCTCCAGCACCCGCCCTCAGCACAGGAGTAAAAATGCTCTAATAAATATCCATAGTACCACTGCCCTAACACAACACTGGAAAACCTGCATTTTAGTTTTCTCAAAGGCAGCAAAAGTTGGTTTTTTTTCCTAAAAAAAAAAGCTCGCTTCCCAACAGCAAAATTCCAACCACAGGATGAGAAACGCTGCGCATTAATTCCCGCTTCCTGCCCCAGGATGGCTTATATGTACTTGGCTCCCTCTCCAAGCGAATGGGGCCAATTACTGGAGCTCTCTAAACACTCCATTTGGATACAGCCAGCCAACAAAGCCATCCAGATGCCCTTTTCTCCCCACACAAGCAACAAACAAATTTCTGTGTTTTAAGCACAATACAGGAACCCGGGGCTTGGTTGTTTTTAAAAGCAAAAATAAAACCACGCCAATTTTGATTTTTTTTTTCTCCACACAGAAACCAGTCTTTTTTTTTCAAAGAAAATCCTAAGTTGGAAGGGACCCACAAGAACCACTAAGTCCAGCTCCTGGCCCTGCACAGGAAAACCCCACTCATCTCCCCAGCAAATCCAGGTACATTTATTCTTCAAGACAACACTGATTACATGGAAAGACAAAGGAATAGTGGATGTGAAGCCAAGGTTAACACCGATCTGAAGACACAAGCTCAGCAAAATTACAGTGTGCTTCTAGTGCACCAATTCTGGCACTTAAAACCAGGATTTATCTGACTCTCTCCTATGAGATTGGATGAGGAGTCACTGATAACTCAAGGGAAAAAATGGTCACGCACAGCATGAGAATGAACATTTTTATTTAGAGAAACAGGTGTAACTAAACACGGTGCAACTAAACTGACCCCATGTTCTTTCAGAGCTAATTTCAGGGGACAAATACATCCTTTTGTTGTTCAAACCTATTTGAGATCCCTTCCTCCTTTAAGAACACTAAAGAATAATTCCAACTCACATATCCTGCTGAATGACCCTAAAAGCCAGCAGGGCAGAAGGAACCTGCAAAAACACACTAATATTGATCTTTTGTCATTAAAAATAGTCCAGTTGTGCTGCCAGTCTGTCAGAAGGGCTTACATTTGGGATTTCATTCAGTGTTCTGCAGACTGAGTGGGACACAGTCAGAGACAGCCACTGCCTGACAGAACTTGCAGACTAAAAATAGACAAATTGTATCAGACAGGGAAATATTTAACCCCATCTTAAACAAGAACCAAAACAGACACAAGTGGTCTCCTAATGTTTTTCCAGGAATTTGTGACAAATTTTAAGATGAAACCTACCACTGACTAATCTCAAGTTTATCTCTTTATTATGATGAAGGAATTTTTTCTGATTAAAGTCTCATTTGATATGAGTATGCTTGAAACTTCACTAGACAGGGTAAGTCGTGATTCTCGTCATACTTTTCAGCTAAAGCACATAGCTATCCTTGTTAAATATCCATATAAAGCATATGACAAACTACATTTCCATCACACTGATGCTCACAATTTGCCATCATTTCATGTTCATTTCTAGCCAGGAAAGTGCCCAAACTCTTTGGAAATAACCAAAGACTATTTTATCACAGGGGTCTTTAACGCTCTTTGCACTTACAGCAATTTATTACTCCAAAGATGCACCTTAAACCATAGAATGCTTTGGGTTGGAAGGAACCTTGAGGATCATCTTGTTCCAACCCCCTGCCATGGAAAGGGACACCTTCCCCTGGACCATCTAGACCATGTCCCTCAGACCAGACTCCACAGACAATGCAATAGTGATCATCTTAAAAAAGTCAGAAGCACAAAAACACACACTAGTCCAAATAACAAGGTTTTTTCCCTAGTAATGCAAGCAGAAAGTTAAATTAGCAGACACAATACCCATCTCCCCTCCTCCTTGTCTTGCTAAGAAGGTCCCTCCTTCCAGCATCCAAAGCCTCCACATCACAGCAGCAACTCCATTCCCCAAGTCTCCAGCAGCAGCCAACGTGCAGCACGTTGAGTTCCCTTCAGGACACCCCATACACGGACAGCACCCAACCCACAGCCCAGGAACTGCTGCACAGAAAGGCTGCAAATGCTCAGAAAATATCACAAAAGTGATGATTATTAACTTGACAAATGCTTCACACATTACAAAAACAAATCCCAAGTCCTGCTGACCACCCCCACACAAACAAGGCTGTGGAGGGCAGTGGTGCTGCCCTGGCATCTCCAAGAACCTGATCCTAAACTGCAGATCCCAAGTGCCAGGGGGTGATGGCAAACCTGAGGGACCCCAAGCAGCTGCACCCCCGTGACCTGCACAGCTGCACCTTAGAAATAAGGGAAAAATCTTTTAGCAGTACATAAACTTCTTTCAGCTTCCACATTTTCCTCTGCCCCACCAAAACCTGGGTAGTCAGGAACACATGGAACAACAGGGAAGTGTTCCACTTTCGTGTCCAGTGACTAAGAAAAGGCAGAATTACATATTTAATGACTTTAGTGTTAATAAATTCTAACAACTCCCATTTGGCTAAATGATATTCTGATTTACTCTTTTGTGTAGATGTGGAAATGTCAGAAGGCAAACTATTTTACAGTAAAGGTGATTTTGATGATCCAACTCCCATCGTATTTTGAAGTATTGTTCAGCAGCAATTCTCACACTTCTGCAGTTGCAAGAGATTTAATTTGAGCCCCCCCATGCTGCCATGACAGCAATGCACTGCTGAACTTTTAATACTGAGATCCTTGAGCTGGATCTTGAGCTGTTTAATGCAACGTTCTCTAGGTGAACAATCAGCCTCACACCAACCCTGTTCTGTACTTCACACACCATTTCACAGCCCCAAAGAACACCCTGCCATCTTTCCAGTCCCTGCCATGGCTCTGGACACCCCAAAAACCACAGAGAGGAAGAACTATATGTTGTTAAAATCTCGCAGAAAAACGAAGTCCTTCAAAAGTAAACGGATTTTTTTCTAATAAATAAGCCTACTATCTGAAATCTTTGGAAATGTCAAGAGGACTTTTCGGACAGGATGTGTACGTTGACAAACTGGGACATAATCTAATTTATTTCCAGTATTTCTGGTTGCTTGCTAATAAAAGAACACGTAAGCCTTGGAGTTCTCAGGACATGCTGAATTGTAATGTCTTGGTGGGATTTTCTCAGGCTAAAAATTAAATTCTTATTTTAGTAACAGTTCACATCAATTAGACTTGAATTGCAGTTCTCAGTGTCAAAATAGGACAAAACCACAACTATGTGGGAATTTCAGAGAAAAAAAAATAAACCCAAGCATGATAAGGAAACTATGTGAGTTATTTCTTCTTAAGCTATCCCAGAAAGGACTATAAATTTCTTAGTACAAAACTGTTCTGTCTGCTGAGGAGTTACTAACAGGCATGCACATACACATACACCTCTTTATTTATATGATTAAAAATAATGCACATAACATCAGTGAAGCCAAAAAGAAAGGTTCAAACTGGAAACTCCATATAAAGGAAGGAGCAGGCAATTAAACAGGCCTAAAAGAAGAAAATTGTAAAATGTTCAGAGATAATTTTTTATTGCTTTAGATTGTTTGTAGTGCAGGCATTTCTCTTCCAGCTGAATGTGCCCTGGACAGAGACTGTGTCCTGCAGTGATCTGTATCAAGCTTTAGGTGCAGTAATGCTTTGTGTCTCCACTTCAGCTTTCTCAAAGATAATTCACGTATTTCTGTCCTTCCTGGAGAGGCTCATCTCCACAGCACTTTTATCAAGACAGCATGAAAGTTTAATCATCACAAGTTTCAATCAACGTCCATCAAAGCTGCCAGACCTAAAGTGCTGCCTCCCCTCCCTGTCAGGGCGTGGGAAGCACTGTCAGTCCTGGATCCCCCGAAATCAACCCCTCCAATTCTCTCCTCACCTCCCAGTCAATGTTTTGGTGCAATTTAGAATTAAATACTTCTTCACTCTTCAGCTTTTACACAACTGATTTATTTTCGTTCAAGAGCTTCCCACAAGGCGAGACCTGTTTGTTTTCTCTTTTTACAGCAGAATTTCCAGAATTCTGGATTCTGTTAAGGCTGCAGCTTGCACAACATTTCTATCCTTGCAAGTACTGACTAGTCCCCATGTTCTCCAAGGACCAGTTTTAGGCAAACTGCTTACACTGATAACAACTTCCCCGAAGACCTGCACATTTCCATTTCAATGCCACTGCAACTGAATTCCCCATCTGGGGAGTCCCTTCCAGCAGCAGCAGTGCTGTTTATCCCTGTACTAACGTGCTGTGAGTTGGATTTTCTCCCTGCAGAAGCAGCAATAAATTTCAAGTCGTGAGCAAGTTGGTGTTACTCTGGGGAAACAAAAATGGTACTAACAGAAACCCACAGAGGATTTTTCATCTTGTTGCAGTGTCCTACATTAAATGATTTGCAGTTGCTCCCCTGTGAGTCCAACTCTCAGTAGTACAAGTGGGATGTGCTGTAGAGCCCAAGGATTGAGTAAATAGAGCTGCTTTTGGAAGTAGACAGTTTACACTGAAAACACTACACATGGCTACAGAAGTTAAATATTATAGTTACATAAGATAAATATTAAAATCTGGCTCTACTCTTGTTCTCTGTGCTCAGAAGGACAAATATTCTTTGAAAACTGCCTAAAGCAGGCAAGGGAGGGCCAGATTTCTTCTCCCTACATCACTTGAGTGAAAATAGGGAAGGCCCTTCTTCCAAGAGCAGAAATGTTAATTGTCACTGACGAGAGGACATCAGGCCAAGGAGCATGTGTGTGTAATATCTGGCTTATTTCTACGCTGGACATCATTATATGGCCTTAATGCCTCAATAAATGGCTTATTATTACATGTTTGGGCTCTCATGTCTGAATTTTGGATATCCTTCAGGAGATCTGCAAGGCTTCCAAGAGTGACTCCCCACAATGACTTTTCCACATCTCCACTTCCTCAGGGCTAAACCTAGAAACCCACCCACATTCCTTTTCCAAGAAACACACCTGACACACACCCTGCTATGGGCTCAAAGGCACCTCGTGGCTACCAGCAGCTTGTTTAAACTCCTGACACGAGGTATGAATCTATAACAGGCATTCAAGGGTGAACCCCAAAGTCTGTACAGTCAAAATACTAATATGGAAAGAAAAAGAACTGAAGTCTCTTATGGATTCCAATTCCTCAACAGAACAGATGCAAGAGAGATGGTGTTTCCTCACAGTAAAACTAACACAAAATGGAAACACAGCAAATCTCTTCCAAACGGATGCTACGACTGCACTACAGATGAAAAAAATCAGCAAGTTCCTCCTCAACGTCAGTTTGGGGGATGATAAACACCCTCATGATCCAGAGACTGAATCAACAAACACTACAAATAATCGTCATTTGTTCTGCAGAAAAAATCAGAAAGTTTTCTGCAGAAAGTTCCCACACAACCTACTGGCACCACCTGCAATGTCAATGCCTCATTCCCAGAAAACACATAATTCCACAAGAAGTTCTTGACCATCTTTAAAGTTTTAATTGTCAGTGGGATGAATCTGACCTCCTGGGCTGTGTAGGTCACAAGCAACTGGTGCCACACAAGACTGGAAAAGCTAATGCCTAAATTAGGGAAGAAGTTTTCCTTTCCCCTCCCTCTCTTCAGACCAAGCAGTCTGGGTACAGTGGTTTGTTTGCTGTCATCCCAGTGGGAAACTGCAAATTCCCAAGTGGATTCACAAGGGAACCAGTTTCAACACCCATTAATCAAAAGTCACTTCTTAGCTCAGGCACAATGTGGATCTCAGCTAGAAAATGTCCTGAACATGGGGGCATCTACCAGTAGCTAACAGAGGAGATTTCCAAACGGAAACATTCCTTGAAACATGCCTAAGATCAAGCACAGGACTGATGTTTGTCACAACCCACACCACAGCACTGTGAATTATCCACCTGTCCCATGAGGCTCAGGCACCCACAGGCTCCTCGTAACATTCTACTCCCACCTTCTGCTCCATCTGTAGCCATCAGCCTCAAGTAGGAGAAATTTAACACACAACTTGAATTTTGACATCTGTAAAGCCAGAGCTGAACCAGAAAACATACACCAGTGGCACTGACAACAAGGAACTGTGGAATTGCAAAGAAACAGCATCAGAAGATCCCATTACCAATGATTTCTTCTTCCTGCTCTTAGTAAGGTTCAGAGCTTTTCCCCTCCTCACAGAGTTCCCTCTTGTATTATTTCTTCCCACTAGCATGTGCCATTACTCCTCCAGGGCATGACTGGTTACAATTCTTAGCATAGCCAGGGATGTGCTTGGATGGCTGATGGTTACAACTTTTTCAGGGGTAGAGTACACACAGATCTATCTCCTTAAGAGCAAACAGGCAACCTCCAGATGGGCACAGAACTACACCCACAACTTCCCCACACAAACACTCAACTGGATAAAATGAGATTCACCAAAAGCTACAGCTGCTCAAGGTATCTGAAATACAGGACTCACTAGCTGAACACTTATTTTAAAACCCACATTTTAGTAGCAACTCCTGTGTCCAATAAATTTTCTCATTTCATAGAAGTGACCAGTTTTAGCCAGCTGCAATACAAAACCAAAAATCAGGAGGAATTCAGAAGCTCTGTGAAACAAAGAATTACCAGGAATCGTTCTTCTTTTTCAAGCCAGCGCTGATCTTCTTCCATCTCCTGTTGCTGTCGTATCAACCTCTCCTCCATGAGGTGTGTGGGTAGAACCTGGCTCATCCCTCGGATGTCCAAAGTGCCTGCATCCTACAATCCAGAGGAAGTTTGTTCAGTCTCACAATTTAAAATTTGTATAAACAGGTGCAAGAACTTAGAGATTATAAAAGAAAAGGTTTTTAGAAGCCAACTCTCAGCAGCAGTCAAGCAGAGTTTCTTCAGCTCCTCAAAAACGGAAGCAGAGCAGCCGAAGAAACCCTCCAACTCCAAACTTTTTATCTCTCTTGCTCTTAGTCACTGCAACCAAAAAAGATTTGAAAGATTCTGTTCTGTTTTTCTGCAACGTTGTCACTTCCTGTATTGCACTTAATTTAGGCTGGACAATAAAACCAGATATATCAGTTTTGTTTTCTTGGTCTTGAGCAATAATGTAACCGTCCAGTTATTAAATGCTGCAAGATACATTTTTTAAAATCAAAACAAATGTACTATTCAGTGTTAGCCAACACTGGCAAAACATGTCACAAAAACATTTTTTAATGAATTTTTGACCAAATATTTATGCCTGCCTTAAGCTTACAAATACTCCACATACCATACCCCAATGCTGTCTGGAAATCACGAGGAAATAGCGTATAAGTTAGCATTTTTTAAAAAGCCAAGGGAAACCGGGTAACAGACTGTATTTAACAGGTAGGTCTCAGTTATCACTTAAATGTTTATCAGGAACACAGGGAATAGAAGTTAGAGAGGAAAAATATTTAAGACAGAAGCTGCACGAACTGCATTTTTGTGGAAGGAAAAAATGGAATAAAAAAAAGTACAATAGTGGAGAGAACAGAAAAAAACCCCAGAAGGTTAAAGGGGGAATTAATTTGATGTTCCTCAGCAGCTCAGTGTTATCATGACAGGCTGGAGAACACCCAGAAGGAATTCAGCTCAGGAACAGTCTTTCAGACCATTTCATTTTCTCTTGTGAATAAGTCACAGAGAAGCCTCAATCCTTCAGCTGTGCTGGGTATCTCCCAAGAGGTATTTTTACGGGTGTTCCCAACTCTGTGATCAGCACTAAGTTCCAGTAAAGCCTTCTCTTAAAAAACACCAAATATTTGCTATCACTCGGTTAAGATAAGTAGTAACAACTTCATCAAGAATTCACATGAAGTGGCACTTTGTGCCCAGCCTCACAGAGAAGGATTTGTTTAAAAAACAATTCAGTCCTGACTCCCAGCCCACTGCAGTGAGGTAATTTTAAAAAGCACCAGAGAAACTCAGTTTTCCTGAAACAGATCTACCTAAATAATAGAAGTAATACAATTTATAATAATAAAAAGTGTATTTAATTGTACAGAACACAGTAACAGGTGTGTCAGGTCACAGTACCTCCATGTTTGGTTGCCACACTGATATTTCCTGAGGCCGATGGTTCCAGGAATCTGCTTGATCCAGGAGAGAAGCCTGCCCAGGATAAATGCTGCCTGCCATGGCTGGTATCCCATGAGAACCAGGATAGCCTGACACCTTTAGGGGGCAAAAAACCCCACCCAGGCAAAAACAAAGAGAAAACCAGAGATATCAGTAAGACCTGTGCTTCCCCATAATGAAAACATCCCCTCCAAGACAACAAACATGAAAGCACAAAAGTGACTCAATTCAAGCAGTCACTGAGAGGAAGAAGGGGAAGCAACATCAGAAGAAGGAAGCTGAGCCAAACTATGACACCTCTGTTTTAAGTCGTTGAGGATGCCCATCATAACATAACTATTTTAGAATAACTGTAACAGTACAGAAATACAGCTTTTGAGGATCACTGTTTCACGGTGCCTATCAAACCAGCGGCATCAGAGCATGCCCTAACCTCTGCAGTCAAGGAGATCAAAGTCCTCTGAGGACAAAACTAAATCTATAGATACATATGTAAGAGCTACACATGCTGGGCTCATGTTCCAGTTAATAGGAGCCTGCAAACATCACCCTACAGAGCCCAATAAAAATATACCCCCTGCTGTATGTTACAGGCTTAAGGCTTGAGTGGCAGTGTGTAATTAGTGTGCTGAGCTGAGTGGCCTGGGAACTTCTCCACAGGAAAATCCAAGTAGTTTTAATGAGCCTGAAGTACTTATTAAATCAATGAAAACCTCCCTCTCTTCATGGAAAAAATCCCCTCAACTGAGACAGCTGTATATGGCTGTGGCCTTGAACAAACCTAAAACTTCTCAAAGTCCTTTAATGACAAACTTTTGTTCTAAATTTCTTCAGCAGTTTTAGGAAGAAAGGCAAAACCTGTGAGTATACAACGTGGTAGAGCTAAAGGCAGCAGCTATCAGGACACAGAAAATAAAATACCAATGACCCCAAGGAAAGGCCCCCAGTTAATGCCATTTTATAAAGCAAATGATTTCATAGCTCAGCACAAATGTTAACATGAACACCACATTCCTTCAATAAATATGGAAATGTTTCACTGCAGTTTCAGGAATCTGAGCACCACATCAGATGTGGAAATATCTGCCATCTGGAGCAAACCTATCAGGCTCAGTTTGGGGTTTTTTTCTATGTAAAACAAACTCATTGAACAGAACTGAATTAAAACAAACCATGAAAGAAGTGCATCAATCCCACCAGCTGCAACTAAGATGAAGAACACACATTTGAAAAAAACCACATCTACGGTATTAAATGTGATACCTGGTAATGATTTGGCTGTACCATATGCTGGGGACTTGGATAAAACCCTTCACTGGATCTGGGACTGGGATAACCAGGTCTACTGGGCTGTAAACAAAAAGGAATTTTTAGAATCATTAAACACACAAAACTAAAACCAGAAAATTATGTTTCAGTGAGGCAAACATTTACAGGTTCGGCAAATGCCAAAAAAACCCCAAAACATATTTTCTATAATTACAAACACTTTTTAAAAAAACCTAAAATTAAGTTTTGCTCCATTTTTGCTTGGTAATGGATGAAGCTGAATTGTTTGCTTGGTATGTCAATAAATAATGCTTGCTCTGTGAATTCTTTGTGTTTATTTAATTGCTTGCACTAAATGACCTGCTCTGTGCTGTTTAACTCTAGAGAACATCAGCTAAGAACATAATTCTTAATAAACTTCCAGGTGCAATACAACCTTGTTTCCAAATTTTGCTGGTAATTTGTTGCTTTTGTGACTGTTCTGAAAATTAAATCCTTTTGCTTCAGTAAGAATAACACAAAATAAACTGGTTTGTTTGCGTGGCTATTTCCATGTGGTATTCTGAGGTACGAAGTTAGTTCTGATAATTAACTTTTGTGTAACTAATTACCTCAACGTGGAAAGTGCTTTTGATCACATTCTGAACCTCCAAAGGTATAGTTGAGGGTTTCTTTATGAATAAGGAAAAGCACTGCTGGCTGTTTCAGGATGAGAAAAATCAACTAAAGAGGGAAAAAACCCCTAAACTTCATCATTCTGCAAAGGGCTCCCTCAGTCCTTCTGGGCAGTTAAAGGCAACCACACTAACTGGAGACTGCAGAATTTATCATTGCTTGATGAAAAAATTCATTATCATTCTGGACTAGCATGTTTTCTGTCTTAGATTTCTAACAGAAACACCACTGTGAGATACAAGTAATTTCATAGTATGGATTGTGATAGCTGGGAATTATTTGAGGATGCGTAGGAGTTTAAGGCTATAAATAATATGGAGTTAAGGACCTATAACAATCTGCAATTCTTACGATGAATCGTCAGCAGAATAAAAAAAACCCAGTTGTCACCATTAGAAAATTAGATAATAACTAAAGAGACACTTAAAACTCCTATTTACAGAACTCAGCTTGTTCCAATGCCATTATTAAGCACATCCATATTTTACACAAAAGTAGTGCATAAAAAAACCTAACCAACAACACCATCAGATATACAGTGAGGACACAGTGACCCCCTCAAAACAGATGAACTCCAGTGGCAGAATTAACTGCAGTTTTAACACACCTTTGGGCAAGTGTTCCAGTTCGTACATCACACACAAAGGTGCTCGTTTGCAATTAAGCAGCATATTGGTCCAATTTATGCAGTTTATCTGCTTCTGTAACTTGGAACATTGTTTGGTTAGATAAACACCAAATCCTGCTAATTCATCTCAGATGAGTGAACAGGTTGGTGGATTGTTTGCTGTTTCTAACTCTGAAATGACAGCAGCAATTCCAATCCCTTATTTCCCGCTTTCCATCAAGGCATCAAAATGCAGAACTAAGCTCAGAAATCTGATCTGTCAGGCAACAACCCAGAAACGGAGAGAAAAAATCCCAAACACACACAAACCACCCCCCCCCACCGTTCCCCCCTCCAAAACACAACAAAACAAAACGAAACCAACCAAAAAGAGAAAGTTGCCTTTCTCTGAGTGTTGGGGAATGTGTGCAGCATAAGGTGCCACACGAGTACTCCTGGAATTATCAGCTCCAGAGCCTGGGGGTAACAGCTCCAGGAATTCACCACAAACTATCAGGACACAGACAATGCAGTGGCGACTGCACAAAATTTAATTGTTCAAAATACAGGCTCGAACTTTCAAGCAACAATTTGCAAAAATAACTCTGAGAGGAAGCAGACGAGTCAGTGAGAGGGAAGAGGGCTCGGAAACTGGTGAGGTTGGACTCCCACAGCTGCAGAACACATCAGTGATATCCAAACAGGACAGAAATGAAAATGAAGTGGAAACTAAACCACGTACGTTCCTTGGAAACAAACCCCTAATTTTCTGTCCAGAAGGAAAATGCAATTAGCTGACTTCTGTCCCATCACTAATGTGTTATAAATAAACTTCACACTGGCCTGAGAACTCATTAGCCAACAATTCACAGGAGTGCTACAAGAAAGGAGGGAAAAGGAAAGGCCAGGAAACGATTTTGTGGCAGCTGTGGGTGTCTTTTACAAGCTAGAAAAGAAACAGAAAATCTTTAATGCAGTATCATAGCACGGACCAGTTCTAAGCACAGCTCAAGCAGAGCTGGGTCATTTCAGGCAAGGATTCCCAGATGGGGACAGAACTGGCCAGAATGCCGGGCTTTGAACCAACCCATCAGGGGAGGCTTTGAAGAAATAAACGGAATAAAAAGAGAGTTTTTGGTTGCTTTTTTTGAACACACGTAATTTGCAGTCTTAGCTACCTTGGGAGGAGCTTCATCTGATCCTCCTGAGTCCCAGGATACCGTGACCTGTCGCCTGGATTCCATTCTCATTCGTTCTTCTTGCTGCAGCTTCTCTTCCTCCAGTATTGTACTAAGAAAAACATATTGTAATCAAGTAAAACTCCAGTTTCAGTGACTAACAAACCTCTCCATACAGTTCCTGCATTTTTCAGACTAATAAACACTACTTAACTTGAAATGATATAAAATTACTGACAACCAATCTTCTTTTACATACACTGGTTTTGTTTCTGAAAACCAGGATCAGGAAGAAATATTTCTATAGGATTACCACGGTGTTTTAACAACAAAAACAGCATCAAATTTTCAGAAAGCTGTGGCTGATCTTGCACACATTTTTTTTCATAACAGTTCTTTTTATGTGCAATTACACAGAGAAGTCGTCAAAGACAATCAATCAAGCACTTACTTGCATGAAAGCTTTATCTTCACAAGAAAATATTCTACTGAACTGCTGCAAAGGTTCAAAACAAACCGAAAATGTTCTTTACTGGAACTCAAGAGCTTCAGATCACTGGGATTTTTTTTTCTTTTTTAAAGAAAGCAGTCAAAAATACTTCTTCAGCTCTTACATTTTAGCCTAACCAGGAACACATTCGGCAAAGCAATTTAGCAAAACAGAAAGATCTGACAGTATTCACTCAGCTTCTAAGCATTCAGGTCAAAAGGCTGCATTTTCACAAAGTACAAGACAGTAGTAAAACCAGTTTGCTACTTACCACTGTTCTGACTATTAAAAAGCCTGTTTGAAGCTGAACGTGCTCCTGCTGCCCCCACAGCCAGCCTCCTCCCAGCTCTGCTATGTGGCTTATTAATGTTGGATATTTGCCATTTGAAAAATACTCAGAACGAAGCTTTGAAAGAGGGAGCTGCCAATTCCTTGGAGCCGCACGCTACGCGGACAGTCTGGAGATGTGAGCGGGGCAGATTATTTCCATCTCGCTGTCCCCAGGGTAAAGACAGTCCTGTGGAGGAGCTGTTCCAGCTTCTTTATCACTCAGGAGTTTCCAGAAACAAAGCTAAGTTCTGAGTTTATAGTCTCCTGTTCAGTCTGCTAAACAACCACCCAGAATTACTCATTCCGGGGATGAGATCAACTCCAGCAATCTATTCTCATCATGGAACTTCACTGCTTATTTCAAGAATAAATTCCTGCTGGAGACGAGAACTTTGCTTCTCCTTACTCAGCCAAAAAAACCCCAAACTATGCCACTTCTAAAAAGCACAGAAGTCATCTCATCTCACTGCAGCTAAATCAAGTTTATAACTATTGCTGCAATTTCAATCCATCATTGCTGAAGCAACACAAGAATGTGGAACAAAAGCAAAATCAGACAAGTTATTTGCAAAAGTCACCCTGCTAGAACTACCAGGGAAACACAGCTACAGCATAGTGGGGGGAATCTTTCTATTTTACCTCTCTCTTCCGTCAGAAAAAGGAAAATGCAAGATTTCCTACTTGAACCCATGAAGAACCAGCAAAAAACCCTGCTTTAAAGCTGTCACACTTCATCTACCCTGTGTTTTTATGTAGCATGAGAAAGCAGCCAACATGTATCCACAGCCATGAACCACGATTATCATCTTTCAAGACAAGACTTCAGGATTAAGAAAACCCACAACAAAACAAGACAAAAAAAATTTGCCCAGATTAATGAATGAAAAAATGAAGAAAATATAGATTTTTTAACCAGGTTGTTGATACAGCAGTTGCTCTGATCTGAGCTAAAGAATAGAACAGAGTTGGCTGGCAGCAGCTGGCTAAATTTAGAGATGGCTTATTGACAATTTGGGGCCATGTGTGGAATTTGTCACAGCGCAGTCCTGGTTTTCCACAACAAGGAATGAAACCCCAATACCTCTCTCCTGCTATCAAAGCCATTTTACCTGCGATGCCCCAGTGTTCAACACCATCAGCTTGTATCACCAGAAATGTCAAATTTCTATTGAAATTATTTCTTTTTCTTAACACAGGCTCAGCTTTTTGCTTTACAGCTGCAGTTCATCCTCCCTGCTCTCCCCACTGCCTGTGCCATCAGGAGGTTCTTTCCCAGCAGCCCAGAGCAGCCTGGTCAGAGGCTGATGGGCTGCAGCAGCAGCATCTGTACTTGGATGCCCTTGATTCTGCTGACAAGAATATAAAATAGAAATGCCTCAGAAGAGCACTACTCGAAAAAGCCACAAGGAATATAAATGACTCACAGAAAGGTCTTTGTTTTCACAAAAGGGAAGACCAGTCTGTGGATGAAGTAAGAGCGTGCCAAGAGATATTTTTAACGTTTCTTCAGTGCAGCTGCTCAAGTTCTCTGAACAGTTTATTAGAATTTGCAGGAGGTCAGGAGAAGTCAGATCTAGGCATAGTTTCCCAAACTATACATATTTTTAGCAGCAAAGAGGAGCAAGCAGAGAATTCTATCCCTATGGTTCCCCTAGCAAACCTTGAGGTAGCACAGACAAACTTAACTCAGCTTCTTGGCAAGGTGGAGGCTCAAGAAAAATCTCAACTATTACAAGTTTGTGTAACTGATAAACTTATTTAATTTACAAAGAACTTTTTACTGAAATTGGCCTGTGACAGCAAAAAGGAAACATTTATGGGGACCTTCAGTGTAGGAATATTTGAAATACCAAACCACATCCTCATATTCTGAAGGGCACAGCAGCACCAGTGTCTCCTGCTACACAGGTGTGGGAACCTACATTAAGTGCTGACCTCCAACAAGCAGCTTCTTTCCTTCTCTCTGCCACCAGAAACGCAAAGCTGGATGTAGATGAGCGTATGTGCACATACTGTTCTAGTCTGAAAGCACTCTTATGTGGATTATGGACTATTCCTAATGGTCACAGTCAAAGAACAGAAGAATAATGAAGCATTTTGCAGCCTCCATCATGTATGCCAATTACGTGTTACAGTATTTTTTGTCAGAATGCCATAAAAGAAGAGGACTCAAACTGCCCTCACTCTTACCAGTTTTCTCTCTTTCACTTCTAAGCAACGTTTCAGGACCTACATCAGATGCAGTGACAAAAAGCTCAAGTCCAGTTCTCATCAGTTAATTATCTCACTCTTGTCATAAAACCAGACTTTAAAAGCATAGAATCTGTCTCCTTTCCCCCCGCCACTCTTTTTAGAGCTGTATTCAATGTGACCTGCAGCCCCAGGATGCCAGTGGGGTCAAGCACTCTGTTAAAACCTGTGACCAACAATGGGCCACAGTGACACTCTCACCTCCGCAGTGACACAACTGCTGCTTGTTTTGCTATTTGTAGCAGAGAGGGTTCATGAAAGGTACTTTAAACAAAATTTGTTCCATGATAGAGTGAAAAATGTCATGAAATGACATTAATTTGAAAGTTTAAGATTAAAATCAAAATCCTTTTATATTATTTACCATGTAGTGCAAGCCAAAAAATGTCTTCTACACAAAACCAGCAAGGCAACACAAGCTTCCCAATCAAAAATACCCTGTATTCTAATTCTGACCAAGTCAGAATTGCAAGAGTAGCAGGGCAGCACCTCACTGCCCTGACCTAATCTGACTTTTAACCCCCCTCCACCACTTGAAAAAGGGACTTGGAATGCGAGAATAAATTACATTTGGAAATCCACGATCCACCCATTTGTTTCTGTGTTTGCTGGGAAGGCTGACTCAACCACATCCACTTCAGACAGATCAAATGCCATAAAATTACTACCCTAATAACAGTACTTAAATTCATATGTAGCAACAAATAACAGTACATAAATTGTGCAGATATCAGCACCTTTGCCTTGCACAATCAGCTGCAAATACAGTTTGGGCAAAGCAGCTGTTACTATGAAACGGGAAAAGCATCAAATAACAGAGAGCATGTGAAATGCTTATGCTCCTATCAGTGCTATTCCAGATGCAGAAGATTTTTCCCAAAGCCACGGAGTTTTTTTCATTAAACCAGAGAGGAATGAATGCTGCAGTGCTGCATCTGGCTCCAAGCAAACATCCAGTCTGCTCTCAGCTCGAAGAGACTACTCTGGACAGCATCCAGAATGAGCAGCAGCAACACCACAGGGAAAGGCCACCAGGGAAATGGCTTGTTTTTGCAAGTTCATGGGAATTTGAGTTTTGAAACCCAATCTTCCCTAGCTGCCTGAGACTGCCTCAGCATCAGGGAATTGGCAACCTTTCTAGTGAGAGGCTGACTGTCTGGAGCAGCGCAAAGCAGCCCTGAGGACAAGCACGCTGCCTAACTTTGGGAGATAAAGGTCACCGGTTTGGAGTGGCAGAAAGCTCCCTGCTTTTGTGGGAACAGAGCAAAAACTGCATTTCAGGGTTGTGAGAGAGAGGCTGCCCTCTGAACAATGCTTCAAATCTCCTGGCATGACCAGAGGAGTGAACACCCCTCCACACTGGGTGCATTTTTCATGTAGAATGAGATGGAAGGGATGCCTGGAGGTCTCCAGTCCAGTCTCCTGGTGAAGGTGGGCTCCCTGCACAGCAAGGGCCAGCTGCTCTGAGCCTTTTCCAATCAAAATTTGAACATCTGCCAGCATGGAAATTCCAGAGTCTTTCTGGGTGACCTGTTTCAGAGCTCACCCACACACACTGGGAAACATTTTGATGTGTAACCAGCGAGACCCTGCCTTGCTGCATGCCCTGAGTGCTGCTTCTGAGGACAGCCAGGCTCCTGGGCACACTCTGGGTTTACTCATCCTCTTTCCTTCCTGGTGAGATATTCTCCCTGCTTGGGGTTACACACCACAGCTATCTTCCAGTCACATTTTTTAGGGCTTCATTCTCATCTGTGCCAATCAGCTTTAAGTTATCAGTACAACCTAGCTGCAAATTATCAATCATCCTGTACTTCCAGAGTCAAAAAAAAGAGAAAAAGCAAACTAATTACCCATTTCCAACTATTACCCAAATTACACAACTGTGCCACATCTTTTCCTTGCGAGCCCTACCCAGCCCTAACATTCCTCCCTTCGTGTTAACTCCACACAGTCAAGAGGATGAGAAGTTATCTGTGTGAAGGGTTGTTTTCCCTTAGTTGTCCAAATTATTAGTCTAAACAGGAGCTCCCAGAGTAACAGATGGTGGAACTGTATGAAATAGGAAAGAACTTTAAGGTCTTTAAGTTCTCCATACAGCAGTTCTGAAACAGCATCATAATTATACTCAAATTGTCCCTCATTTTAACCATCAGTGAATTATCTTGAACTGTGAACATTCAGTGAAAGCAAAAAAACGATATTGTGAAAATAAAACATGCCACAAAGCACAACTTTGAAGCAAAACCTAAAATAAAGCTGAAGAATTTAGCAATAAGTTACAACAAATCCCAGTGTGGACTGTCAGTGTGCAAAACCTATGTGTTACTCAAAGCTTGTATTGACTTATGCAAAACACATCCTGAGCAGTCATGAAATCCAAAAGTAACAACATTTGTGACCCAATTTGGTCACAAATACCGAATGTGCCTGCACATTATCTCAGTGATGTCTCAAAGTCTAAATATCACCCCCACTTTGGGGCTGGTGAAATGGTGATATGGACACTGGGATATATTGCTGCAGAATAAACTAAGGTGTGAGTTTAGACTGGGCTCCAAGGTGTGTGCTCACACTCATTCCAAGATAAGCACAAGGCAGTTTATATCCTGGTTTACAAAGGACAAAGGAATTTCTGTCTGTGATGCTGCATTTACTGCAGGCTCTGCAATTGCCCTGGGACAGCTGAGTCTGTGCAACTACTGTGCTACATGGCATGAAAATAAATCCCAGCAGCACTCACCTGATGCTTCATTTATTTAAGTAAAGATACATCTCTACTCCAGAAGCCCACGGCATGTTAGTTTAGATAATCATTCTAAATTCTTTCTAACTCCCTCCCCAAGGACTGTAGCTAAAATTATAAGCAAATTTCTAGTAAAACGTGGAGTTTTTCTCGGGAGAGAAAGGAGGTGGTTCATATTTCCAGTTATTTGAATTTATTGCCTAATCTCTTTTTCTCTACCAGATAAGGCCCAGTTTTCCCAAAGACCAGCAACAACCTGGCCTTCTGAAGATAACTCAATACACCGTGCCTCACGTTTTCCACAGAACCAAAACACTGTAACAGAAGATAGAGCAAAAATAAGTATTTCTGAACAAAGGAAATGACCTCTCAGAAGTCAAACCCTACCTGAGTTGTGCTTTAAGTTCAGTAAACCTGGGTCTCCTGCTGGGGTCGTAGGCCCAGCACTTGGTCATAAGGCTGTAGAGGGTGGGAGGGCAGTTTGGAGGCATTGGGAGCCGCTCACCGTTCTCGATCCGCCCAATCACATCATTGTTCTTCACTCCCTGGAAGGGCTTTACCCCGTGCATGAGGATCTCCCACATACACACACCTGAGGAACACACACAAAAACGTTTTCTTCGCTGTGAGCAAACAATGAGACCTGTTAAAAGAGAAACAAACCCCACTTTTGTACTAATAACGCAGTTTCTTCCAAAATATATAGCTAGGGAATAGTTTTGGACTTACCTGTAGCAGAGGAGTGACTGCAGCAGGATCACACACACAGCACCAGCCTCACCTATGGATGAGGCAGAGTGACCCACAGCTGGCTCACACAGCCTGCCTTCACACTGCCTTTTACCTGCCCTAAATCAGTGCTTGCTCATATTCAAATCTCCTTTCTTATGAGGTAGAATATGTTTGCTTTTCCCTCTGACTCCTTCCAAGAGGCTTGTTTTGACATGTAGAGTGTATTTTCACTTTGAGGGTGTTTTAGCGCTGGCATTGGTCCACATTTTTTGTGCTGAAAACATGTAATAAACCAGTTTCTACTGAAACTGCATTAAAAGCACAAAGGGAAACATGGTCTGTCAGTTTAGGATTGGCCAGAATGTTCCATAGGCTTCATTCTTCTAACTCTGACAGTACTAGAGTTTTCTTCAAGCTATTACAAACTCTTCACTTAAAAACATTCACATTTTAATTTGCAAAGAGAGTGAACTGTTACTTGACTGTCCTGTTCTTATTCCAAGTCTCATCACCTTTGCTCCCTAACACAACTTGTGTTCTGTCTGTACAGGCCAGCAGGCAGCATCAGCTTGAGCACAGCTCATCAGATTCATAGAAAATGTTGTATATCTGGGAAAAAAGATCGAGGTTTCAGGACGTGTCCATTTACCCTTATATTTAATGAGCTTCTGGTTGTAGTTTGTAGGAGGCCAGGAGCTATAAAAGACAAGCTAAGTGGGAAACTAGCATTAAGGATCTGGAAATTGGGTATCTCATAGGATGATCTGCACATTAAGGAAGGTAATGTGTATGAACACAAAGAAAAAGTCAAAATGTAACAGAAAAACAACAAGTGACAGCAGTATAACACAAAAAACCATAACCAAAACCAAAACCAACAGATAAAAATAATCTGTAACTATGAGCTAATTTCCTTGTACCTTAATTTCTGCCAGCTTCTTACTAGAGGTAAAAAGGCCCATGAAAATTCAGCCTTATTGAGCAGGAAAAGAAAGAAAAATACGGAGATGGAAAACATGCTGGAAGAAACTGGATTTTCAGAAGTAAAAACTGTGACAAATGCTTGGAAATTATTCCCTTATAGCAGTTAAAATGAAACACTGAACTCCTCCAAGAGGACACAAAGAACCCTCCCCATGTGGAGCTCACTTACCAAACATCCACACATCGCTAGCTGAGGTAAACCGTCGGAAATTGATTGACTCTGGAGCCATCCATTTGATGGGTAATTTTCCTTTGGAAGCTACAGGGAAGGCAAGAAAGGGCAGGCTGTTATCCCCACTACAGATCTCAAAAATAGGTTTTGTTCCCCATGAAGTAATTCATAGGCAAAACCAATCTTAAGTGAAGCACTTAAAGTATCAATATATAAGGTTGTTTGGCTTTACAAGAAATGGAGAAATGAACCAACAAAACCCAAAGTAGTAATAATAATCCCCCAAACCTCCCCTAAAAGACCCCAATAACAAACCCCAAAACACACCGAGAAATGATCATGTCAAAGTTATTTTCCATCTTAGCAATTAAAAAGATAAAATGTAGCTCAGCAAAGTGAGACAAATGAAACGAGGAAACATAACAGAGTGTAAGGGGACAGATAATGGATAATTTAAAATACATGAAACCAGAAAAATATTAAAGATGGGATTTATGTACTCATGGTTTAATAATTATAGACCAGCTTTGGAATGCTACTGTTTGGTACCCAACATGCAATCTCTATTCTCCAGCTGCATTTCCCATCCATCAGGCACTGCACGACATCTCTCAGCTGCCGGAGACACCAAAGCTCAGCATTCCATCCAAAATGGGGCAAAAAGTAGGCTTCAAAGGCAGTTTTGTACTGAATCTCCCTAGTCCAGTGGCATGTGAAGCATGCAGCATATGACAGCACAGACTCAACATTTATCTGTCCCTACATGTGAATTTGCTACTTTTTGCACCTTAAATCACACCTTGTGATCCTTCTTCTTAAGCACACGTAGGACTTCACTGCCATTATTAAACTGCTCAATAACTTGCCTTTTTATACAAATGCAACAGCTAGACCAAGGAAATCTGGCCAATTCCTCAATAATGTGAGAAACAACTGTGTTCCCACTGGCCTGCAAGAAGGATCCAGAGGTCACCTCACCTTTGTAGTACGTACTGTCTTCCATGTATCGGGATAAACCAAAGTCACCCAATTTCACACAGTCAGTGGTAGATACCAGCACATTTCTAGCAGCAATATCCCTGCCAAACAGAGGAGGCAGTATTTCTAGTAACTTTAAAACATAAAGTGGTGAAATATTATCTCCTGAAGAAAATTTACCTCCTGCCCTGCAAAGGTAAGGAACTCAGAGCTCAGTCCTGTATGAGGTTTCCTAATAAGGAGCTCAAATTCTCACTGTAGTGAACAACAAGGTCCTCCCTGAGCCTCTTTTTCTCCCCCATTGTTATTTACAGTGTTTTAATATAAATATCTACATATATATGCAAAGCTATTACTTTATATGTGTTTGCATCTACATTATCACCACACATATACAGAATTAGACAGCAAGTATTTAAAGAAATAAATTGCTTAAGTTCAAAATTAATTGTACTTAGTAATCGGAGTGCTGTGAACTGTTAATTGCACACAGTAAGAGGCTGAAGCCAGTTTTCTCCCTAGAAACTCATATTCACATCCAAGGGAATAAAATTCAAAACACACCGTGAAGGAAGTTTAGGTTAATTTTCTGGTTAAGCAAGTACTTGTATTTTATAAATATTTTACTTCCCCTCTTCTTTACTTAAGAAGCCATCTGCCCTTGTTTTGCTTTTCTATATTTGAAAGATTACAGTTGACTCACAGCTTGAAAAAATACTGTATCCACAAAGCAACAAATGAAAACGATTCCCACTGAAATCCTGCACCAGCTCCAAGTCAATCCAGGAGTGAACCAGCAGGTGTCACCCTTGAAAAGGGTGTAATTTTACTGGAAACCTCTGCAAAAATGACACTCCCTAAAATTTCAAGCAGTGACATATAAAAATACAGATACATACGTATGAAATCTTACCTATGTACAAATCTTTTGCTCTCTAAGTAGGCAAGAGCTGTGCTAAGCTGGTAAGCGTAGAGTATCAGAGAGGCCAGGTCCAAGCTGTACTTCCTTACTTGCAAAAACGACCTCAACTTTTTGCACCAAGGAGGAAAAAACAGAAAGATATCAGGACAAAAAAGTAACAAATTTGAAAAAGGCATATATCAAATTGTGAGGTTTACATGAGTATCAATGAGATTGACTTCCTTCCCTTACAGGCTGGATGAGGAAAAGAAAACCACTTTCCATGAAGAATTGTGACTCTGAATAAGAATTCAAGCAGTTTTTCCTACATAAAAACGTTGAACTAAAAAAATAACTAGTAACTTTGTGCATTCTTTTCAGTCTCCTTTTAAAAGGCATCTGCTGTTGCTGTTCCAGAGTGAAGCATTCCTGGACTTTTTGTTTTTTCTACCCCTTAGTGCAGCCTCCATTTATGGCCTAAATCACTTCAGAACTAAACAGCACCTGGCCAAGCCAAACACAGATTGATCAGTATTGTTTAATTTTAATAATTAATTTTAACCTACATGTGCTGAAACAACTGAATTTAGCTCAGAGTAGCCAATATCAGTGCAGAACATTTGTAAGCTATATTCCCAGTGTAAGGCAGGCAGGACCTACTGGAAGGTGGCATTAGAGTGTCCTTATACATCAAAACAAGGCTTTGAAAAGTGATTTGGGCACTGGAAAGGAAATCTATTGACAGGAAATGACTTCTCCACTACAGGTTTTTCTGCCCATCCCTCCTTTTTTTTTTTTTTGAGAATGTACTGCAGTTTGATAATTGCAATGACAATCACATAATGCTGTATGAAATACCACTGCAGCTCACGTTTTCAGAAACGTGTGGCTCAAAGAAAACTAATCGATTATAAAAAGTGAGATCCAGTTTTCTCTAAAGCATTCATCCAAAAAACATAATAATGAGGGAAGTCCTCTTATCTAGGGCCTCTGCTGCAGATATTCTACAGGAAAAAAAAAACAAGGTAAGAAATTCAATGTTTCAAGGGAAAATGCAGCATTACTGAGGAAGAATAAAAGATGTACAGTTTCACTTCTGGAAGGTATGTTTGCAAATGCTGTTTAACTGATTATCACATTATCATCATCTTGACAGAGGTCATGCTCATGCTCTCACTCTGGAACTGCAATTGAATGCTCTGAAAACTGACTAAATCACTCTGGAATGAGGTGATGCGGTTGTCCCAGTAGAGGAGAAGGTCAAAAGCTGCCACTCCTGTTTCTGAGTCCATAACTCTGCAAAGGAGTATGATATCATGCTTTCAGTGAGCTGAAAGAGAGGAGACCAGAGCTGCACGAGGATTTTTCATACCTCTCCAAGCGTACAGAGCTCCATGATTATCCAGACTGGGTTTTCTGTAATAACCCCAATGAGCTTCACAATGTGAGGGTGATCAAACTGACGCATTGTTACTAAAAGGAAATCAAAGAATTCAGTGTGTTACATAAAACCGTTTTTAAAAATAAAATAAAGCTGCTGGTTAAGAAGCATTTAGCCCATGGCCAGAAAATATAATCGCAGCACTTGAAACAACTTGAAACAACTGTTGCAAGCAGTAATGTCTGGTCATTACATGTGTTGAGGGCAGTAGGAAACACTGATTGCTTGATCTGTGCTGTTCTCCACTCAAAAAAATGCAAACTGCTGTGGAAGGTCCCAGTCAGGTCAGGTTCTGCCTCTAATCTAAGTGAATAAAATACCCTGTTAAACCAGTGCACAACCAGTTAATCTGTGCCTTTCTACTGGAAGAGGAGGTAGGAAAAAACAGTCTGTGTAATTGAATTACTTGAAAAAACATGTCTGCCAGATTATGACATAGACAAAAATCTTATTTTTAATCATTACATCACTTTCTTTTCCATGGAGTTAATTTCAGTCCCGGCAGAGCAGACACAGCACGTTGAATGCAGTGTGACATACGAGCCATCGAATCACAGAATGGTCTGGGTTGGAAGGGACCATCAAGAGCAGTCAGTTCCAACCCCCTGCCTTGGGCACAGGCACCTTCCTTTGCTTGCTCCAAACCCCATCCAGCCTGATCTTCAACACCTCCAGGCATGGGGCAACCACAACTTCTCTGGGCAACCTGTGCCAGGGCCTCGCCACCCTCAAAGAATTTATCCAAAAATCTAATCTAAACCTGCCCTCTTTCAGGTCAATCCATCACCCTTTGTCCTATCCCTGCCTTCCCTGATAAAGATTCCCTCCCCATCTTTCCCAGAGGCATCTTTTAGGCACTGCAAGGTGCTCCAAGGTCTCCCCAGAGCCTTCCCTTCTGCAGCTTGAACACCCCAACTCTCCCAGCCTGGCTCCACAGCCCTTGGAGAATCTCTGTGGCCTCCTCTGGACTCATTCCAACAGCTCCAGGTCCTTCTGGTGCTGGGACCGCAGGGCCGGATGCAGCTCTGCAGGTGGGGTCTCACCAGAGAGGAGCAGAGGGGCAGAATCTCTTCCAACACAGGCATGGCAAAAACATCAGTTATGTATTGCTGACAAACATCCTTCATTTGACCCTCCAGTAGCTTCTCTGCTCCACTTGCAGTTTGTAGTGTCAGCAGAAATACACAGGAATTACCAAACTGCAAAGTTTGCTTCAGTCTGCCTCAAGTTCGGCAAGAATAAAACCCATTTTCTTCTGCTTTAAATTTAAACTAACCACAAGCTAAAAACCAGGAGGTGGTTCTGGATTTCCACTCTGATGAGCTCTGAATTCTACTTCTGCACATGGCTACACAGCAACCCCAACAAAAATCCTTGGACAATCCTGTTTATAAGGCCAAAAGTTATAATGATTTAGTAACATACCTTCCTGCAAAGAAACTGCATGGGCAAACTTAATATATTATATTCTTTAAAATATTAATGTTATGAATAATACAGGGAAAAAAGCAATAAAGCAAACATCCCTATCATTGACATAGCTGAAAACATTAATAAAAGGGAATAAATAACACGGTGAAATGTCATACAGGCAATAACAGCTGCTAAATCTTTTCAGCGTTGAAAGCTCCACCACAGGCAAACCTAAAAATATCTTAATATTCCCAATATTAAAATACTAGGAAATAAATTTATTAATTCAGTGAAGTAACCAACTGTTCTGAGCGAGTTTGCAATCTGAACACAAGACAAAGGCAACAGATGGGAATTGGAATGAAAAAGAGGATGAAGAAATGGCAAAACTATTAAATCAAAATTGAAAAGTACTATTTACATGTTGATTACAGTGGCATTTCCTAATCTGTCAAACTTGAAGCATAATAAGGAGCATTCAGTGAGCAATTATTTTCCACACTGCCAGGAGACAGCAGCCTACCTGTGACTGCTGAGTTGTTACTGTAAGCAATGGTATTTACTGTTCCAACAGATAGAAATGCAATGGAAAAAATTACAGTAATTTACAAAAAATCTGACATTCAAAAATAGGAATCCATTAGCTATGAACACAGATCTGAACAAGTTGAAAAAAATCCTTGCACGTAGGAATAGTGAATAAAATCTACTGTAACACCTGACCACAAGCAATTACTTTATTGATAGAATACAATACCTTGACATCATTTAGAGGCATACAATAGCAGGGGATAATAGGCAAAAATGAAGGCCTAAGTGCCATTTCTAAATTTGCTAGCAAAACCAAACAAGAGAGGAATCAGTAACTTCAATATTCTTCCAAAAGGTTCTGTTCCTATTCACCTGAACAAAAAGCCTTCCTCCACGCATGAAATGTGCTGTTTGGGGAATGCAACATTGGTGGGCAATTATTTAGAAAAACGGTCTATTCTAGCACAGATTTTAATTCTGAATTTTCAAAGTAGATCTCTCTTAGACACAACATTTCTAGCAGAGACAACTACCCGACCTTCCAAAACAACCACCTGGAGAAACTGCTGTGTTTTTTAATTCATTAGGGAAAAAGAAGGAAATAGAGGATCAGATCTAATATTCCAAAACTGGTTCTAAAGCCCTACAGGAGTCAGACATCACCACTCAATTGGGAAAATCAAAGAACCCACACCCAATCATATACACGGGCAGTAATGCCAGGATGTAAAGCAGTGCCCTGGCACACACTGTAGGAGGGGAAAACATCAGGTTATATATTAATAAAATATTTACATCAGTGTAAGAAGTTTCTGGCACGGGTGGCCACAGTCTTTGCAAGGAGCAGTTACAAAAGTGATCCCAAAAGAAGTAGTTTAATACTCACAGGCTTCTTGTAAGAATTTTTCTCTAACACTGTCTGAAGTGCAGTTTTTACATGTTTTGATTGCAACAGCCATAGCTGGATTTTCCTGGAAGACATTAGTGAGAAATAGCTGAAATCCAACCCACCAAACACAGCCCACCAAAAGCAGTCCTTCAAAATTCTGGCAAAACTACTTTGGAGAAAATTACTATTAAATAAAATACTTTTAGTTCAGAAATTAAATTTTGAAAGCTTCAGTGTTAAAATACCATTACAATCAAGACACCTTGCGTACAACATTTACATCTAATGTGTCTTGGAAATATTTAATCTGTTTTAAACCATGTTAAATTGTGGAAAAATTATAACAAAAGATGGTAATTACAATAAAAGATGTGAAGTTTAACTGAATAGTACTGTAAACTTTTTTGTGTTATTGAGGATGGTAAAATCCTGACAATATTTAGCAAAAATAGAGGAAAAAAGGAGATAATGGCAAAAAACCCCACTTGGCTTATACAGCAAGAAACCCAGAAAGCCAAATGAAGAACTTTTAGTGGCTCTCTCAGAGGAAAGACTGTCTGTAACTGTGAACTCAAACAAAGGAAAGTAAATCAGAGATTTTTATATATTATCTTCACAATCAGTTAGATCAAGGCTTTAAAACCAAGTTGAACAGAACAACATGTATTTCAAATCAAATGGACTTTCCCATCTGATTTCTCACCCTCTGAATACTGAAAAATGAGAAGTTCTTGATGGGTTGAGAGCAGCTGAAGTGTTTTAAAACCAAGCTCCTGCATTAGGTATGGGCTTGTTCAATATCCTCACCCAATTTTTAAGGCCAGTAGAAGATGAAGATTCAGAGTTATTTTCTAGGCCTGCTCATGCTTGCTCTGTTTTAAATCTATTTACAGGCAAACATTACCAGAATTAGAATAGTATTTATATTTTGCAGGCTAAAGATCTTATTTTCAAAGCTGCTCACAAAAGAGATCTTCAAGTTGGCTTGGCAGGAAAACATTGATTGAATCCTTTTCTCACACATCAAATGCCCATAAACTAACTAAAAAAACTGATGGTAAATCATGATTTTATTCCCTTATGAAACCAGGATTGAACCATCAGCCCAGGGATGAGACCTCTGGATGCCTGCCAGACCCATCCCTCTCCTGGTGTTACACACCAAGTTTTTGAAATATCCTTTAACCAACAGGAGCATCAAAAGGAAGAATCTCAGTGTCTGCAGAATAAACGCTGGAAAAGGCCCAGTATTGGGGTTTTGTTCATCTTTTGGTTTTGGATAAGGACACAAACCAGTGAGGATGTATCAGACTGGCCACATTTTCTGTACTGGGCAGCAAATGGTATTTTAAATAACACTTTGGGATTAATTCCACAGTTAATCAGCCTCTAAAGACAATCCTACTGGGATTGCTTACAGCTGAGCAATAGGATCCTGTATCCATACACCCATTTTCCCTTCAGTAGCCCACACTCACAGCCTGGCTGTGATCCTTCAGGAGCAGCTGGGAGAAAGCAGCATTCCAGGAGAGTGGATGCTGCACAGTCACTAGAATCAGAACTTTACAGGTGCAATTAAAAGGGATAAGTGGAATTTTTGAGATTCAGCTTTGAGCTAGCAGAACAAGAGGCACAGAATACCCCCTCTATTTTTGCACTCGAGCTGAACATGTACATGGAACACTACCACGTTATTGGAACTAATCCTACACTGACTGTAAGATTTCTTCCCAGAGTCTAAGTTACACTCTGGGACCAGAACATTAAAATTTAATGACATCATTGTTCTGTTTCACCGTCACATATTCCAGTTTCTTAAATCTAGTAAATTTTTATGAATAAAAGAAATCAACAGGCTGTTCTTTAAAAAATGTCAGCACAGGATGCCTGAGTAAAACCTGTTTTCCAATTCACAAAAAAGAATAGAGACAGCCAACATTTTCAAAACAACAGTCCCTAAGAAAAGGGTCTTTAATTAGTTTTACAGAGCTCTAGATTTATCCACCATGCCCCAAGTGAGTGAAACATTATTCCTTGGTACTCCTGTTAACTTGGACAGAATGAAATTAAAAATAAGAATCTCTCTCAATGCAAAGTATATCAGATGTGCTTTGTAAATAAGGGTATCAGAGCAGACTTCAAGCTTGTCTTAAACAGAACATTTATCCTTATTTACTTAAATATTGCATTGAAGATTTATTTAACCCACTAAGCCCAGGATCCTAACCAGCTGTTAGAACTGAAGTTAGAACTAGATTACTGTCTACAAAAATTCCTATGTAATCTATCAAAAATTCCAGCAATTTCTTCTAACATGAAATAAATCTTCATTTTACAATCACATATTTCTTTTATTATAAGCTTGAAATTTGTTGAAATTAACTATTTTTTGAAGCTTTCTCTTGGCCTTTTACACAAACTTTTTGATCTATTTAAACTGAAATCTCAGTGTTTCTAAAAAAACTGTTAAGTACCATCCTGACTTACACAAGTCCTGCCAGCCTCCCTGGTTTCACTGAGGTAATTCTTGTGCACTGGGATTTTGCTGGATCAGTGTCCAAGTATTTTGTATTTTATTTCAGGAAAACATAGGCACTTTATTAGGCTTTGTTGTGAGAGAGACGGTGAGATTGTCACTGCAGCAATTTTTTATTCGTTCTGGAAGACTCAGACCAAGACCTCTAAGGAATACACTTGTTTTTTGTTGTTTTTACTTAGGAAAGTTTTATTGCTTATTTTTGCTTGAGAAGTGAGGCTTACCGGGCTCATGTAAACTCCTTGGTGCACATCTCCAAACTGTCCTTCCCCAATGCAGCGCCCCAGCTCAATCCTCTCCCTTTGAATTTCATAATCTCTGGCTACAAGAATATAACGCACTTGAAATATTAAGTTTCTGCTGAAGGGCAAGGAAAT
Organism: Gymnorhina tibicen; assembly: GCA_013399875.1. Classification (NCBI taxonomy): domain Eukaryota; kingdom Metazoa; phylum Chordata; class Aves; order Passeriformes; family Artamidae; genus Gymnorhina; species Gymnorhina tibicen. The sequence goes on along the minus strand of VXAZ01005453.1, from coordinate 267,156 downwards.
AATCCACAAGACACAAAACTCAAAGTAAGTCACTCAAATGTCTCACATATGAATAACTAAGATTAACATTTGCTGCACACCAACCTATAGAGATGCTGCACACACACAGTGGAGACCTCTCAAACCTCTTACCAGTTTGAACCAAAGCAACGGGAAAGGAATTGTGAAATTTCTACATTGTTAAATTAACTGTGCACTTATTTCAGTGCAATAAACGTAATTAAATCATTTTTAATTACAGCTGGTGAAAGACAAAGCACACAAACAGTTTAGGGCAACACCAATGATGTTAAACACAGCCTCAGCACACATCCCTTGGGCTGTTTAAGAGAACTCCACCATGTGGTATTTTAGATTTTGGAACCATCAAAAGAGCCCAGAGAACTTTTAAAGAGGTAACTGCAAGAAAAAAAATACAGGAGCAAGAGCATGGCAAATAAAGATAAAATGAAAGAGAGGAATTTTGAGTGCACTACACCTCTGCCAGTGTGCAACTGAAGTAGAATTGAGATGTTTGGTGGCCTTATGCAATTTTGTTAACGTCACAGTTTAATAGGCTGAGAAGATTACTGATAAAAATGGCTCAGTACTTCAGCAAAACATTTCATCAATTGCAACTGAATGATTTCATTTGCAATTTAATTTCTAGCAGACATGGAAAAATATTTCAGGAACAGCAGAAAAGCATGCACAGTATATGTTTTCACCTCCACTTGTATCATTCAGAGAAAAAAATGTAACCAACCAGCTTAGAACTTCATAACCTTGACATCATTAACACTACAGAAGTAATGTCATCTAGAGCTGGCTAACAAGGTGATAAATGCCTTTTCCATCTCTTTTTTTAAGTAATGCATTTTCCTCTTTAAAATCCCAAAGCTAACTGGTTTAACTATAAATAAATAATGTTTATTAAATGAAAGTGAATAGTAAGCTTAAAAATTCCACATCATTCCAAACTGCAAGCATACAGGGATGGGTAAAGGGTCTCCTGTTACCTTCATCTATTCCATAGCTTTCTGCAGTGCAATTAAGAGAAAAATCAAATGCTTACTTAGATAGAGCTTCTTAAAATCAAAACAGGACAAACATTTTTAACATTAAAAAAAAAAAAGAAGAAATATACTGATGCAATTTTAAGTTTACATTAGCAGAAGTCACAGGTCTGTTCCTGTGATCTTTACTGACTCAGTCCTTTGGGAGCTGAACACTTGAGTCCCCTTCAACCCAGCAAAGCATTTAATGAATTTCCCTCCACAGCCCATCTCATGGGTTTTGCATTGAAGCCATATTCAAGTGTTCAGCACATCCAGGGCTGGGCCCACAAATAATGACTTCCATGAGAATTTAAATAAAAAGATCGGGGTGGGGGAAAATAAATTACACAAAGTTAATCTGTTAACAAAAATAAAGGATATCATTTATCACAGTATGTTTTGATCCTGGAATGATGTTAATAGAATCATACATTGACTTAACTGCCAGACAGTAAAAATGCTCTGTTTATTTCTGGAAAACATATATTCTTGCTTTTGAAATATTGACGTTCAAATACATATATGTTTTGCAAAACATATATTCTTGCTTTTCAAACATTTTCCACAGTAGTGGAAATGATGCTGTGAACACTGAAGTGATCATGAAACATTCTGCCCCGTGGTGAGCTCAGAAATCTGTGTAAGTTCATGGTCCTTCAGCAGAATGTGGCCCCAGCTCAGCACCATCCTCCCCTCTCACACTGACCAAACCTGATGTTTTGGCAGGATTCTGCATCAGTGGATTGTCTGCTTCCAGAGAAATCCTTGGTTGCCCAAATGCAACTGGAATTTCCCAGATGCAGCTTTTAAAATCAGAATATTGGACTTTCACGTTAAATGAACTGGCCTTGACAGTTTAGGATTATATCATAATTCAAACAGGCTGTAACGCAAAATCCTTGTTGTGGCTACAGCACCACTGTTTTTACTTCAAAGATGAAGATTCAGCAGAACTTTGAATTTTTGTTTTTGCTCCTGCAGTCTTTCATCTTTAACAAAATTGCATGTGGTACAGTTGAGCTTTCCTCTCTCAGGGAACTGGAGAGCAGCACGTCTGTCACAGAGCAAGGCGAGATACAGTCAGACAGCAACACACAGAGCTTGCCACGCTGCTCTTATCACAGAGATCTTATCCAATCTTTAAGTGTTATGTTCAGCATCACAATCAAAAAAAAAAAAAAAATCCACATTTTGTGACAAAAAAAGAATTTCACTGTGAAATCACAGAGAGCAGGAAACCAACACATTTTCTTCGCACGTTTATTAAATAAGGCTGAAATATTTCAGTCCCTGCTAAACCAAGGAAGCTTTTGGATAGGAAAGTTCCCAAGTTAACCACGGCACTTACTTGAGGGCATTGTGTAAGTGTCTTCTTCATCTATAATCTCTGCATAGTCATCAGTCTCTGCAAAGGAGGAATTGAAGAGTTTCGGGAAAAGCAGATGAAAACAATTCTCCAGAACAACATCTCCAGTTTATCAAGGCTGATATGTGCCAACCCCCAAGTTCAGCATTGCTGGGTCACATTTAACACAGCATGACTAAAACTTGCTCATGCATAATTCATGGTATGATAATGACCTCAGTGCCAATTGTATTACATCACATAGATACACTCAACAGAGAAGAAAAGGAAGATTCATTTGTATTCAAAAAAGTTCAAGTTTTGCAATTGGGACCCATCTAAACTGTTGACTTAGAATCTTTTTAACAGCGAATTCCATTGCAGTAAGAAGAAAAAATGATTAAGGAGTTAAATTGCTTTACCTTCAATAAAATGTGAGTAACAGTTTGCTATTTTTTATGTCAAACAGGCAGAAGACAGCAATGATGTTCCAGTGCAGCATCCCCCTACTGTCAGAGTGGCCAGCTGAGTTATTTACCACACAGTCTTCTAGAGCACAAAGACCTTTTTAAGCCACACTCTCACACCCATTTTTCTTGCAATTTTCCTTGTTTAGTGAAGATTCACCACTAGTTTTGCTGTCAAGAATCAAGATGTCATAGACAGGTTTTGGAAACAACTTCCCAAAATTATCAGAAAAATGACAGTGCACTTCTTCCTGTGTTTAAAACCTGCAACTTTTACATCATCTGTTCTCAAAATGGTTTAAATGGTGTCAAGTCATATCAGAAGGTCCTTCCCTTGCCCTGAAGAACTTCCAGTGTGGCCAGGTCGTTTCATAAAGGTCAGATCAATTCCTCCAGGGGTTTTAAAGCCAGTCCACAACAGTGGGTTCATTTTTTTACTTCAAGGCTGTCAAATTCTACTCACCAACTTCAAATGCAAAGAGAGGTTCTCGAAACTGAGTAATTTCAAACCTAGCTTTCACGGTTGGTTTCAGGTGGTCACACAGTGGAAAGGCTCTGGAGCCATTACTTCCTCCCCCTTTTCCCCCACCTGCCCTGGAGCATAAGGACACACCCCTACAGCTCCCTGGCAGCATTTCCAGAGCCATGGCTTGGACGGGGGCAAAGCCACAGGCAGTGGGAAGAAGGATGGGATGGTCCCTCAGCTCAAGCCAAGCCTGAAACCAGAGCAAGGCTCATCAATATTACACACACAGATAAGCAAGAGGCTCAGTTTTCAGGCACACTGAATATTCAACGATTAGGAAACTACAGGTTGCCTATAACCTTTGAAGTTCAACACACTTCAGGGAGTTAGTGTAATTTTATGATCCTAGTTTCTTACTACTTAAATAAAATTAAAGCTGGTTTTGCTTTTGAACTACTGTAGGAATATGCCAGGTGTTGTAAAAGCAGAATTGGGAAATTCCACGTTAGTTAAATTTTTGCTAGGCAATTTCTATTTGGGACACAGCAAAACACAGTCTCCTAATCAAAATGCAGTAAATTATAAAGACAGTGCACAATTCTAAACAGGCAGCACACTCCAGAAGCACTTATCTCTTTCTTGGTATTTTATTTTCTTCCCTACATTATAAATACATGTTTTTGTAAAAATAAGCCTCAGTTTGATTTAAAAAATTAACTTTAAAAAAAAAAATCCCCAACATGATGGGGATAAATCACTCTACTTCCTATTAATACTCTGACAGGACTTTGTTGAGGGTATCAGAAAGTTCTTTATGTTACAAAAATGGGGTGGATGAAAGATACTGTAAACATACTTAAGAAAAAATTTTGAAGTTTGGAAATCAGAACTGGTGCCACTTAAAAAAACCCACACACTTGTCACAGTAGGTTACAGAACAGTGCATTCAGAATGTGATCAATGGCAGGGCTCGTTCATCTCTCTGTTTTAAATTAATGAGTTCATTCATACTAAAAGCATTCTCAGAGCAGCACAGAGCACTTTACGTGGTTTTGATACATCGCCCAAAACCATCATGAAACCAGAAGTGTCTTCATAATCAAGCCAAATAAATTAAATGTACGCCATTAACTACACAAATATTTCTTGTTCCACATTTAGCACTCTGAAGAGGAATGTATAAAAAAATAATTCCTTTATATGTCTGGCATTGTTTCTGGGAATTAGAGGAAAATTCAGTTGAGGCATCCACACTGATACGCTCAAAGTGTTCTGGAATAAAGAGAATTGACCTCCCTCACAGAGGGGCTTGAGCCCAGGATTAATCATAGACTGAGACTGTCACCAGGTCTCCTAAACCCAGAACTGGGTCTGCTTAGAGATATTCCAGAACCTACGTGGAGCCTAAAGCAAAACTGAGCTGGGCAAGGCTCTCCAGGCTGCTCCTCAAAGGAGGATGTGTTCCAGCACTCCCGAGAGCTGAACACTCCCAGCAAAGCAGCAATTCCAGATGTCCTTGGTTTTACTAGAAAAACTCAGATTTAATAACAGGGCTCATCACTGCTGCTCTCCTGCACTTTTTAAACCCAGCACCATCACTTGTTATGATTCTTGGAGATGGCAAAATGAACAGGTTGCTTTCAGGAAAAGGCAGTGGTGGTCACACACATGAATGAGCCAATTTGAGCTTTGCTAAGTCTGAATGTATTTATTACACTGTAGGGAGAAACATCCTAGGGTATTAAATCCAAAATAGCTAATCCATGACCTTAACCACATGTTTGAACTTCCCTTTTTCATCATTTTTCCCATTTATCAAAGCTTGTAATTTATAAAAGAAGGTAAGTTCCAATAAAAAGCTATGTAGGGGTAGTATCTGAAATATAATTTTTAAATTTAAGACAGAAAAAATGTCCTTTTGATGTTTAAGAAAAGAAAAAAAATTGTGTAGTATTATCTTTAGTTTATATCTGAAGGAAAGGAGATGAAAAGTTAATACACCCCCTTCACATTTTACTGAAAGGAAGGTCACAAGACGTGATCTCTATTTCCTCTCATTGCCCTCCTTTGCATATTGCTTTTATGTCCTTTTAGTGCCTCCCACTTGGAAGAATAAAGATACATATGCTATCAGGAGCAGCAGTTTGATTCTTTCCCAACATCAGATGGAATCCTTTAGAAAAATAGCTAAAAATCTCTTTTATAAAAACAAAACCCAACTTGTTTTCAGAGGAAAAAATATTTACGAAGTCTGCAGAAGTTAAATATTTTGCAGTAAGCTCCAAAGTTTTTTTAAAGGAAACCCCAAACATTAAAATCTGTCTTTAAAATTATTGGTTTGAATAATAGCTGAAACCTGGTTAATATTCATGTATTCAATCTGCATTAATCTATCTTGTACAGATCATTTTAATGCAAGGAACACTTTGATGCCTTTAAAGCATTACTCAGTCGACTCATTTCTCAGGTGTTACATCCACTGATCTCGCCCACTGACCAAGTTAATGATGATGTAACCATTTCAATCAAACTGGGCACTCTTGCAAACCTCTAAACCTTTGCGCCATGCCACAATCTCATTGCAAACACATGCACCACCACAGCCCTGCGTGTTTGAAATAGAATTTTTCCTTTTCCAATTCCAGCTTAGCAGAAAGCATTAGTTGCACAGCCTGTAAAGCACAGTATTTATCATCTAATACCCAAAGCAGACCACTTTTTAACACTAAAAGCTGTATAAAATGTATTACTGAAATGTGCATTAAGTGGTATATGGAGATAAGAGTTGCATATTGCACGTTAGTAACACACAGACTAGAAAACATATTACCGTCCCCACTAATTTCATCTGCAGATCCAGGTGGCATGCAAGGAGAGAGAAAAAAGAGGGGGAGAGAGAGGGGACAGAGAAGGGGGAGGGGAAAATATACTATTAAATTCATGAGTAATCCAAAAGTATTCAGACTGTAGTTATCTTATATACCTGACTCAAGAGAAACCAGAAAAGTAGCAGAATTTAAGACTTCTCACCTAAAACCCAAGGGACAGAGATACGCTCTAAGAAGCTTTTATGATGAAACAGAGTTAAAGACTTTCAAACACAAAGGTACACAAAAATTAAATTTGGAACTGGAACTAGTTATTTTAATGCATTGTTAAGAAAAGTCAATTTCTGGGTTTATTCAGTACTTTAAAGCAGTTCTCCTACAGCCATGTGAGTCGGCTCAACTTGACTCTGCACATACACTGAGGACTTTGGACAAGCAGAGTTGGTGTTGACCCTTCCAGAAGAAATGCACTCCTGAGACATCACCAAGACACGAGTAAGAAATGGAACCATCTGTTTTAATAACACAGAGCATTGTGCAGTTGTACAAGACTGAAATTTAAACGATGGCAAAGGGAGCAAATCTACGGGGAAGATTTCAAACAAACACTGGATTCCACGTGTACTGCAGCAGCCCTACTGCACACCAAACACCACAGCACAAGCTAAGGCAAGTAATTTAGACAGATTTTATAGGTAATAGGAAATACTTCTTACCCCTAATAAAGCCAAACCGGTCCAGACCAGTGCTGGACCAGTATGCAGCCAAAAGCATCGCTGTACTCCGTGTTTAATTCAAAGTGATCTCAGCTGATGCTTATTGTTGCTATTCTGTTTCATCCATAAGCATGCTGTATCAGGGGTCCAAGAATGAAGTCAAAATATATTAACAAAAAAAAAGATGGCAGACAAGGGCTGCATAACTAAATAAAGAAAATAATTTATTATATTTGTCATTGTAGCATATGATGCTCGAAAACAACTTCCCCATAAAAACGGGGACCAGCAAGCTGGTGATGCTGCACAAAAATCCAATTCAACAGGAGGAAAACATAACAAAATTATTCTTGGAACTCTGTTTACCGGAGGCTAAAGTAGTTTACAAACAGTAACTGAGTTAGTATATTCAGCTTTTGGGTTAATAAGGCAGCCTAGACAAAGAGCAGAGCAGTACCCTTGGGCGGCGACTCATGGGCACAGAAGACGAAAGGCAGAAAGCGTCTAGCTTTCTTTACTTTATGCTGACAGTGATTGACTCCTTTACAAAGAGGCAAGAAAAGGGAAGAGAAAAAAAAACAGAAACAAATTATTTGGAAATCAAAAGAGAAGAGACTGAAGAGAACATCTACAACGAACGAACATAAAGGTTTACATTACAATTCCGTATACCCAAATGAAAATACGAAGGTTGCTGAAACTCTAAAGCATTTTTGGTATTTTCTTTCAAATTCCTTTCTACAGTAATTCATATTTCAGTTTTTAAAAGTGAGACTAGAACCCATTGAAAAGTCAGCTTTTGTCAACTATGAACACCATTCATTAACAACGCTAAGAACATTGTCCATCCCAGAAGTGCAACCTGCTTTTCCAAGGTTCCCATCTAAGTTCTGTCAGACTGCTACACCTATATTCCAGTTTAAGTGGCAGTCAGCAGACTTAAACATGTATGCATTGACTATCTGAACCCTTGAAACAACACAAAAAAAGTATTTCACATAGCAGGGTTGCACAGAACAAGGAAAAACATGGTTTCTCTGTCTCCTGAAGTACAGCACTGACAGATTTTACGATCTCAAATCTGCCACTGGAGTCTTATTCCCAGTGCAGACCTGCCTTGCCAATGGATATTCTAGCTCTGCAAGGATCTCTGGGTGAACGCCCCATGGCACTGTCCTCATTGTCCCCTTTCTCAGTCACCCCAACTGCATTTTTTAGCAAAGTGCTTATCAGGCATGCTTATCAGGACAAGGGCAATTTTGGAGTAGGAAAAAATACAAAGAAGCCACAACTGATTCCGTGAGGTGAGAAAGAAGGACACAAAGTGACACTCAGCACCTGAGGATACCTGCTCCTTTTTATTTCTCTTGTTACCTGTTTGCTCCTCTCTGCTTTCCCCTTTTTCCTCTCTCCAAGGAAATGTGAGAAGTGGTTTAAAAAGCCAATTAAATAAAAAACCTGCATCCTGCTGCTGGTAGCTCTTCACAGCCAAAACTCAAGAGTGAGGTCCAGCCACCTGGAGTTACACAGGCTGGGCAGGGTGGGGGTTCAGGTGTTAAAAGAGAAGCTCAGTATCACAGCAGCAGCTACTGGGACAGTGAACCAGTCAGTGGTGGGAAGAGTGCAGGAAGGGTAGAAAAGGAGAATTACATGTTAATAAAAATAACTTCAACAACCAACAAAAACTACCATCATAAAAACTGCTGGGGGACTGAGCAAACAGGAATCATTAATCTAGTAGAAAACGCTGATATCAGAGAGAAAGAACATTAATCAGATTCAATGCTAAAAACTAAAAGAGGTGCAAGGAGAGGGCAAAATTCTTGACTAAGTCAGTGTATCAGTATTTCCAGTTGTCTTGGTTTAAGACAATTTAAAGGGAAACAGTCTGAGTTCTCCCCCTTGATACTCCTAAGGGACTTCTCTTCCTAACATCACATGGCAGACAATTTTCAGCACTGTCATTCTAGCACAAACCTCAGGTAACACTCATAAAAAGCTTCAGGCATACTATGAAAGAAAAGGAAAAAATACTGCAGCTCATTTAAGTGACTACTGAAAAGGTGTTGACATGAGAATGAGGGAACCCAACACTCTGCACTGAAACAGAAGAACAGGTACAGAGTCACTGCAAGCAACACAAGCCGTCTAAAAGGAAAGAGATGTTTCAACTCCTGACCTGCCTGCTCAGGCTACAGAGCTAATTTAAGCCTGAAGTGCTGAAATGCTGCTCACCCTCACACTGATAGGTGGGTGGCAGGAGCTGCTGAAACCTGACTAGCCTATTTCAAATGAAGGGCACATTGCAAAGGCAAAGGTGTTTTTTATTCCTCATGTGCATGCCCTGATGCCCTGTGCTGGTCCCACTCTTCCCTTGCATTTCAAACTCTGCCTTTACAATTTACTGTCTGAAGCTTGTTCAGCTGTTTTGCCACACTGAATGGAAGATGCTTTAAATGAAGATATCTTAAACTTACCACATCTGCAAGTCTAGCTACAAAAGAAAGTTGATTTGAATGAGTTGATTTTAAATTTTAAAGAAATAGAAGTTTCAACACTTTCCCAAAAGTCTAGGAAATACCTTAATGAAATGAATACTACTAAGAAGGATTTCCACCATTCCACACCAGCTTCCAGCCAGGATATCACTGGTGCTCAAGAATGCTGCTGAAAACTGCACAGGACTTCTTTATTTATTTAGTTCCTCTACTCAGTATTCACTAAAATTATTGTGTAAAACAAAAAAAGAGAGGCAAAAATAAAGAAAAAAAATCACTTGCTATGCAATAACTATGTTAGAAAGAAAGAGACCAGGCTTTTACTGCCCTTTTTTACAGGGCAGTTACTACTGGAGCTCCTTGTATGAGCAGACAGCAAATACTGAAAGGCTGAACCAGGTAATATCCCATTCTACTTTGTCTGTACATTCTTAAACCAGCCTGAGGAAAAACCCTGCAAAAAAAAACCTGTAGAAAGAATTATCTATGGATTTTTGAGCTTTTGAACTAAAATGAGCACTGTGGGGTTGTCACATCAAATACGTTTCTACATAAACAACAAACCCCCAGACCTGCATGGAACATTTCTCCAGTCATCCTACACTGTTACTACTTGCAAAGCAGAAGTGCCTGCTCAAATCCAATGAGAGGCTCACAAAGGAGGAGCACAGGAGAGTAAGAACTCCTTAACCAGCACCACAGGCTGATGGAATTCATGCAGGAACTTCCTAGACACTGATATGGAAGAATTCTCTTTAGAGTGTCACCACAATTCATTCTGGTCTTTTTATGCATGGAAAACATAGTTTTAGTCAGGCTAAAGCATTTTAAAAAGCATTTTAGCAGGCTAAAATGGAAAAAAATAACAGCACCAGTCTATTCAGCTGTGATGGGAATCTGAAATACTGCAATTTATTAGTATGAAGGGCATTTTCAACTATATTATCTTATTAATCAGTGAAATAGCTGGGTGAGTTAAGAAGCAACTCCCTCCTCCATGAACCTGGAGACTAATGACTTGCTCAAGGTTTGTAAAATTAATCTGCAGTAAACCTTAAGCTTGAATGTCTCCCAGTGCTGTGACCATATGGCAGAGCTACAGTTCTAACAAAGTCTTTATAGTCCTCAAATTACTTAATAATCACTTAATTTGAATTTATAACTATGTAATTTATGGCAAGACTCTTAAGTCTTCTTTTCAGAAGTGAGCTGTGGAGTTCAACACAGCTGAGCTGTGACACAGTCCTAAGCACTCAAAATACATTTCTTCATCTAAAAATTTACTTACACTTCTCATCTTTGTCTTTTTGGAGTGTCTTGACAAAATGGACATTAAAAAACTGCTAATTTTTCACTTTTTCCCCCATCAACTAACTCCAAAGGAACTAAGAAATACAAGTTCTACACAAGAAACCCTTTCAGACCTGGGCACAGGGCAGACCTTCATCTGGAGCACAGGAATCATGACACAGAGCTTGCACTGCGCTCTGCAAGCAGAAGTGATTCAATAAAATTGTATTTGTCTTTCCACCCTGCTCACAGCTTTGCTGGTGATCAGCCTCACCCCAGGTCAGAGAGCCAACATCTCTTTCATTCAGAGCACTTTGAAGTGGGGTAACACAGACATCAGGTGAACAGATTTATTTCTTTTCTCCTCTCCTGTTTGTTGTGTTTTCACTTTTGGTTTCTGCTCTATAGGAAAACTTCTGAAAGTCTCTTTTACTCACCAGCTACACCACAGAGGTTTTCTTCTGCATGATAAAATCTCACTTTAATCAGGCTTACCTCCTTCGAAACAGCGGCTTTTTTCCATTCAAACTGAAATTTCAGCTGAATGGCATTATTAAACTGGCAGCTCCCTCAAACAGGATCTGCTCCTAAGCAGCACCTTAGAGAAGAACTCTCACTTCACTGCCAAGACCAGGAGTTAATCACAGTGTGATTTAAGTGTAACAATATTATGTTATAAATTTGTGGTTTTAAAGCAGAACCTGGACACCTGGTGAGAAGCCCCTCTTTCAGGATACTAAAATCCTTCAGCTCCTATACAGAAACTTGCTCCAAGAGATCAAATTTCTCCACAGGGCACATTACTGAATGGATCTAAACCACGGGATAGAGAGGCAATGGCACAACCAGAATTACTAGAAACTCCTGCCATCATTTCATGATGCACTTGGAGCTATGCCCCTTTGAGTCTAAAATGCTGCTTGTGTTAGTGACAGCAGCTGTGCCAGCTGGGGAACAGGATAACAACCCAGTTTCTCTTTAATATCCCCATTTCTGTCTTCAAGGTGTGTGTCCTGGGGTTTGCTGCTCACGTGCCTTGAACACTTTGCTTTATCAGCTGAAACAGGAACTGTATTTTCAGAGACCTTTAAATTTCCTTCACCAAATAAGCCCATAAAGCTGTAAAATCAGCTCCTGCTTTAACCAGGACCGACCCTGTGGGACATCCTAAAAGCCCCTTCAGACACATTCCTTGTGCTGGCTACTGAGCTGATCTCTCCCTTCCTGTCACCTTCCCACTCACAGCTCCCTCCCCACAAAAACATCATTTTACATCAGTACCTGAATATCCAAATGCCAGGAGGGACTGCTTGGAATCACAAGAGCCTTTAGGCTGAAAAAGACCCTTAAGATCACTGAGTCCAACCATTAACCCAGCACTGCCAAGAACCTGCCAAGACTCGTTCAATGCCCTGCTTGTTCAACGCTCACTGAAACACACGGGCCTGAAATGTCATATTCTGTGGCACTGCATGGAAAGTAGCATTTGAGCTAGGATTAAAAAAATTCATGAATTCTCTAGGGCAAAGGAGGCACAGCGATTAGCCAAGTGATGCAAAAGCATATTTATTCTTCCTAGTCATATTTACATAAGCACGGAAGGGGCAGAAGAAACCAAAGAACTCTGTGTCAGAAGGAATTTATGGAAAAAGGGAGCAAGCAGCTACTGCTGTACTGATTTCATTTTATGAAGAACTTTTTGTAATATATAACTGACCAGATAAGTTATTATTTTTGGAAATATGTGTATCTGGAAATATAAGATCACCTTACCAAGGTTAATGTTTGCTATTTAAAAACAAACTGCTGGCCAAAGTAAGTTCCTTTAGACTAGAGCAGAGCATTTTAAAAAGGTATCTCCAAGCCAAACAGTGGAAATATAGTCAATAAAATTAAGAGTTAACTGGTGTGCTGCTTCTTACACATTTGATATACTATTTGCACAGAGCAAAGAGTTTAGCCTTACCATTTCCTGAGTGTACACTCATGGCTAAGTACAGAGAACTCTTTTTTAATGTTAAGACAGATGTAGAGGGAGAAGGAGGTAAAAGCTGCAATTACCTATTAGCTAAAACATTCATTGGTCCTGGTGAATCACAGCAACTTCAGCCGAAACATCAGATGACTACCAAGAAATCTAAAATTCAACTAATTTAATTTAGCTTATTTATAGTTATTTAGAATGTTATACCCACACAAATATTTTGAGGGATAGAATTACTATGCTTTTAAAAAGGGGGAGGAATCTGGCAGGCATCTCAGATGCACACAGTGTCCACTGCAGGAACAGAGAATTTGAGGACGCAAGGAATACAACACCAGAAGAAACAGAAGCAGCAGGAGGTGTGTGGTGAAACCTGGTTCAGTGACACACTGATTTCCAGATCCAGCAATTTGCTGCTTTGGATTCCTGAAACCAACTTCATCCTTCACTAGTTTGAAAAGGCCTTTATTTAGAGGAGGAAAGAAAAATCAAGAGGATTTAGAAACCTTCTGTCTTTCTGTGCTTTGGAATACTGGAGCACTTGGAAAAAACCAAGTTTTCACTCCACTAGACAAGAATTATTCCAGGGTATGTTAAGAAATATTTCAAAAAGACAAGGTGTCTTTCACTAACAGGTTCTTTTTTAAACCTGCAAAGCTTCAGACAAATACCTGAACTTTCACACCACCAAACCATGTTTCACACTGGGTTTGGATATTGCTGGTTTCCCCAAACTGTGGTGAGGAAAATTCTCTTTTGAACTAAGCATGTTAATACTACAAATATACCTGACTTCTTAATTTTTTTGCTGAATCTCTGGTTTAGATTTTTGCTGCTTATCTTTAGCATCAGGAGAGGTCTAAACAAAGGGGAGCAATGTCAGTGAAATCGAACAGCAGAATTAATTTACAATTTAAACCATCAAAGGCGTGGAGCAGTTAAGAGATGTCAGTGAGTTACAAAAGCTCATCTTATCTGAAACCTCTGGCTCTGAGCCATTGCAGTGTCACCAGAGAAAAGCTCCTGTTCTGCACCCCACAGCAGCACCCCCACAGCTGGCTCTGCCCTGGCTGCTGTCAGGTGCTGCTGACCCGGGACTGGGCTGAGCTGAGCATTGGGCACAGCTGGTGCCTCCCTTGTTCCACACTCATGGATCGGTTCCATCTGACAACAGGAGTGACACTTCTCCACATTTACATCAAGTATTACTTCATTTACAGCAAACCGATCCCTTTGGGGATTCAAGAGATTCTTACAGAAAGCAGCTCCTGAGAATAACCCCTGTCATGTGAGTTCATCTCAGCAATCTGCCTCTGGTTTGAATTTAATACGACGACATACTCAGTGCATTTCAAATAACTCTGGGGGAAAAAACCCAACAACAAAAAAAATATTTATGTTTTCTGTGTCATTATATTACAAGAACAAACCCTTGAGACCGAATATTAAATGCACTGGCTTGAACCATTCCAGCATTGTCAGTCTTTCCAGTGGTTTGTAACATGGTATAAAAACAAGCATCAAGCACAATAATTTTATTGTGGAAAGATATAAAACATTCCTACAACACGAGAATTAATACCCAATTGGTTTTGATTTTGGTATTGGCAAAAATGAGATTTTCTGGTTTAATTTTATTGCACTGCTAACAGGAGCCAGCTTTGCAGCTCAGTGTCGCTGACATTCACCTGAACAACCAGCTCACCTCCAGCACTGCAACTTCTGCTTCTTCTGTGGTGCTACAGCAAAGCTCTCATTTCCCCCTCATTCACCTTCATGTGATGCCCTGAATGCCAGAGCTGGGGTATTACAACTAATTTCCCTACACTAATTTCAAAATGCTGCTTTAAAAGAGAAGTGTTTGTGCTCTGAAACACAAGAGAATGTCAGCAGAAGATACCTAAATTTGTAAAGTCAGAGTGACAGCAAGAAAGGATCATGAAGTCAGCATTTATTACTGGTTTTATTATTAAGTGTTATCAGCATTCTCAGAAAAACTGAAGGAGTGACAATTTGAGGCTGCAGACAGTATGAGGTTTTCGTCCTGAAGATTAGCCTTTTTGAGGGTGAGTGGAATAATTAAAAGCACAGTGCTAATCACTTCAGAAATTTCAACTTTTTTAACAGCTAAAATGAGCCACACAGGTAAGAATCAAAAGAGAACATGCTGCCCATGCTTCATGCTTATCTACCTGATCTACCACGCTTGCTTGACAGGCCCTGAAGGAAGAAGAGCTGCTATTTGACTCTGAGAGGCCACAGTAACTGGTGAAGCTCCATTACCCCACTGCAGCTTTACCCTCATTTTAACTCCAGATCCTCTCACCTATTTTCTTGCTGTGTTTGTTTACTTGGGCTTCCTATGCCAAGGAGTGAATCTCAAACACCTTTTAAAAGTGGGGAAGGGTGGGGAAAGGAATCTGAGATGCAGAAAATTAGTCAAATGTCTACATGTCTTTCCTCCTTATTGTATGAAGTATGTTGAGGTTTTGAGTGTTTGCCACTAAGTGCACATGTAAATGTTAAAGTGGGGCTGAAGCCTCCCTCTAAGTCAGAGGTGGGAAATCCACTGAGTCCCAGTATTGGTTCCTCAAGTTTGTGGCCAAATACTAGAAACCTAGAGGAAGAGATCATAATCTAAAAATATTTTTGCATTAAAATCCCCTTAATAAATATTATGTATACCCATTTAGAAATACATCTTCTACTAAGACACTGAATCAATCCTTCAAAATTATTTAAGATTCTGTAACAGAAAAATGTTCCATTTCAAGCATAAAAAACCCCACAGTAACTTAGAGAAATCTTAGAAGCCTATAAGGTACAGAAACAACATGTATTACCTCACAGACCCATCCTTCAATTAACTTGTCATTTTCAATAGCAAAAATTAAATGCTTTTATCTAAACAGCTACAGAAAAACAGCTATTAAGTTTCTCCTTTCTGTAAAGCAACGATTAATATTTAACTGCCTATTTTCCCTTCTCAAAGCTGCTCCTTCACAATTAGCACGTACCCAGGTAATTTCAGTTCTAGCCGACGACATTCTACTTCATCGCAAAATTAAGTGGAAATACTGACAAGCGGCCTGGCTTTGAAGTGACTGCACAGATGTGGCTGTGGCATGAAAGTTTCTCTTTAGAAACTGCTCTAGGAAGGCAGCACAGCTCCAGTTTGGGGCAGTCAGCAGCCCTGGAGCTGCAGCGAGTGGAAAAGCTGCCTGCACGTCTGCCAGCTCCAGAAATGAACGCGGGTCCTGGGTTTGGAGGAGCCTTACCTGACACAGAGACCGTGTGAGACCTCACTCCTTGCTTCTCATTGTTGGCCAGCCTGGAAAACAGAGGTTGGAAGCGCTGAATGCTGTACATTCTTCACGGGCACCAACACCGGGACCTCACCCCAACAGGCACCGACTGTAATTAGCGGGGCTGAGCCGCCTCCCCCCGCCACAGGGCCAGAGGGGGAGAGAGGAACCTCCCACTGCACCCAGCCGGGGGAGCGAGGGTGCATTTTAATTAGCACGATTCACAGAAACCGAGTGCATTCGAAGGGAAACACAAAACCTAAACTGTGCACACTTTTAAGATGTGTGTAATCTGACTGCGCTTCTACTTTCTGTGCGATCTGTGGGAGATGGAGTATGAATTGAGTTTCTGTCTGTGAAATGACTTATCCTGGACTATTTTGAATTAATTTACATGTCAACTAAATGAAGAAAACCAATTGCATTTAAATGTAGCTATGTTTTAGTGTTCATTACATTATGTATATATTATATATTGTTCATTACGTATAAATGTATTGCTCATTACATACAAGTGTTCATTACGTTATGTATAAATTATGTTACACATAAATGTTCATAAGGATCAGAAATTCTAACAAATTCTCGATTTTTCATCACTTACATATATAACCAAAATCTTCAACGGTCAAGAGAGCACTGCACTTCATGCCTTTAGAGATCAGGAGTTTCACCTGGCAAAGGCAAATCTTCCCAGATGCAAGATGCTGTTGGTTGGTAGTTTTGTGTATTTGATAAAAGCTCTGCTGCCAAACTCAGAGCACATGTGGTGCTCTTGTTTAACAGACTCAAGTGTACAAATTTAGTTTTGGTAAATTGCCCCAAAAATGAGAAGAAGCTTTTCCCTCAAACCTTATTTTACCCCAGAAATCCTTAAAAAGAAGGGTTAAGCTTCATGTAATCAGAGTGTTATTCTCTGTTTCTCACTTGTGCCCATTTAAGTAAATAGAAATTTTCCTGTTTCATGAGTGCACACTAAATTTACTGATTTTACTGCTACTAGCCTCAATTTTTCTTCCCTGAATTTTAACTTCTCTCTTTCTACAGCATGAGAAGGCTGCCTGATAGCAAGGGCTGCAGCAGAACCTGTGTGTAATCACTAATTCAGGAACAAATTGTATTCCATGCTCCATCCAGTAGTTAAGAAAGTAATAAAAATAGTTCTGAATTCCTTCCAGAAATAAAGGAAGAAACGAGGTGACACAGGCACAGCCTCTGCGTTCCAAAATAAAAAGGAGGAGGTAAAACACCATCAACCACTAAATGTCACGGGGTCTTTCAGCAGTTACCTCGTGCTACTGGACAGGGGTGGCACCACCTGACCCAGTTCAAGGAGGACACTGCTGACGTGGGACTCTAAACTCAGCTTGGATGTGGCCACTGAGAACAGTCAGATTACAAAAAAAAGGGGGAAAAAACCCCAAAAAGTGTCTTGCTTTAAAGACTGGAGTTTAGGAGGCCTCAACAAGGAACTGCCCATGGAAAGGCGAGACAACCATGGTAACTTCCAGAGCAGATGGAGACCCAGCCACTGACACCAGGGGAGTACAGAATCATCAGGAAGAATTAAAGGCTTGCCTATATTAGAGACCACCAACTCCAACAACAGAAAGAATTGTCTAAATCAGAGCTAAATCAGAAATTTATTCTTGTTTACCTTAAAGTCTGGGAAGAAGAAAAATGTAGAGAGGTGTCTTAGCATAATTTGTAAGAATTATTAGATGCAGATAACTTGTCTCAGCACACTTTTGATAAAATATCACCATAAAACCAATCAGGGAAAAAATTCATCTCTGTTTGCCTGACTTAGGATTGGTGTTTTCTAGGCATCCACAGTTATTATTGGAGAAGAATTTTTCTATATTTAAAACAATAAAGAGGTATTTATTATGCAATATGAGTATTTAAATTAATAACTGCTATTCTTTATTACACTGAACCTAGATCCCAACTTCAACTGGCCCCATTATGGAAGTTGCATTAAGAAAAGGTGACATGACAGATTTATGATAGCAGCAGAAAGCATTTTCTGTATTTACAAAAAGCCAAAAAGGGGACAAAAAGATGACCACAGACTGACTCACATATTGAAACCACAATTCACAAACTGTTCAAACTGTTCAGCATCACTCCTATAATTAAATTTACTCGTGGACTCAAAAGAAACAGTCTGAATCCCAGTCAAGTCTTTTCCAAAACATCCTGCTTTTGTTATTGTCAAATATGATGGATGCATTATGCACTTTTTCCCTCAGATTTTCTTTCTGGTATCTTTGTTGCGTAATACTGCTGTGAGGTTTTTATGCCCTACCTGCTATTTGTCCTGGAATCCAAAAGCAACAATAAAAGTTAGGCAAGGGCAAGAAGTTCCGAAAGCATCACTATTTTTCAAAATGTTTTTTTTTTAATACGTAAGAAAAGAAAGCACAAAACTTACTTTGGTATTGATGGTAAAGCTCTTTCACCTTCTGTGTAAACAAGAAGAAAACAGGATTAAAGCTTTTACAAGTTTTGAAATAACCTCTCTCAAAGTGAAATATAGAGGTGCCTGAAACAGTAATCATCCCAATCTCTCAGGGAAACTGAGGTGATTCAAAAGAATGTTCTATACATATATAAAGAGCAGCATATCAACAACTCCTTCTACCCACTGATACAGACCTGTAGGCAAACTCTCATCTGAGGGAACAACATACACAGAATATAAAAGCTCTTTTTTATTCTTAACAAATAACTCCAATAAATCACTTGCAGAAGCTGTGACACTATCTCATCTCTCTAGTAAGAAATGCTTTTCCTTTATCTCCAAGATGTCCTAAGTGCTAACATATAAATAAAACAATTGAATCCAACTTGGATTTTCAAGTAAGACAACTGAAATAAATCATTAAAGCACATATTATCATATTGATTTCACACTGGGTTGAGACTATGCAATAATAATGTTTTGTGCCAGGGAGTAAGTCAGCTTTTTGTACACTATATTCAAATCCTTGCCAGTCTTTCTTCGAAAATGGTAATGTGTATAAAAGCTTGGATGTACATATTCAAGGGGGTTTTTTCCTACTGGATCTGATGAAACACTTGGTATCCCTGTGGGGAAGTTCCTAATCCTTTAGCAAACACCTTTTCAGTAGATTGGAGTATGCAGGGAGGGAGAGAAGATGGGTAATTAAAATGTGTTTCACTCTCTAAATCAATGTAGCTCTGATAAAGTGACCCAAGAGAACGGCCACACTTGCAGAAAATGGTGACATACACCGGTCACACAAAATCATGGTAAATTCTCACTTGTTTTTCTCACAAGTTAAAATTGCCAGAAATTATGGATGTAAATGACAGTCTCACCTTTGTGTATTAAGGGACTCAGCAGAGAAATGCTCGATACCCAAAAGCCACGCTCAGTGTGGCAAAATACATTGTTTTGGTACTTTTTTTTTGCTGTCTACAGGTAGAAAAGCACCATTTGGCTCAGCAACATCAGTCTGTGTTGATCTGTCTGATGGGGGATGTTGAAAGGGAAGCCGCAGAAAAGAAGGGAAACCAGAAGCTGCAATTTGGAAGATGTGGAGCAGCTCAGCAAAGAGACGAGCAAGCACCTGAAACTGGCAGGCAGAGCAAGGACAGTAAGATTATATAAGCAGGTGGGAGATAAAGGTACTGTGATATGTTAGGGTAAATGATACCTTTTGGGGAAGGAAACAGAAGGCAAAGATCCTAAGAGGCAGTGTGGAGTGACAAATATGAGACCAATGGCATGAAGGTGCAGCCTGGCAATGAAAGACTGGGGTGCAGGTACCCAAAGAAGAGAGGCTGTAATGGGCACGAGAGGATTCAGCCTGGATGAAAACTGGGCAAAAGATATCAGGCTTGAAGGACCAGGCACAAGAGGCCTGCCCACTGCTATGCAGGCCTCCCCAGGGCTGTGAAGAACACTCAAAAGAGCCTTAAATTCTCTGTGACACCTACAACTGTCAGTTATTAGTTGTGAAATCTTCCTGTGTTCTGGTTTACACCAACTTTTGCTGCTACTGCTGGTTATTCCAATGCTGCTCCTACACTTGGCAATGGATTTAAGGCTTAGATGGTGCTGGTTAATCACACATGTTACTGGTGGAACATACAGTCTCCCTCTGTGTTAAAAGAACTTCATTAAACTGTACATTTAACCTTATCATTCTGTATTTTTAAATCAAGGTAATGGATGCACAATTAATAAGCAGCTATTCAAAATAATTCTCCTTGCTCTTTAATATGTAGCTCCATCGCACGTTAACAGCACAGTGTTCAAACAGCATTCTAAAGATGGAATTTTAATTTCCCCTAGGGCTTTTTTTTTTTGTGGAGTATCATATTTGGGGACTTCAGAAAGATCAGTGAATGATTTCATTACACTTGATAGGAATGATTTCATAACACCTGCAGGGCCACAATGCTTCATATGCTCAAGGTACTGAGCTCAGATCAGATCTGGCTGTTCTTCCCTCCTCCAGCCTCTTAAAAAGGTGAGAAATACCACAGGTGGCAACTGCTAGTGTGTGCCTAAGTCAAATACTACCTATCAAAGAGGATCTAAAGGAGATAAAAAGAGAATCTGACTTTCCAGTGTGGTATTAAATTTCCTTAAAGAAGAGAATCTCATTCTGTTCCCGCAAGCCTCCATTCCACTTTTTGAACAGCTTCCTATCAGTGCAAAATGCAAAGCAAGGATCATAACAAAACATAATAAATCATAACAAAACCAAATCTTGATTCCATTGTAGTAGCAAATCCTTTCTAGGCATTTTGTGAGATAGGGAGAATGTGAATAGAAGTGGTCTTACACAGTAAGTTGAGCAGTAGCATGATGTAGTCAACAAGTTCGAAGAAGATGAAAAGAAGCAAAGGAAAGGTGAAGGAATTGAAGGAAAAGTGAAGGAAGTGAAGGAAAGGTGACAAGCATTGAAGCTGTCTGGAAAACTGTGATGAAAAGACAGGAATAGACAGAGAAAAGCAAAGACTCTGACCCAAGTTAAATGAGTTATTTGCTTCCAGATCCACTGGGAAACCAAGCAGCACACATGGGTCCACCATATCCACAACTGTTGCACCTGACCATCTCCCTTTTCACTGTCCCCTGCTGAATTCCACAGGATATAACTGGCTTTGTGCTCATTACCATCAGAGCAGCAGATGTGGACCCTTGTCCTCTGGGCCGATGGGGCTGGGAGATCTGGACAAAGCAAACTCAGCCCTGGGAAGAAGGAAGGAGCACACAGAACTGCCTGGAAGCTACAGCCTGATGCCTGCAGCCACTGGCTACAGGGACAACACACCCCACTGGAGATGCTTGACTGCTGGAGATGTTTGTCAAGTGCATGGCTGTAAAAGGACAGAGGAAACTGGAAAAGCAGGCAGACGTTTAAAAAAAAACACAAAAAGGCATCCAGGCATCAAAAAAGCCTCACAGACTATTAAGTAGGACCAGAGGTGCACAGAGGTTGTAGTAAGGGGGGTGTCCAGAGAAGCTGCAGCTGCTGTATCCCTGAAGTGTTCAAGGCCAGCTTGGACAGGGCTTGGAGCAACCTGGCATAGTGGAAAGTGTCCCTGCCCATGGCAGGGGGTTGGAACTAGATAAAATTTAAAAGTATCACAAACCTGAACTATTCTGTGATTCTTCTGTGATTCTATGCCTCCTCTATCACCGGATATAATTAGAGAAAAAAGGAATCTGCATGGAACTCCTGATCTTGCAGACGCCTACATTCTCTCTGGATACAAACTGCTCACTTCAGGCACTGCTGCCCAAGTTGGTGCTCATTCTTTTACAGTTTATATCCCAAATAAAATACCAAATATTCATTAGTACCCCTGCAGGTCTGAAGTCAAAATTTCTTACTAACAGCATCCCAGTTAAGGCATATGTTGTTTTTCACAAGTTGAAACCCACAACATTTTTGCCCAATTCTATATTCTGTTACAGAAATGGGCTATGCGTGGCTGTAGTGGGGTTTCCACTGGATTATCCAGGTGTTTCCACTCTGGGCAGAGTTCCCAGCAGGTCCCAGGCAGCTCCAGTGGTCCCAGCCAGGCTGGGGGCACCAGGGGGAATGTAAATTCTCCTCGCCTGACTGAAATTACTGTGAAAGCAAAATTGGTGAGGGGTCAAACTAAAGAGGTAACAGTATCCTAAGAATGGGAACATGTTGCCATTCCATTAAAATGAAAATGATGCCCAGGGTAAATCTGTGTCAAACAAAAAGCACTTAAGTGAATAACTTCACGAACTATTTAGTTTTGGTATTTTTGAACACTTCCCTGGGCAGCTTGTTCCAATGCCTAACCACCCTTTTGGTGAAGAAATTTGTTCCAACATCCAATTTAAACATCCTCTGGAGCAAATTGAGCCTGTTTGCTCATGCCCTGTTACTTGTTACCTGGGAGAACAGACCAACCCTCATCTGGCTACAACCTCCTTTCAAGTAGTTGTAGAGAGTGATGAACACCCCGTAAGCTAAAAGCTGATAATCAGTTCAACTTGTTATGAATTTTTTCATTTGTGCTCTTGGCCTGTAAGGGGTAAGTATGATAACGGAAATAAAAATATTAAGTGTAACGTTTCCATATTGGTCTAAAGGGACCTGTCTATCAAAATATTTATGAAAAATAAAACAAACTGAATGGAAAAATGCCAGATATTGTCCAGGTCTTAAATATTACCAAGTGCTCTCCCCAAATTAAGAGGAACTGGATCATTACTGGATAGCACGACAGATATCACAAAAACAGGCTCTGTTAGTAATCAAGAAGGACAATTTACGAGGCGACTTGCAATAAATGTAAATTTACAACAAAGAGGGGATGGGAAAGCTCAGAAAGGGGATAAAACATCTGTGAGATCAAGAGTTGCTACATTATTTGTTTCTGATGTGTCTTACACAATCAAAGCTCACTGTGGGAGGGATCTGGGAAAGCAGCTCATGATGGGGACAGCTCTCCCATGAAATGTTTAATGAATGTGTTGAGTTGATATGTTGCTATGAACTTCAAAAAAAGAAACCTGAGACAAAAGAAACCCAGAATTTATTTTAACTAGAGGGGTTATTTTAACTAGAGGGGTTCTCTTCATGTATACATAAAGAGGAGTATTCCCAAAGTGCTACCTGATGTTCCTGTTCAATCATTGCTCATTTGCTCCATGTTAAAATTCTGTGTTATAAGAACAGCACACAAATAAACACCCTGCATTAAATGCACTGATTCATCCTGCATTCACACTGTGACTGTTTAGGCCAAATTCAGGGAAACGTTCAAAAGGAACGTCTCCTCGAAGGAAGGCAGGTTACAACCACCCCTTCCCCCACTTGGGTTCGGGAAAAAACAAATTTTCCTCAGAGGAAAGTGAAGGAGAAAATAAAACTATTTATTTAACAAACACACAGGAAAACAATACTAATAATGCTAACTAATAAAATCTCTTGCTCTGGAGAGAAAACCTGAAAGATTTTAGAGTCCTTCTGTGGGTGTGGTCTCTCTCCTCCTCCTCGGAGCTGGGTTGGCGTGGGGGGCCCCCCTCCAGGCCGGTGGAAGGTGCCCCGGTGGGGTTCTGATGTTCTGGTGTTCCGAACAAGTCCAGAAGAGAAGAAGGGAAAAAAACCCGAAGTCCCAAGAGAAAAAAAAAACTCAACTCTCCGTCCCTCTCCGAAGAAACAGAGCCAAAAAAGCTGACCAAAAAGCCAGAAGAGGTGCTTCCTCTGCCCGCCGCAGAAGTAGCTAATCTCTGTGTCCTTGAAGCACAAACTGTTTTGAAAAGTTTGCTCAGTTTTTTTCTCTGTCTCTTGCATCCAGTTTTAAAGGCACAGAAAGGCTCAGGAATCATGTTTGGGCATAGAGCAGTGGTAGGGGATACAACAGCACAGTCACCCCAAGACACACACCTACCAGCAAACCTCAGTGCAAGGCACAGGAAAATCAGAGATGCTGCCCCTCAGAGAGCTCAGTGAGCCTAGAAGATGTAACAGCTGCTGATAAGAAAGGTCAGAACAAGACAGGAATTAGAGAAGAAAAACTGCAAATGAACAAGTCAATTTTGATGGGCACCACCACCAGTGTGGAAGTGGCAAGAACTGGACAGAGTCCACACGGGCCCCTAAAGGAAAAGCAGAGACAGAGTCAGAGCTATCCATTAATTCAGGGAAGAGGTCCTGTGCAAAGCCATGAAAAAGTTTTAGAAGATCAACTGTGGCTATAACAGTTCAGGCTGGAAAACAGCCAATCCAGTGGCATTAGAAGGAAACTTTTGGGAGTGAATAATAAGGATTGCAGCAAACCCCAAACCATGATTTCTCAGAAAAAAGGCACAAAAGACTTGCACTCACAGGCACAGACTAGTCTAGTGACATGAAAATCTTAGATTGTGATGCCTATTTTATTTTTAGAACAATAAACTATTATTACCACCGATGGCTAGCTTATCCTTGTTAGTGTCAGATTTTGGGGCCAACTGTTCATCCTTACTGAGCTGTGCACCAGGTTGGCTTGGAGAGCTGAGTTTGTGTTGAGGGAAGATTTTCCTTGTGTGGAGAGGGAAGATTTTCCTTTGTGGGGAGATAAGGCTGCACAACTAACACAGGTTCTAACAAAGCTGCCTGTGTTGGAGCTAAAGGTCACTCACACATACTAAGGGTCAGAAATACCAAAAACCACGCAAATTTAAGAATAATTCGAACAATTACCATTTGCTGTCAAGATATCTAACACCCTAAGATCACGTTTCTTTTTTACTGAATGACCAAGAGTAAGTTTGGGGATTTTTGAGCCATGCACAGGCAGGATCTTATAGATAGACTTGGGAAAGACCTGAATTATCTTAACAACATTACCCCAGGGAAAACCTGTGGCAGAAAATGCAAGAACGTGGCTAAAAGAGAATCAGTTTCACAACGAAGAGATGCTGGGATATTTCATCTCCTTTCTTATACTACAAACAGGGAAGAAGGAAATAGTTCATTGTTCTAGAAAGCAGGAAAGTTGGATGAATTTCCACGAGGAAAGATAAGAACAACAGGGAAGAAGAAAATTTCAATCCTAAACAGTTTTGCTTGAAAGTTTTTCATTAATTAAAGCTGTCTGAAAACTCTAATGAAATTAATTAAATTCTCTCTTAAACTAGGTGCACCTGCAACCTCATCTCACTGCTTCCAGCTGGTGAACTGCTACAAAAACAACTGACAGACACTATAAAATGTATCTCTGCTTTACTTCTACTTTATGAGAGCACTCATGAGACCTCGGAAGGTTTTTATTTTTTAAATGGAGATGTAAGAGTAAATTTTTTAAATTGAGTATGTAGGAGAAAGGCAGAAACTAAATAATTATCACCAGTCAGAACCTCATGCAAATGCACCCTAACCAACCTCTCCAAATTCCCACTTGTATATTAGGGAATCACTTTGTAAGATAACACACCATTGTTAGGAGTGCCTTTAATAATTACAATTTACTTCTGCAATTTAAGTTTGGAATTAGTGTAAAGCAGTGATTACTGAAACCAGTCTTAATTATCAACCACTAAGCCATTTTTGATGGAGTGACAATTTGCCATCAGTGTTTCTCATGGCTCCTCCCAGAAAGAAAAGAGCCTCCAAGTGAGGGTTTTGTCTTGTACTCAAATGCAAAATAACCTGTGAGCTGCTGTGAGGATGGAGCTCTCCTTACCTTTCTGAGGCCTGATGATGAAGGACTGCGTGGCTCCGTTCACCAGCCGGCAGTAGCCGTCGATCAGGTCAGCCATGTTCTCTGCAATGGTTAAGGATGGTGCTGTCACTGTCAGAGGCTACAGAAGGGAAAAAAACAAGGCACCAACAAAGAGGAATTATTGTAGCTGCAAACACTGAGGGGAACAGCTGTGTCATTGCATCAGAACTTTACACACGCCTGCAAACCGTAAACAGAAGAATGTGGGTGAGCAGGGAACCACCAGAGAGATTCTTGCTTTGCCTTTTGTGCAACAAATTTCAAACAGGAGGCTCAGAAAGCACAGCTGGTAAAACCTTCCACCTAAACGTAATGGTAATTTGGGCTTATCAAGTGTAAACCACTGCTGAATACAACTGCCATGACTTTCAGGCTTAGAATTAAGACAATTCTGAAGAAGCTGTTTTTTCCTTAAAGCTCTTACAGGTGGTATCTTTTTTCCCACCCTCTGCAGCAATGTATTCCTGGCCTAAAAACAACCCTTCCCAATTTCAAAATAAAATATGTACAGTGGAAAAAGATATGAGAGACATAGAGACAAGCTATTAATTTTAATACCACCAGCATTCATCATCCTCTGCACTGATCTGCCACCCTCCCTCAATCCTGCTCTGCCACTGCTTTCTGGGGCACTGGACCAAGGAAAAGATTTGATTTCACTGCCAGTGCTGCCTCCATGTAGTATGAG
This sequence comes from Gymnorhina tibicen, assembly GCA_013399875.1. Taxonomy (NCBI): domain Eukaryota; kingdom Metazoa; phylum Chordata; class Aves; order Passeriformes; family Artamidae; genus Gymnorhina; species Gymnorhina tibicen. Next base: position 240,797 of record VXAZ01005453.1, on the reverse strand, counting down.
GGAACACATTTTCCTTCTTTCACATTTCCCCTTTACACAAAAGTGGAATTGCTCTGTTTCCTCTCTAGGATGCAGTACATATGCAGAGGCTGCTATTAAATTGCAGAGAGCTACCGTTTTTATATTAACCTTCCTTTAGATTATCAAAGACTACAAGCACCAGATGCAAAACCTAAAACATGTAATGAACTCTAAATCTGTTTTAAAACCAAACCCAGAACAAAAGTCCAATATAAAGAATATCCACATTAGGAGTATACTAAACCCCACTCCTTGCAAGGAAAAATGAAGTTAGTAGCAAGTTTATCACCACATACAGTATCAATAACATACCTCAGGTGCACCTGCTATCTTGAGTTGCAACATCCCTTTTCTGTCCTTGTCTTCACTGTTTGAATACTGAATGGTTTGCACTTGATTGAAGTCTGCTAGATGGGTTGGCTGCAGAAAGACAATGCAAAAAATAAGGAAAAAATATCAAAATTAACAGCAAAATAGCCTGCCTTTATCCCTGGTGTTGCAAAAGCACAGGGAGACTTTGCTCTCCAAACTACACGTGCAGAAATCTGTTCTCTGTTTCTTTCCAGAGTCTCATTACCACTGGCTGAGGACACACAAATACCCAGCGTCTGGAGAAGGAATCCAGCTCCACCGTGCCCACAGAGGTCACTGTTGAGTAACGCCAGACACACACTGAAGTGGGAACAACCTCTTGGATGTCAACAGAGAAAACTCAACAGGTAAAAACCACACAGAACCCGTGCTGGCACGTTCCCAACATCCCTCCAGACTGCTGGAAAAGGGATGTTCTTAGCTGTGTATTCCAGATTTCCCCATCTTTTCACCACTTTTGAATTCATTTCAATAGAAAGCTGGACATAGGCTCAGCTTAAGTTGTGATTGTAAAGTTCCCAAACATTTTGCTGAAGGATCTGCCTGGACAGAGCTCCCTTGCACCTTGGGGGTGCACATGAAATACTGCAATACAGTCACTATCAGGTAAGGAAAAGGTTGAGAAGGGTATGAAGAAAGTAAATAAGCAGTGCCTGCACAAATGTGCACACAAACTGGTTAAACAAGCTCTGCATTTACACATTCCTAAGACAGAGAACAACTCCAAATAATTCCAAGTTTCATTGGTAAAAGGTCCTCACCAGTGCTTCAAATTCTGCAAGTAAGCACTTCACTGGGTAGAAAAGCCAACAAATTCAGTGCTAAGGCTGATGCTGCCTCTGTACCTAACACCAGTGCCTTTCCTCAGATCCCCAACCACAAATTAATATCTGACCAAGAGCTGTGCATGCTGAGCTCCCAGCTCGGCTGTGTTTAACCCTGACATCAGACTTGGCACTCCCCTTTCTGGGATGTTCAGTTCACAACAGGTCGTGGTTGTGAGCACAGTGAGTGAGAAAAAGCCCCACGAAACAGAGGCAGACTTACATTTGCACCCTTGTCTGTCAGGTAACTGATTCCTTCTTCTGGGCCAATTGCCAGCTCCACTGAAATAATCCAGCTTGACTTGAGAGTCAAAGGAGAAAGGGCAAAATTTCAATAGTAAGACAAGGCCTTGCTATGGAACACTATCCTCCAAAATTACAATTACAGGTTATAGTAATTAATATCTACAAGCTTTTCAATTCTTCAAACAAATTAGAATTATATTAAAATCAAGCAATTCTGTAAGTGGCAAAACCCCTCATGACTGGTTTCCTGGGGATCTCTGCTACTCAAACTGCATTTCCATGTGGTTTATCTTAGGTCTACATGAGAACCATGGATTTCCTGTATTTCCTCTTCTCATGGACATTGATATTCAAGTTCTAATTTCTGCTGTAGTCTCCATTTTCACAAACCCTCCAGACTTAGGGCTCTTCCTCAAAATTTGCTTGAAATAGGTAGAGATTAACAGGCATTAGAGGAAAATTTACGAACAGAAGTTGAGGAGTCTCATTTCCTCATGGAAACAGCTGAAAAAGTGCTTGACTTTCACAAACAAAACACCAATAAAAATATTTAATTTTACATACAATTCTTACCCAACTAGTGAATGATGCTATTTTTTTTAAGCAGTCAATGGAGAAAGTTCTATATAAAATCAATAAATACAATTTGTTGCTAATGAAATCCAAACATCTATATGAAAACAGGAACCAAGCAAGCAATACTGTAGAACTAAGCAAAAGCAATTAGATTTCTAACTCCAGAATGTATTCTGGTGACTGTCACATTCCTCTACTTACACCAAGAGCACATTTGAAGCATTCCTTGTCAAATCTGTACACTGGAGTGAGGATCTCAAAGAACTTCAAAATACTTTCTTCTCTATTGAGATTGGCAAACTGTCGAAATGTTTGTTGGATTAATTTCCGTAGTGTTTTGGCCTGGGTATTAAAACATTTAGAGAACAATTATTTTAAATCTAATCACTGAGGGACATTTTTTAAGAGTTTTGGTCACTTAGTAGCACTAACTGTCTTTATCAATGTAATGCAGACAATTCTCAAGAAAAAAAAAGCTTCAAAATGCAAGTAGCAGTTCTGCCTTTTAATGTCTACCTAGGATCAAAATTATTTCTGCTATATTAGAGAGAGGATATCTAACTAATAATGTTTTGAATAAATTATAATGAAATTATAAGTATACACGTTAACCCTGCCAGGAATATTTGTTCTAAGTTTCTCACTTCTCCCACCTTCTGAACTATGTCCCAATACAAAACCATAGCAATTTAAACCTTCATATGAGGTTTTAAACCTAAATCACCATTCTCTCTCTTACCTGGTAATAACAAGCCAGCTTTAGCTGTATCTTAATTTCCGCACACAGTAACTTAGACTATCCATAATAAAGTGGATTCTTTCAGTCTGATAATATGCAAAAAGCTTCAATATAAAAAGATGAAATTTAAATAGTAGACTGAATGTAAAAAGTAAACCTAACATTCAAATTAAACTACATTAACTATGTTGTCTAGCATTTTATTAACTGTTTTCAAGGTAGAAATAACCACTTAGAGCAGCACAAAGAAGAGCTGAACCAAGACTTTAAAAAAGTGAATTATCTGCCTGTGTATAATGTATAATCCCTGGAAAGGCAGCCAATCATATGAAAATGAAAACAGGATCCAAGAAGCAGTATCTCTAAGATGCCCCCAAACTGAACAAGCCAACAAGAATTATGAATAAAAATATCGGCCTAAAGTGACTGAATGGGCTTAAAAAACCCATTTCTAATACATCTTCCAACTAACAAAAATGACAGAAAGCAAAACCATGCTTATCTTTGCAATATGTCAAGGTTAAGACAGGAATTACCGCTGTTCCTCCCTCCAAACATATCTGCATGTCCCGTTTTAACGGCAGTAAAACTCTTTATTCTCCCACACTGCCCCTTAACAGCTCCAGGCACTACACAAATACCAACTTCCTTTTGTCGTTAGCACTTCCAGCCAGATTAGACACTCATTTTTAGCAAGCCTCAGAAGTCAAAATAGCCAGAAATGTTTATGTGGAGTGTTCAGCAGGAGTTACTCCAGTAGCAGTGATCCAAGGGTGTTGCCTATTCACAAAATGATCAGTTTTGCAATGATGCATATATAGGTTGAAAAAAAACCCTCTAGCACATACTATGTTGTCAAATTAACAAAGAAACCTGTGACTTTCGTGTAATTTCAAATTATTGTGACCATTTAGCAGAACCAATTATCAGGTGGATCATTAAGGTGGCTGCAGAACTGGAGATGGTAAGAAAGCCCCTGGCAGTCAGGAAACCTCACTCGTGCACCCAGAGCTGCCTCAGGCTTTGTTAGGACTCAGACACCCTCCACTGGACCTCCCTGTTATCTTTATTTTTACAGAGAAAACCAACTTCAAGGGAACTGCAACCCTCAGCCTCAGCTTATCACTGGCAAATACCAGGAGCAAGACACAACAAAATAAAAAAAAGAATTTGCCAGCTCAAGGTGTCACAAGTATTTCAGTCACTCAGTTGATGAAAGATACTTTTTTCTGTCCACGATTTGTTTTCCTGAACAATTCCAGCATCACTTTTACTGCCAGGTACACTGGCATATGTTATCTGGCTCTTTTCAGTCCATCAAGAAGAATTTATCACCTTAAATTTTCAGATCATGAGCAAGGTGTAGAGACACAAAGCCTGTCAGTCACAGAATGGTTTGGGTTGAAAGGGATATTAAAGATCATTTTGTTCCAAACCCCCTGCCATGGGCAGGGACACCTTCCACTATCCCAGGTTGCTCCAAGCCCCATCCAACCTGGCCCTGAACGCTTCAAGGGATGGGGCAGCCACACCTTTCCTGGGCAACCTGTGCCAGGGCCTCACCACCCTCACAGGAAAAAATTTCTTCCTAATATCCCATCTAGCCCCACCCTCTGTCAGTGTGAAGCCATTCCCTGTGTCCTGTCACTCCATCCCTTGTCCAAAGTCCCTCTCCAGCTCTCTTTTAGCTCCTTTAGGCACTGGAAGGAGCTCTCAGATCTCCCCAGAGCCTTCTCTTCTCCAGGTGGAACAGCCCCCAAAACACACCTCTTCCATAACAGAAGCATCTATCAGAAATGTCTGCAAATGGCAACTTCAAACAAAACACACTGAGAACTTGCTCTTAAAAGCATGTCTAAGAACCATTGTTCCCCCTCTGTGTTTGTTCACGGCAGAGAGAACTGAGAGAAATAATTATGGTTATATTTCATGGCTATCAGGAACCCTCCTTTGCCTGCCAGTTCAAATTCCCTGGTCTTCACGAAGTGGAAGAGTAATTCAAGAATTTGGACCAACCCTGTATTATTTTGAAAAGGGATTTCATTTTCATTAAAAAGCAGACACACTTTTCCTTCCTTGTTTTTCTTCTTCGTATGTCCAACAATTTTTTTCACGTCTTTACAAGGTTCCACTCAGCTTCACCTTCTGGCAATTCTTGCTGCTTCTTCTCTCCTCACTTCAGAATTTCCAAAGTGCAGTTTTCTTGGTCAGGCAGTTTTCTGGCTCCATAATATTATTTTTGAGTCAGTTATTCATACTTTTACGTCTGGAGCCTTTTACCACAATTTTCCCGTTAGCAGAAAATACAGTTTCAGATAATTGCTTAAATTAAAATGCAGAGGGGATTACTTAAATCCACTTGACTTCATTAGCTTCTGATTTTCAAAAGTCTTTTGAAACAAAACCCTGTCATGACAGACCTTTTGTGCTTACCCATTTAAATCACAATGCAGATTCTTTCCAAATCTGAAGCTGAATTCTATTCTTTCTATAAAGCACTGCTTACCAAAACCAGCTCCAAAATAGCAATTTGTGATTTATACTTTCATGTATGAATTGTAAGAGATATTTTACCAGGACATTCATATCGAGGCGGCTATAAATGTAAAATACTTGGTGACCATTCTTAATCCCCCTTTTCAACACATGTTGAGAAACATTTGCATTTTTTACTCTGAGAACATATGGACTTCAATGGGAGTGAGATTCAAGTAACGTTTATAGTCTTAGCTAGGATTAACATAAGCAGAAATTACTGGAAATCTTCCTTCAATAAGTTGGATAGTCTTGAGCAAGGAAGGCAGAACATGGTTTATCAAGTTCCCAGTAAAATATTCTTTTTTCTTACAAGTCCCCTTCCTCTTTCTCCAGAAGTCTCATTTTTCTTTTGGGGAAGGAAAAAAAAAAAAAAAAGTTATTTGATACAAGAGGCTCCAAGGACTTGTTTTGCACTTTTAACCCCAAGGTCTGAGAGGCAGAGCTGTGCCCCTCTCACAGCAGCTCAGCAAGGCCACATGAATCACTTTATCCTTGTCCTGCCAGCTGCATTATTGGGATTTAGATCCCACCAATCCGACAGACAGCTTGGATGTTTTTTCACAAAGCAAAAACTGCACAGCAATTCCCTTAGGACTCTACAGTGAAAACAAAAATGCAATTTTCAGATTTCTGATGCTTTTTTCTTTACAGCAGTATAGGACTGACTGGAGCTGTAATTACCTTCACTGAATCTAGTAAACTCTTCGGGAAAAACCGTCTCAAACCAACATCCTTCCTGAAAGAAAAAATACACACAGCATAAATATCAAAAACATTGTGCAATATTATATTTCTCTTTTCAGGGTGGTGTTTTGGGTCTGTTTTTTGTTTTGTTTTTTAACCAGCATATACAATTACTAAACAATCTTCATAGCAAGGTCCTTGACAATCTCGGAGTAACAAACACAGTACCATTAAAACTCTAACTACAGCCACTCCACATCAAATGTGGGACAGCAGCATCTTCTAGTTCAAATCCCAAAGGATTTTGCATTTAAACAGGTACCTGTGTGGAAAGTCTGTTATTTGAAATGTTGGCTTGGGCACAGAGGAGTTTTGAGAATAAAAACTGTTCTTTGTACATGTTTTAATAATTTCAAGACTATAGAACAAATATTCTTAGAGCTTGTAGTCAGGTGAGAGGGGGAGAACACGAAAGTGGAAAACCCTGATAAACCTCTATTAGAATGAAGCAGGAAATATAACAGAGAATCATAAATGGTTTGGGTTGGCAGGAACCATAATGAACATCTACTTGTCATGGGCAGGGACACCTCCCACTTGTACCAGGTTGCTCAGAGCCCCAACTTGGCCTAAGGAATCCAGGAATCCATAGAGCAGTACTCATGGTATCACCTCACTAAGCATGCTGAGTGCAATTCCACTACTGTTTTACCCTTTGAAGCATTATAATTAAGGGGCTGTTCAAATTTCTACTATTTATTTTTTCCTCATGATGAGCAAATTAAAATTACCAGCTTTTTCTTGCAAGTAATCTTACTTTTTGCAACTGTTAATCAGGTGTCTGTGAGCTCAGATTTTGCAAACTGAATTTATCAAGCTCACGTTCACACTTATAAATTGGGTTGTACCTCTGGTTTGAAAACCACAGCCATTACGTATTTCTGTGGCTCTGATGTCCTGCATGTAGCTTATGTCTGACGTGTGTTTGTGTCTCTACAACTGAACATCAGCTTCAAAATGAGGTGCTTGAGAAGCTGCCAGTGATACGTTAGTGTAGAAGACACCACTGTACAACCAAGGGCAAAAAACTTGCATGTAAAAAAGGAAAAACTAAGAGAAAAGTATAAACAGGAAAAAGATGTATAGCTCAAAGGTGCTACTGACTTTTTTCCTTTAAATTTAGGACATTACCATCTCTTTCAAACATTCTTATCTGCTTCTGGAACAAGTATGAAAGCAAGCTTTCCATGACTGCATGCTCTGAACATACACACAAAAAACATCTGGAATTCTCACACTTGGCAAAGAAAGGAAAGGCCGTTAGCAAGCGGAGTTATTCAGGATTTATTTACTGCTACCTAACGGCACCAGAACAAAGCCAGCAGTGAAGTCAATACAAAAAGCTCCCTCAGAAGAATAAACCAGGGTATTTTTAAAGCTCTCCGAAGAGGAGTAGCATACAATTTCATACTAAAAACATCCTCAACCGGGAGGAGCAGAATGTTCATGTGCAGCACTGGCATCTGTGCAGTGACAGTAAGCTGCAGGATTATAAAACTTTCATAAATGTTAATTCCTTCCATGCATTTTCTTCTCAAATGCAAATGATACTCGGTTTATCATCCCACACAGTTAAATGAATCCAACATGCTATTACCATCTAAATAATATGCAAAGACATTTTGACAGAGATATATTAGTTTAACATTAAGCATCTGAGAGAGAGATGGTGCTTCTGGAATGAAGCACCTTCCATCACCCTGGTATCCCTCATCTTAACAGTCCTGCAGCACACGGCTGCCACAGCCTCATTTGATTCATTACTAGAACAAGTTGTAGAGAAGCCTTTTGTACAGATCTGGGTGCAACAAACTGAGAAGAAATTCTTATGCAGAGTACAAGAGACCAAAACTTTTAACAAAACTTGTTAATGAAGTATTTCCTGTGTTTAGCTGAGACAGCAAATTTATTTACTGGAGGAGAATTTAACAAAAGAAGCACACAGATTTAATGCCCTGGCCAACAACAACCTAAGGGTACCTATAAATAAGAGAATAAGCACTGGAAATTGGAACATACAGTGTTACACACACAACCCTACAAACTCCTTCCCAGCTGTGCTGCGTGGAGGTGGAATGGCCAACAAGGGAGACACCAACTCAGGGCTCTGGATGAAGAACTCAGACACATCTGGTTTCTGATTGCCAACAAGAGATAACGAGCACTGAGAGCCTGGTTCATAAAGTTCTACTACAGCTTTGTATTTAACCTCATCTACTCCGGCCTACTTGTGGGCTTACATCTAAATTCAGTTTTTTAAATGTACAAACTTCAATACAATTAATAAAACACCAACTACAGATAGGTGATACTGCTTGTCTTACAATGATAAGCAGCTTTAGGCAGCATGTATCATGTATTTTTCACCTCAATTCAAGTTACAACAAGAAAAGTAACGTTAGATTAACATAATAGACTTTAACATGCTTTTTACCAAATTGTGGCTGCACCTGTTCCTTCCTATAGCTCCCACTTCTGTACTTGTAATTATCCCTGTTCTCTGCTAACGGGCTTCACATTTATTATGAAAAAATTCCTCTTTCACTCCATGAAGGCCCAACTATTAAAGGCTACTTAACAGTTTGATCCTATCCACCATTTCCCATCCAGATCTGTTCTTGTATGACAATCTGATCAAAGACAAATAGACATCAAATAGACATCTAACAAAGGCAGGCAAGGAGCAATCACACCCAATGCAAAAAAGGGCCATTTAAAAATTGCTCTCAGCTGGTTAAGTGCCTCATGATGTACTAAAACTAGCAATCCCCCCCTCAAAAAACCCAAAAGGCCTCACTTGAGCAATAAATATTACTTGTGCAGTTAACCATTTATGAGTTATTAAGGTAGTAAGATCAAATTAATGCATTTTGGGGATCACTGGCACTTTTTGCAGACCCGTTCCAGTTGTAATTATCTCTAGTACTACAGTCTAGGTGGTTTTATCCTTCATCTTTCCCAGCTAAATCCCATACAAATCACATATTGCTTCTCAAAAAAGACCAAAACTCTTGAAATGCAAAATTCTCCATGCCCAATTCCGCATGGCATTAAGCTGTTACGTTCTGCATATCAGGGTTTTGCTTCACTTTATGTTTCATTGCAGCAATGCAGTTATTTCCTACCAAAGCAGTCACTGTTTAACAAACACGGAGACTGAAGGAAAGAAATCACTGTTAAACTGGAAGCAGCACCACGCTGAGTCCTCCTGGAACTCTCACCTGTTACAATTACTAATTTATGCTTTGTGTGACCTGTTATGACCCAGCTTTCTTTTGTCTCATTGTTTCCAAAGTCATTAACCTAATTACTAAAGCTTATAGCTTCTGATTTGCCAAAAAACTGACTTAAAAGTAGTTTACTCAAGTTCTTACTGGAACATATATATGTAAACTGCAACAACCAGAATTCACATACTTTCAAATCTTTTTTATATCCCCTTTTAGTCTTGTCTGTCTGCTCATCCCCCTCATCTTTAGTAGCCCTTTCTCATTTTGTCATGTTTCCTCAACTAGGATATTTCTACTAGTGGCTGCAGACAAAAAACTGAAGTCCTTAAAAAAATTAATTAAAAAAAAATCCCTAATTCAAACAAAACCAAAGCTTTAAAAAATCTGCATAAAATAGGAGCACCACAGAAATATCAAATACTCTACAAATAAGCAGACTATTCCTCAAAGTTATCTTTACCTATTAAAGTCATGGATTCCTCAAAAATCCCTGTAAACTTACTCATTGTGGTATAAAATCTTAACTTCCTCCACCAAATGTTCTAATTTCACACCTCTAAAAGTTAGCACACACGTGTTATTAAAAACAAGATTTAAAAAAGAAAGACTTCACTCCTGCACCAACCTTTTATTCCAATTTTGTGTTAAACTGTACAGCATCTTTTCACAAGGGTAATTAGTAGTGATGAGCATATAATTGGTGCATGTATGTCTGAAACTTTATCCACTATATAAATACAAATAAAACCAGTTTTCAATCCCTGAAGCTTCTAAAGGACTTTGGCTTGTTTGAACTGAAGCCATCTCCTGTCCAACATGAGTAAGTAAACAAAATATTTCAGTACAAGGATGCTCCTTGATCTCCTTAAAATCTGTGATACACAGATAAACAATAACCTTGTTAACTGCAAGGTCACAACGCATGAAAAGCCCCCACAGTGCAAAAAGAAGGAAAAACAATACCACAAACATTTTCAAGTAACTCCAACTTTACCACAGATGAGTCACAACTGAAGAATGCAACTGGGCACAGAAAAACATTTAGGAACTGGGCACAGAAAAAACTTTGAGGAACAAAATCACCTTACAACCAGAGTTGGCAAACCCCATAAACATTACCAAAATTGCTGAAAATCATAATAAGCCTCCTGATCAAGTTTAAACAACTCCAAACCTGTTTCACTGGACCAGAGTTAAAGGCACTTTTCCTACTTCTACACCTCAATGGGTTTCATCATCCTTTTCTTATATTAAAGCATCCTTTTCTTATATTAAAGCATCTTAAACTTGATGGAGTAGAAAAATTACAACAGAAACTCTGTTATTGAACTGAATTCATTGTTCCTGATTCAGAGAAGGGACAGTTCAAACCTCAAGCTAGAACACAATACTTACTCTAACACTTCATAGTTGGACTTCTTTTCTAATGCATTGCCTCTCATCTCTCCGTAGGATCTCCTGAAGTCAGGAAAAATATTTGAAACCAACAATTATTGGATAATTCAGCCTAAAACTACAACATCAACATAATCAAAACTTCCACTCAGCATCAGAAAACATTGGCAGAATGAATTAAAAGGTAACTATTATTCTACCTCAACAGATCAGATTTTGATTTTACAAATTAACTGCATTTTCAGAACGACTTTAAACCAGTGCTGCTATAAAAAGAAGTGACTTAAGCTGCCCTTCAGCAGCTCCTTTCTACCTCACACTGCACTTCTTTGTGAGAGCCCTCTGTGCACGGAACAGGGAGAACCAGGGGAAGCAGGCAGTGATGAAACCTGCTTCAATCCAAACATGTTCACATTAAAAAATAAATGAATAAATAAGAAAGCTTTGTTAGGAGAGGGCTGAGATCGTCGTTTTCAGGGAGAAAATGGACCAGTCCTGCTCATTCTAAGAGTCTCAGTAGTTCATCTACGAGAAATATCTCATGAAAATGCTCTGAAGAGCCCCAGCTTGAGAACCAGGGGAGGCAGGGCTTGGCTGACAACATAATCGTGGATTATTATATTCACTGCATGTTTTGAAATAGGGCACAATGGTTTTCTAAGTGCATAAGGAGTTTGCAGTTACACAAAGAATTTTTGTTTTCTCTGGGGCTACCAGCAAAACTTATAACAAAGGCACCAGGTTCTCCTGCGATACCTGGAAAATTTCATAAGCCTAAATTTTGTTTTAATTTGGAAAGCACTGTTCAAAGGACATTTTTATTCTCTCCTAACAAGTTTACATTTGTCATTCATTTCTTATCAATTTTACTTCTTTCCTAATCTCCCTGTGCAAGACATCAGCATAACTGAAGCAAATGTTTCAGGCTGGAAATTCTCCATAAATTAGCAAAACCCAACACATGCATTTCAAAGCTGGGAACTCTCTCAAGGATCTCTTAATCTGATATATTTATCTTTATTTTCCAGCTGTCTATACAGTTGACAAGAACACCAAAAACACCCAAAAGGATCCTTAAGATTTAATCATTTCAAAACAGCACATTAAAATTTGAGTAAATACAGAGAGGAAAGGTAGCAGCATTTATCTATAATTACATTCTTTAGCTGTAGGATTTATATATGCCGAATCACAAGACTATTTGCTAAATAACACCACAGATGCATTTTTTTTAAGCATACTTCAATGTACTCTACAGACCTTTGAATTATTCAGATGAAGAATTCACCCAAAAGGCAGTATCAAGATGTAATTAATTAAAATTTTAAAATAATGTTAATTTAAAAATCACTAGAAATGAGTTACAATACAGTCTACTCAGTTTTTCTTCAAACTGCTTTGTAGCAAAAAAAAGTCTTATGATGTTTTATTCAACTCTACTGGTCAGAAATTGATGAACTTTAAGCAGTTTCAAAATTAATGTATATATTCTGTCAGAAAGATGTTGAATAATAAATTAAATTATCAGCTTACCGGATTTCAAGGCAACCTAGTTTCAAAGCAATTTCCTGGTCCACTTGATCTGCTATTTCTAACATATAGTCATTTTTCACCTACAGCAAAAGAAACAGGTAGGCATCACAGAAAGATCAGTTCAGTGCCAACACAGACTAAAATACTCCCCAAACAACTTTCAGATGAATACATCTTAATTTTCTGGAATGACAATTCACGGTCCAGGAAGAGAAAAAAGAATTTGTGTTCATATTATCCATGGATGAGCTGCACTTTGGGAAGAAACACATTTGGACCGCAAAGAACTTGATTGAAAAATTCCTTAGCTATGTTAATATTTGCTGCGTTTTATTAAATATAATCAAAATTCACAGAGGACTGAGCAGGTGGTTGCACCTGCATTCCAGCTAGGAGAAGGCAGGCTGTGTTCTTGAACCATCCTGGACAACAGGATTTAATTGTGTAGGTGGATTAATCATGCAAATAAAACTGATAAATGCCTGGGAATTACAGTGAAAATACAAATAGAAGTAAATAGAGTAGTATGTGCAAACTGTACTGCACACTGGTATAAAATAATGCTGAATAAACTAGCAAGAAGAACCAAGAGTGAAACTGGATGATGACCATCCACAGTAGGAAACATTTCAAATCTTCATCACATGTCATGGACTTGTTTTATTTACCAACATAGATGTGGGAAGAATCCTATTTTTCAGGTAACACTTTCACCATATTAGAGTAAGCAATTTATACAGTAACTAACAACAACAAAAAATCCCAGGCAGTAAGAGAGAACAGAACCAGTGCCCAAGAACTTCACTCTGCAAATCTTGCACCAGTAACAAAACTCGACAGCTTTTCCTTAACAGCTCCTGTTATCCTCTTATGAAAACACCAAGTTGTTATTGAGATCCTAAAGTTGCAGCAAGGCCCGAAATACCACAAAAATCCACGTGACTGACTTGCAGATCAAAGAGGAGATGATGCACTATGAAAGCAACACACTTCACCAAGTGGGTTTGTTGAGTGATGACAAGTTGTAAGAACAACTATTTCAAACTACTACTGCTATGAAATACATAATTTAAAAGGTAAGGAATTATAGCAATGGATCCAACAGCTGCAGGTGTTCTCCACTCAGCATTCTCCTCAGAACACGTGAGCATCCACCACAGCATTCCCTCAGCACCAGTGTGGCAGCTGGGTCCTGCTCCAAACTACAAAGTAACAAATCCTTACAAACTTTCTGGATCTAAGTTGCATGGAAAGTTTTAATTTGTTATTAAAAGACGTGAAAGAAGAAATGTGCTCAACTGTGCAAGAGTGAGAAAATGAATTATTACAATAGCTGAAACATGAGAAAAAAGCTTCTTGCATTTGAATTCATACAGGCACTCAACATGACAAAATAATGAGCTTTTAACTCTTCTCAATTCAATTCCTACAAATACTAATGAGACAGGAGAATAATTGCCCTTCAGCATCATGTAGTGTGCTATTTGTATACACATATGGAAATAATAATTCCGTATTCCCATAGTAATAATACCCACAATATGAATTAATAATTCTCCTCTTCATTATGCTCGCACAATTTTAAGTACTTGGATTTAGATTGGATATTAGGATGATTTCTCCACTGGAAGGGTGGTCAGGGATTGGAAACAGACTGTCCAGGGAAGTGGTGGAATCACCATCTCTGGAAGCATTCAAAGTATGGATGTAGCCCTTGGGGACACAGTTCAGTTGTGGATGTGGATTAATGGTTGATATTCCATGTCTCTTCCAACCTAAACGGTTCTATGATCCTACAAACAGCAAAATGCAATAAATTACACCAGGATCTCTGTTCATGGGAAAGGACACCAAACTGTCGTGCATAAAACTGCCAGACACAAGCTCAGGGCAGGTAAATCAGGAATGGAGGTCCAGGCTCCATGAACTGCCACAAACGACCCCTGCAAACACACACGGGTGGTGAACAACGGCACAGCCCTCCCCATCCTCAGGTCTGCGTGGGGACACTTCAAAAGAAGAAGTGTTGAACGTGAGTTCAGATCATAGAGGGACACCCAAATTCCAGAAATGCTCATGTCTTCTTTCTGAGAATTCACCTTCCTGTACAGCCTAAGTTACTTCACCTAACAAGTGAACCTGTTCACAAAATCCCTTGGCCAAGTTGTCTTACATCCACCCAAACCAAACACCCATTGACTGATCCCTTGTATTTCAATAAACTTTTTTTGGTTTTTTTAAACTACAGATTCCATTTTTTGAACTATTTCAACAGTTTTGCATCACCAGGGAATTTCAGAGCTGTTACCCATCTATTCCTTGAGGTATTCTGACACCAAGAAGAACTGGCTGTAGCAAAGTAGTTTTTCAGTCCTGACACACAAAACTTCCACTTGCAGGAACGATGCTAACTTAAGGCCCCGTGTATCATGATCAAATGTGTATTCATCTTCACAACTCGTTGCCTTGTGGATCCCAGTACTCCAGTACTCGATTTGTTAAACTGAGCAGCTTAAGAGCATCTCCAGGTTCATGCAAACATGATTTTAAAATGCTGCTAGCCTACTGTTCCATAAATAAATACACAACATTACCCAAATATTTAAAGTTTAGGGTTTATCTCCTCTTGCCCTGTGGCTTGTGAGCTTTCCAGTCATGTTCCCGGTTTGACTCTGCAACTACAGGCATCAGATATCGACTACGAAAATGTAACAGACCATCCCCCATTCCAACAAAATGGAACGGGAAAAAGAAGTATTTTACATTATATACACCTACTTATTTTAGTGTTTAAATTTTGTGAGTTATAAAAAGAGATTATAAGCATCAAGAAACCTGTGGCCAGAATCCAGTGGTCTGGATTTAAGAGTGTCCTACTATGGATAACCAAAGGTGCTTGGTTTTTCTCTTTTTTTTCATAACCTGCCCGCACACATTCTTCTTGCAATTTCAGGGGAAAAAAAAAAAAGGCAGATTCAATTTCTACTCCCAGAATACCAATGAGAACTTCTCTTATCACCTTTAATTTTGCTTGACTATTCCCTTTGAGATGGCATCAGATCAATGC
Source organism: Gymnorhina tibicen (assembly GCA_013399875.1). NCBI lineage: Eukaryota > Metazoa > Chordata > Aves > Passeriformes > Artamidae > Gymnorhina > Gymnorhina tibicen. Next base: position 225,512 of record VXAZ01005453.1, on the reverse strand, counting down.
ATGAACTAATGCCTGTGCAGAGATTAGATAAGAATTTTGCAGGAGGTTCAGCACAACCTCCTAAGGAAAATGCCTGAGCAAATATTAAGTGGAAGACACATAAGAGATAATTTAATGGTAATTAAATGCACTGTCACAAGGCAATTGAATAGTTTTCCAAGAAGTCTTTTGTGTTTGCTCAATTATAACTTTTATTATTATTATTATTATTGTTAATATAATTAAATATGAGAAATGAGAATATTTTCTGGGTTAGACAAACAAAGGCCCCATCTCCTAGAGCACAAAGCCTCTGTACATACAAAGGCACAAAAAATGAACTCTTAGAAATCTAACAAAATCTATCAGTTCTTTTCTGTCGACTACAAATTCAGGAGTATGTTAAGAGGGAGGATGAATCCTTCTCTGTGGGGTTTGGAGATCCTGTTATCTGTGAGCTTGTCATACTCCTTGAGAGTGTGTGCAGACCTTTACCTACGGCTTGGAAATTCAGTTTACAGTGTGCAATACCTGAAGAGGCTGAAGAATACATTTATTTATATATAGACAGATATACACAAACACATCCTTTTCAAGTAGATCAAGTACCACTGCCACACATCTCCTCCCCAGTTTCATTGTTCAGAATGGGATCTCTCCAAAGGCTAAACCAGAAAAAAAAATGTAGGATGCAATTTAATCCACCTTAATTTTACCTAGTTTGTAAGACAAAAGTAATTTATATAAACTTGTCACACAAATCTGGTTTTGAAAAAGCAACCCCAAAAACCCAAGTGGCCAAACAAGAAACCAAAACAGCAACCCTTGATCCCTCTCACAAGGCCAGCAAAGCCTTTAAGGTGCTCCTTAAAGGTGTTAAACCTGTGTGCCATTAATTCATTCATACCCTGTGCTAGAGACCAGATGCTCTGGCAGTGATAAAATTACATGAAGTCTGCATTTATCTCCAATACTTTATGGTCACAACGTTACAGCAATAAAAATGCATAAGGATCAACAAGGCAAACACTTGGATTTACACTAGGATTAAGGATTCAAGTATCAACACTGCTAAAATCCTATATATATTTTTATTTGGTAACAATCAAAACCCAAAATATGATGTCTAAAGTGAGTCACTTTGGTGGATGTTGCTCGTAACACATTTGCTTCCACTGGCTTACTAATTTTGTATTCCCACATAATGTGTTTATCTCAACTCCCTGAGAAAAATACATTGGAAAACAGTTTAAAGGAGGATAAGAGACAAAAATAACTTATTGCTGCAAACCGCTGCTGTGTTGATTTCAAGAACCTTTTCCCTCGGATTTTTTTAGTATGTTCTAACAAGTTTAAATCAGATTTACAGTCAAGCAGGTGCACGCTTTGGGGGGAAAGGATTAGTCTACTTAAGTTCCATTAAACATGGAATAATGGAAATAAAAACTGCTTCAGGCTTCCAGGCGAGTACTACTGCAGTGCCAGTGTCAGAGGAAGCAACTCTACCCAAATTTGCTCATTCACAGGGTGGCAAATAAGAATTAAAGTGTGACCTACGCTTCACACTCGGAGTTGACTTTGTGCCCAGAACACCTACAAACAGTCTGATACAAAAAAGGGCTGCAGGGTGGGGAAGACAGGAATGCCAAGCATTAAAGCACCTCTCAGAGGTAGGAAAAAGAAGTCTTGTACATGTTCTGATAAAATAAAAAATAAAATTGTCATTGCCCCCACACACAGAATACACAGCACCATCAGTGAATACATGCTTAGAAAAGGCAGTAATATCCAAAGCAAAAAAGGATTTTGAAATCCAACACCATCCTACACCATGTTTCCTGATTTATTACTGTCCTGATACTCAACAACAATTCACTTTATTTAAAATTCTTTCTATTCTTAATAATATTCTAAAAATATTTTTTTATCACTCTTCATCTTTTAGCCAGAACAGAAATCTCTCTTCTGTCCCCAGTATTTTGGGCATTAAAAGTGCAAAGATACTCCTAAATGGTAACAAAAGACAGGAGGTGAACACAGTGTAAGGTAAAAAGCTTTTCCCACATGGAAAATGGGCACATAAACACAAGCCCAGTTTCATTTCTGATGTCAAGACTTATAAAATATTTGTTCTTTTACTTGAATGGGGAAATTACTGCTGGTGTCACTTCTAACTTCTCCAAGTTTACTAGGAAATAATGGGCAGTTTCCCAGCTACAGAAATGGGGAGCAAATTCCAGACGGAACAATTTAAAATAAAAATTGGAAACAGAGGAAAGCCCATGTTTGTGAAGATGGAGAAATTAGAGAACAGCCCTATGCTATGATTTAAGGAGAAATCTATCACTGGCCTTGTATTTTATATACCAGCTGCTACTTTCAAAAGCCATCTGCTTCATTTTCCTGCACATGACTTTTTATGCAGCTGCAGTATTTCAGAAGAAGGTTCACCCAGGCTGACAAGCAGTTCATAAAAACACCATCCTGGATTTAGTTTTCTTTATTAAGAACAACAGCAAAATAATTCTGAACTTGGCAAATGCTTTCCAGTTTAGGGATTTTTTTTAAAAAGCCATTAGATACTGCATCTTCGAAAGATATTTTAGGTTTAAACTTGTTTATAGCCTTATAAATTCTTAAATAAAATTATCAAACTTGACATTGAGTTTTCAAGCATAAATACTGTGGAAATTCTTTAGCAACAGTACTATCAAATGGTGTCTCAAAAAGGGCAAATACCAATAATTAGCCACTACTGACTTTCCCAGCTTAATGTTACCAAGACATTTCCCACAGGATAAACTCCAATTTTTCAGGAGGACAGTTTAAAAATAAGCAATCCATTTCTCTTGCTTTTCTTTCAATGTCTATGACCTACTTACACAACTTAGTCCTTTTATTTCTATTTTTATTCCCGAATTTGCACTGCTTTGAACACTGCATTTAAACAACCCTTCAGTGACTAAGTTCCCACTCAAGAGTTAAGACCATACCCAGAAAGAATCATCACAACTTATGAGATATTTAAATAAGCAACCAAATAAAGAAGATGTCTTCTGTGCTCTATTCAGTACATAGCACACAAATAGTAATTACAGTCATTTAATGAAGCATGGAAACAAAGATTTATATTACATAATTTTCTCCTTATCCATTTGTTCTACACAAATATTTTTAGCTGGTGCTTTTGTATACTGGGAAATTATGTACTTCTGCTTAGTTGGTGTAATTTATATTAAAAATATACGACCTTCCTCTTAACCTCCTGGATATGCAATAATTTATTTATTCTCAGTAATTTCTCTGAATTTATTTTCAACAGCTCAGGTGTGTTCTGGCACCTCCTTTTAAACACTCAAGTTTCTAACTCTGGAGGTAATTTGGTGTTAGATTTTGTCTATTTCACCCTCAGCCTCTACAGAGTTCAAACAGGATCTTTGTTTTACACTAACACACAACACTTCTGGTAACTCTCATCCTGCCAAAATCCAGAGAAATTATTCCTGCAAATTACCAGTTCCAGCTTCTGTAATGAAAGACCAGAATATCTCAATATATCCATAGGAAAAACTGACCTTCAGCACCTACTTATGTGACCAAGACAAAAATCCAAGTGTACAGCACATTTGTTTTCCCCACAATTTCCCATTCAAAATGAAGGACATTGCTCTGCTCTGCACCTGCAGCAGGTTCCACACACAATTCCACCCCAATCCACGACACAGCTCCTGCCGTGGTATCCCACCAAAGAGAAGGATCTCAGATACTCTCTGGTTTCAGCTGTAATGCTCCTTGTGGTGTTAAACATCCCACAGAATCACTGCAGGACAGTCACGGGATTGGGTTAACGTGGAACAGTCACCCAGTATAAATCCTGACATCTGTAAGGAATAAACTGCTCCTCCATCCTTGTTTTCCAACAGCAGGTTCATGTGGGACACCAAACTTCCATCAGTACAAAAACAGCTTGAAAGAACAGGGTCCCAACCCTCACTACTGCAGCTTCAGAAATCTGATGCAGCATTAACCCTGAAAGATTTGTGCCTCATCTGCTCTGAATGAAGCCCCATGTGCACAAAAGCCCAATGCCTGCTTCTAATGTCATCAGTATTTTTAGGAGCCACCTTAATGATCATAATGGTAGTTCTTAAAATACACACAGGAGGGAAACACATGTGTTCCCACCCCTATTTACCCATCTGATAGTATTAAATTTGCTATAGGAGATAAGTCAATATTAGGGAAAATTAGGGCTTTGGCCTCATCTAGGGGAGTTAAAAGCCCAGATCCAGTATCAGGATAACATTCATCTGCCATCTGCCCTCAGCTGCTCCTCCTCTTCGTGTCCCAAGGTCACAGCCTCTATATTATCTACGGGTGATCTTTGACATCTCTAACTAATTTTGGAAGCTCCTCTGTTAATAATAAGGGCATTAGAGATGGGCTGGGGGAAACCAACTTCTGACAAGGCATTGTTAAGGGCAGAGCAGCTAAAAATGCTGCCGTCTGTCCGAGTGGGCTGAGCTCCAGATGTCGCTGAAAGGGACACTGCTGCCTCGCAGACCTTCCCCGAAGTAGGACTGGACTCTTGGGAGCCATACAAAACTCAACCTACTAAACAGGCCTTGCTCTCAGCTAATTTTATACATCTCCTCTCCAACACAGAATTTTGAGTTTCCAGATCAAGCGAGTCCAAGAATCAACATAAATCAACTTTTTTTTGTGGGTTTTTTGTGGTTATACACAACTTGATACGCTCACTGCAGTCACATTTTGTTCCAGACTACTAACAAAGACATATCCACGCATCAGAACACGGAAACGTGTCCCAAGCATTTTAAATTTATCATGCTGAATTACGAGCAATTCAAGAAAAGCCCACAAGGTTGATTTTCACCACTCCGGCTGACAGGTGGAAATTTTAAATCAAAGCAGCCCTTTCCCTTTGGCCTGAGCTTGGCTGACCATTTCGGAGGTGTTAAGGAATATGAGGAAGTTTCACATTCCTACCGTACAGCACTAAGGGAAAGCAGACATTGGGCACACAACATTTGTAGCCAAAGTAGCTCCACAACTATACAAACAGTGGAGCCTAAAACAAGAATGTCAGCACAGTTGTGAGGATGTAAAGCAACTTTTACAGGAAAAAAATAAGTACTTCATGGGGTATTGTGAATTTCAGCAACTTCAGAAGCCTACCCCTGTCAAGGAAATCTCACTATAATTGTCTTTTCAAGCTGCAAAGAGCAGACAGGAGAGGTTCTGTTTGATTTATATTTTTACCAAAAAATATATTTTTAGTATCTTTTTAATCACCTGCAATTCTAGATTGCCACCTCCCTGTAGCGCACAGTTGATGCCTCAGCCATTAACTCTTCATGAAAGATCTGCTGGGTTTTGGGTGGTTTGGTTTTTTTCTTGTTGGGGGTTTTTTGTTTTAAATAGGCTGCCAACATCAGGAACAACGCCATCTTTTCTCCCAGTGTCCTTCATTTCCTTCAAAGCTTTTCCAGTCAAAGTCATTTGCTTTAGGTCTCCTATTTTTATTAGGGTGTAAGAGATGTTGTTATTTAATTAGGTTAAAGAGTCTAATTCCCAGCCTGCATTTCAAATTACATCTCATGCACCTAAGCCTTATAAAACTTTAATCATTAAGTTATTACAGTAATTGCCTGGACTTAAAATTTCCTATGTGTCAGGGACAGAGTTATAAAAATAATTTAATTTGCATGATGTATTTATCTGCCACAATATAAAGAGATATTTCATTTAATGAAATACATTTTGAGTGTGAACAGAATCTTTACAGACACTACAGGGACAGAGAAAAGAAGTGCCTATTGTCCACAATAAACTTTTTCTCCTCTTTTTTAGAGGATGTTTTTCCCTTGCTTCTTCTTTTTTAATCACAAAAAGTATCATTTTTTTCTCTTTTCTTTTAAAAAGAGTTTTCTTATGAAAATGAACCTGCAGTGTACTTGCCTGATGAGACACAGAGCCCTCGTGGCACAGAATTCAGCTCAATTTTTTCAGGGCATCATTGACCTGCCCTAACTTCGAGATCATCCCCTGCTTGCAATTCCTTCTCCTGTGCATTACACAAACTTTAGCTCATTTTAAAAAGCAAATTCAAAACACAGTTCAGTCCTATGGTCTCCTTTATTATATATATGAACATCTCCAAGGTAGCTCCACACTGCAGGCTAAACGGGGCAGCACAGAAAAACTCTACACTGATAAAAACAACCTTTTCTTGTTCACTGGGATCTAAAAAAAAAAACCCCAAAAAGTTACTTTAGAAGTCTTCTGTTTGAAGCACAAGAACAGCAACAATGGAACAGCTGATGCCCAAGAGCTGCCCCCACCCCCCATACAGATGCTTACTCCCTTTTCATCAAGGGATAAACCATCTCCAATTACTGCAGGCTAACATGTTATTCAAGGATAAATGTGTGCAGGCTCTTGTCCCGTGATAAAAGGAGGGCAATTCAAGTAGCTTACGTCTGATTCTCATTACATGAATGTTTTTTAAAGCTGTATTCTGTCTTAATTTCAGATATGGCTTTCGTTCCTCACTCAACTACTAAGGCAAATTAGAGAAACCTGTCCTGTTTATTTCCACTTCCCAACAGCCATGTCACCGGAACACAGGGAAAGGAAGACACTGAAATTCACCAACTCTTACTTAAAGCAACTGAAAATGCTCCCAAAAAGGACAGGAAAATGGTGAAATCCTATTTAGTTACTCAAAACCTGCGATTTTTAATTCTCCTTTTGTACCTTTATGCTTGTTTTCTCTGAAAAATATTAAAAAATATACAAAAAACCAAATATCTTCACTGGAAATTTACGAAACAGTCAACGGAACACACACATGCAAAAAAAGGATGCTACTTCCTGATAAAACGTAACTTACAGTATTTTTATTCACTGTATTTCACTTTTAAGGTTTTGTGGGTGGGATCAGAGCTCACTTTGGTTCAGATTTGGGTATTCAGTACCACGGGACACAACTGAAGGCTGGCACACAAAACCTGTGCAGTGAGCATCTGCCAACTGTGCAGACAACCATAAATCTGCCTTTTCCTGATTTTTTAATACTTCAGCCTCACAATTCCAACAGCACTGTGTGGGATCCAATTTGCCTAATTTGGCTGAAACTGTGAGCAGTTGGGCCCAAGGGAGTAATGCAGTTGAGGCAGAATCACCACCTAAATGCCCCACAGATTGCAAAAAGAGAAGACAGCCCTGAAGTCGTCACCCTCTACCTCTGACACCTGCCAAAGAGAGCAGTAACAAAACAAAAAGACACAGTTCCAGCGTTCGTTTGTTGATCAGAGCTCTCAAATGGAATGTGAAATGACATGACTTGAACACACAGCTCCTCCAGTGAAGGGGAATGACCTAAAGATCAGCCTCTCCCCATCTCTGGCCTCAAAGCTGAGGCACAGCCTGAGCACAAGAGGCACCGCGTGGCATCATTAGTGGGACTGATTCTGATGTTATTAACGAGTTGTGTGGTTTCCCCCTGCTCCCACACACTAATTTTAATCCCTTGCTGTACAGATTGCAGAATGAAAGGTCTCATTAAGTGCCCTGCTTTACACTTCCAATTAAGAGCAGCTCACGCCCACCGCAGATGGCAGAACGACCGCCACGATCACAGCAGGTCACGCCACAAACAGTTCTGGGCACAGGTTCTCGATTTGTTAGAGACTCCTGAAGATTAGGAATATTCAAAAACAAAGAAAGGTCACAGCATCCTTAAAAAAGTCAAAAAATCAAGGAGAAAATAGTGATTTCACACACCAAGCCCAAGCTGAGAAGCCTGAAATGCACCCATTTGCAGAGGGCAGTGCACTCACTGCAGTGAATGGGAGTAGTCATGCATGTGAAGGCACAAACGTGTGCCAGCTTTGGGTTTAACAGCCCGGTAATTGTGGTTTGGGTGAGCTGGATGAATAAACCCTGTCTGTTGACAGTGATTAAGGTAACATTTTGTTATCTTTACAAAATGTTCTGTGCTTTTTCAGAAGATGAAGATCACTTGAGGATTTAAACTTTCTTTCTCAACAATGCTGCGGCTGTGCAACTCAGATTCTACAAAATCATTACAATTCCAAAATCCATGGGTGACAGAGGTAACCGTGTTTCTTTTCCTTCTCCATGAACTCTTAAACTTGATGTTATACATTTTTAGTAAGACAAAAAACATGTGTTTGAATGTTACCAAGTTAGCAATAAGGTTCCCAGTCTCATCCTGATGAGAAAGTCACAGGCATCTGGTCCTCACAAAAATCTTTTTTTACTCATTTGTAACACACAAGACAGCAATGTCTTTGATTTTTACATTGACAGAAGCCAATCTAACTACAGAAGTGGTGTTTCTGTTGGATTTCTAAAATTTTGTAACTGGGTTCTACGCTCCTTATCTCTGACAGTTACGTTTGTGCAGAAAGCTCAGGATATCTGTGTATGCACATATGAATTCTGTACATTCTGCTGTTCTTGCCTACACACAACGTGATGTGTCTGACTGAGAGCAGTGGTTAGCAAAAGATGTTAAAATGTTGCAGGAATGACATTGAGATAGGAACAGAACGTCAAAAATCGTCTTTCCTTGTTTTTTTAACCCCTCCTCTGCTGTAGGTCTGGTTTATGATGCAGTGTTACTGCTCAGATTCTTCTCTTGTCTTCTTTTCATACGTCACTGCTGCTGCCTTAACACTTTACCAGATAAAAGTTATTGTCCTAGGTTATCCAAGAGGACAAGTGAAATTTACAGAGCAAAGCAGAATCATGATAGAGAATGACAGCTCTGGAAAGTTCTGCACCTGATTTCCATGACAACGGAGACCCAAATACCTTACAGCACCCCAAAACAAAGAGCAGTGACTTTTAAAGAACTGGATTCAAAAATACCTCGCTATAAGGTGAAGAAGAAAGGAGAAGAGAAAATAAATGGGATGGTGTGCAGAGCAAGGAGACAAGAAGCTCTGATTTTCACTCTCTAATAGCCCTGGGATTCAGGGCATTGTCAGATACAGGCAGCTGCCAGCTTTGCCTATCGGTCCTGATGACCTTCAAAAACCTTCTATTCTGAGCCATTTGTATCTGTTTGTAATGATTTCTCCACATTTAGTTAAAAGTTAACAAATATTCCTCCGGCATTTCAAACTCCTTGCTGTACAGAAACAGCTCCCTGAGGCAGAAAGGAGAGGACACTGCAGCCTTGCCAGCGCTGAACACGTAAGTGACGGAGTTCAGGAAATTACCCTGGAGCTCATCACCCACTTTTGCACCACGGCAAACACAAATCTCCTGTGGTTAAAGCCACTGTGGAGGAAGTCCCTTGCTGCTAAAGGAAAAAGGAACACGATTTTGTTGTTTGTACAAGGACCCCTGGCAGCACTACACTAAAAACTCACGAAAATCAAGACATTTTTAGGCTGAAACCACATTACACAAATCACTTAAACTAGAATGCTAAGTCCAGAGAAGCACTGCAAGAGAATTGTCTTTTCAGAAGTCACCTTCATCCTATCGATATCAAGATCATATCAATACAAAAACTGCATCACACGGTAAAAAAAATTAAAAGTCATTTACCTAAGATAAGAATGTGTGTGCACAATTGTGCTTGTTGAAGTTAGGGGACAGGGTAACCATTTTAGTCCTGACTCCCCTAAAAAATACCCCCAGGAAGTTTTACTGTGAGCTTGTCAGTCTAAAGGAAAATTAAAATAATTTAACTGAATAAAATTAGGATTTAGGGCTTAATTTATAGAAACCTTGACTATTATGCAGTTTTAGTAATCCAGAAGAGATTTTAAACCCAAGAAAATAACCTAGAAATGTGAGTGGAAAAAACATTTGATGGCTTGTAGTGCAATTGTCACTTACACTTGCAAAAATAAAGAAATTCGGCAGTTTAATCAAGTGTGAATTAACTAAGCCAGTGGAACAACAGTCAATTTTATCTGTTAGGGCAATTATTACCTGCAGAATTACCTTGTTTTTGGAACATATTCCTCACAACTTCTCAAGGAGAAAGATGTCATGGGCTTTGTGCCCTTTCTGCTTTATATATTTGCAACCTTAATTTTTTTCCATTTTTCTGTTTCTGCAGCAATATCCTACCCACATAAACAAACCCAGAGCTTTCTAAATTCAGCAAAATCAGCAAAAAACAAAGCAGCAGAACTGAACATACCTGCTGATAGAAAAAATTTAGAGTTGGTTTGTCCTCAGTGAACTGGTTTAGAAATCCTTTTGGCAAATACCGAATTCTCAATTCATACCTGAAAAGCAAGCAAAAGAGACTGTTGAGCAGAATTAGTATTAAGATTTCCTCACAACATTCTTAAAAATACCAATAAACTCAAAACACACTTAGAAAACTAATGGAAAATTTGAATGGAAACTAATGGAAACTCTTGGAAAACTAATGTAAAATCTTCTTGCTTACTCAGGAGAACTAAACTGGCATTTATCTGTACGTGACATTTCATAGAGATGTTTACCAAGGACCTTTGTAACAGAAGCAAACTCAGAGCCCTGCTGCCCTCTCAGAGCTTCAGAGAGGATCGAAGCACGAGGACTTGGAGCAGATAAAGTCCGGATCCATGGGAAGGGAGGCCCCAGTCAGGTGACGACAGATGAGCTGCCAGAACCCCTGACATGACCCCTGGCAACAGCTTTTACCTCTGGTTCTCATGAGCAGGTACTTAAAGCACTGATCCTGCTGCTGCAGGAGTGACAAACAGTGTCACTCACCAGGGTGGGCTATCCTACAGGGAACAGGGAACAGGACTCTGCTCCTTCTCTGATCAATGCTCCAATATTCACCTCTGGATTTTCCATAGGTTTTGGAGGGGTTTCTCTGTAAAAAGGTTTCCTGCTCCCCTAATCATCATCAAGACACTTGCAAAAGCCAAACAGTTTTGAGCCTGACAGTCATAGTTTTCAATGTAATTGTACACCAGAAGTGAAGGAAATTCAGAATGAGCCTTGACCCATGACCTACACCAAAATCTGTATCCCTTCTCAAACCTGAACTTCTGCTTTCAACCCCTAAATTCAGTACTATTTCTTGTCCTAAACTTCTGCTTTCAATCCCTGAATTTAGTGTTATTGCTTGTCCTGTGGTAACAGCCCACGATGTTTGACACAGACTGTTTGCCTCCTCCTCTGACACATTCCTTCAGGGAAAGTCCCAATAATAAATGTCTCCATCCCTTGGGCTATGCCAACACAGCATACCCTAGCACTCTTAACAGTACTTCCCAAAGTAAGTATATTTAACAATCTCCTCATGATAAGAGCAAATATTACAACATTTCAATCTATTGGTTTCAGCAGGACAAGAACTTCTTCTCAGCAAGTGATTTGGCTGCCTGTAATCAAGATTTACATGGGGATTTCGTAAAAATTTACTAGGAGTAAGTGCTGCCAAGGATTCCACTGCAAGCAGAAGTTGCAATATCCAATAAAAAATATAAAATATTATTTACTTTGAAATAATTGAAAATACATTGTCCTGTTAGAAACCATTAAAATAAGGACAAGATTTGGAAATTGCAAATACCCACATGTTGTATACAAACAAGGAATACTTCGAAGGATGTTTCTTTGTAGTATGGCAATATATTTCATAATTCCTGTGCATAGAAAACATGTTCTTAAATGAAAGAGTGAAATGCAGGAGAGGCTGAGAACACCTGACAGAAAGTAGATTTACACTGGACATAAGAAATGTTTTACTCTGAGTGTGATGAGGCCCTGGCATAAAGGAGCTGTGGCTGCCCCATCCCTGGAAGTGTTCGAGGCCAGGCTGGATGGGGCTTGGAGCAACCTGGGATAGTGGAAGGTGTCCCTGCCCATCGCAGGGTGTTGGACTAGGCGATCCCCAAAGGTCCTTCTCAATCCAAACCATTCTCTGACACAAGGAAACAGACAAAGATAATAAAAAAAAAGACTCAAAGTCATAGTTAAGACAAACCCTCAGAAATTAATCTGTGAAGGAACATAGAATCACCTTCTGTTGCAGATCAGCCTTTACATTTCACCACACCCACTAAAATTTATCCAAATTGTACCTCCAGGTATTTACGGGTCACAGAGAGAAGGCAGCATGAGCACACTATCCAACTGCAGAAAAGCAGAGCCTCTCTTTGTTTTTATTCTGCCATATCCACTAAAATCTCCTGCTGAACACAACTGCAGAGACTGACATGGAATAAAACAAGTAAAAGACTTCCTTCCTTTTTGGGGGGGCTCTATAATCCAGTGCATTTTTGAACCACAGAATCATTAAGGTTGAAAAAGACCTTCAAGATCATCAAGTCCAACCATCAACCCAGCACCACTGTATTCACCATTAAACGGTGTCCTCAAGTGCCATATTCACACTTTTTTGGAACACTTTCAGGGACGGTGACTCCACCACTTCCCTTGGCAGCCTGTTCCAGTGCTTAACAATCATTTTCCATGAGGAAATTTTTCTCAATATCCAATCTAAATCTCCTCAGGAGCACAAATCTGATGAGGAGCAGCTGAGGGAGAAAAGGAGGCTCAGGGAAGACCTTATCACTCTCTACAACTCCTTGACAGGAGAGTGTAGCTAGGTAGGGGCTGGGCTCTTCTCCTAAGTGATAGGACAAGAGTAAACTCTCAAGTTGCACCAGGAGAGGTTTGGACCAGATTATAGATCAGAAAATTGGATATTCGATATTAGAAAAAATTTCTTCATGGGCTGTCAAAGACTGGAACAGGCTGCTCAGGGAAGTGGTGGCATCACGTCCCTGGAGGGATTTAAAGGACATGTAGATGTGGCACTTGGGGACATGGTTTAGTAGTGGCCTTGGCAGAGCTGGGTTGACCATAGGGCTTGATGACCTTAGAGGTCTCCTCCAGCCCAAACGATTCTGTGATTCTAGGATGCAGAACACCATTACTCTCTGGGATTAAAAAAAACCAAAAAACCAAAACAAACAGATGAAAATCAATCTCTCTCCTTTACAGGGACGTGTCTTCTTAACTGCTCAGCCACATGAAAGTCCTGCTTTTTGCAATAGGATCTCATGAGAAAATCAGGTAAGGCAAAGCAGCTCGGCTGGGACAGTCACCGCGAGTGACCTTCATTACCTATTTATAACCTAATCTCTGCCTGGGCCTGTGGGAATGAAGAAGCCGACTTCCAAAGGCCAACTCAAGGATGGGCTTGATTCAATATCCTCTGAATTTACTGTCTTTGAAATGCAGCCAGCTGACAAGGATGACATGTCCCTTTCTCACAAACCAGGTCTGCTTTCAGAGCAAGTATCTCAGCTGATGATCACTCCCCTTATGTTTGATAAATTATTCCTGGAAGATCACCACTCTGCTTACTGCTCTGCCCCTCTAGTGGGGTTCAGAAGCACTCTGCCACACCTCACAAAGGTGGGCATCAAGAGAGTTCTCAAGTTGTACAGTGAAGTGACCCATCCACAGCAGACTGAACACCACCAGGCAGTTCTGGGAGCTTCCCCGTCAGTAACAAGTACCACCAGAGCAGCTGGTGGAGCCAAAAAAGAAAGGATGATCCAACTCTTAATAATTTGTGCCACTGAAAGAAATCATCTTGCCAGGGCCAACCTTGTCTCCAGCAGATTCTGATTCTGTTCACATCAACAGGAAAGGAACCAGAACAGAGAGGATGAGAACAAAAAGGGTGGACAAAGGAGATGCCTTGTGTGAGTTTAATGAACTGAATCAGCTCGCTGAAGGATCAGAGAAGTGTTAAGGCTCACAGAAGGAAAGGAAAAGGACTGGATAACTGGAAGTCAGAGAAAAGAGAAGACAAGAGTGCAGCAAGGAGAAGGACAGATCTGTTAGATCAACTCGGTCAACTCATTAAACCATCCCACAGGTGATCTGATCTTGCATCTCTGCCAGAGCTTTTGTATCACAGCTACCAGAACTCACAGTCCAGGACTGCTGAGCACTGGGGTGTCTCCTACCTGTCAGAGCCACAGCTGGGATGTCACCTGCTTACAGGGACCTGTTCACAAACCTGAACTGCAGAGCTAGAAGGTGCCTGCCCTGTGGGAAACAGGGTGTTCCAACACCCACAACTTGTTATGGGAACCACTTGATATTTCTTTTGTGTGACACAAAAGACCAGCAAAAGGAACAGTGCTCTGGCACACAGCAGTTTTGGAGACATAAAGGACAGCAGCTGTGACTGCTGTTCAAGGCTCAGTATTACACAAAATGATGAGGGTGGGTGTTATCTATGATTTAAGAGCCCAAGATCCTGCTAACCCTGGCTCACCCAGCTGGGTGATGGATTTTATTCTGGTAACTTTTGTGTGCAACCTACTGACAATCCATGTAACTTCCAGTACCTGGATTAGTCCAGGAGAATTCCAAGATCTAATTTCTGAACACTGTGAATACACAACCCTTTAATTCAGATGATAAAAATAAAATAACCACATGTGAGGCATTTAGTGGTTTACTAACACTATAGGAAGCTTTTAATTTAAGAAGCATTCCAAGACTACTTCCCCTTTAGTAATCTAAATATTTCTACAAGTACTGTCATATGATCTTAGACACTTTGTGTTATGGCATTACAAATATGACAGCAGCATTTTGATTATGCACAGCAAATCTCTCTGGGTTTAAAAGGTATGTCAGGCTGCATGTATTCGATAACACATTAAATGACACTTGGAAAGGTATTGAATAATTTACATCTTATCACAGCTCTTTCATGAGCATTTTACACAATTCCTTTCCACAAGCTTCAAAACAATATCTAACTTTGTTTTTAAAACCAATTAAATGTGTTCTGCAATGTGTACCATGCAAGTTGTACTGCCTAATAAAAATGGAACTGACATTGGTACACTAGCTAACAATTTCCACACTATAAATTATTCACATCTCATCTACCACTTGATAGCACCACTATCAAGGAAAGGATTCAGCAATCTCCTCCTTTCTAAGCTGTGATTTCACAGTATTATCAATGAAAAATTTCTTGTGAGGGAAAATATCCATGTAGATTACAGAAACAATAAAATATAACATACAGAGAATATGCAGTATTCACAAAACCCAGGTTTTAAACATTCCTCATTTCTTTGAATTTGTGGAATTTGTTGAAATTGGGACCCTAAAGAGAATTTATAAACTGAAGCTTGCCAACTGTGACATCTGCTAGAATACAGTAACTCCAGAGAATATTTACAATAATTTTGCAGAAGGTATGTGCAGCCTTTAAAATAACCAGCAACTTGTGCACAAATTATGGTTATGGATATAAACCACAGAAATAGATGCACAGCGTCCCTAAAATGAACTAGCAACCACAGTAATCTATTCTTTGGTTTTATCTCTATTTGGTTTCTTGGTATTTTACAGCTCTGAGCTCCACATTTCCTACTGTGTCTTTCTGCAAATAAATTTTAGTTTCCTCTTGTCCTTCTACCAGGAAAGTGGACAGAGTTTCCTTCCTTCCTCTCCTGAGCGTGCACCACCAGCTTACCCTCCTAAAAAGCTTAGAAGAAACTTAGGTCATGACACTTCTTTTAACTGACTAACCAGCATCATGAAAAACCTCAGCAAATGTGCCCAGGCTACAAAAAAACCGCCCAAAATTCTGCAGTTATCCTTCTACTGTTCATTGCTCCTGGTATAACTTGAGAAGATCACAGTCAGAAGGAAGGCAGATGTCACTTATTGCTCTGGGCCACAATATAAGTAAGTTTAACAACTGAGAAGTTTTTCAACAGCAGAGGGATAAAATGATTTTTGACTGCATTTCACTCTTTTCAAATCACATTTCTCCTACTCGGTCTATAGATAAGTACAACCAGTACTTAACAATATCCTTTTGGCTTTATTTAAATAACAAGATTTATCCTTTTAAAATTGCAGCTGTGTGCTTATACCACAACTAGGAACAGCATTCCTGTCCTAAAACTTTTAAGTATGACAAAACTTGCAGATTTCAGCACGAAATGATTAGGAGATTTCTGCTCCTATTTTATGCTTCCTCTAAATCCTAGGTTTCTCCTCAGTTTGCAGGAAACCCCTTACAGCAACAAAAACCCCTTAAAGCAAACAAAACATTGCTCACAGCTCTTAGTGAAAAGTTTGGTGGGTTTGTTTTCCCCCATTCCATCAGCTCTATTCCACTACAAAAGGCTCTTTCTTAGCAAAACAAATTACAGAATATTTTTTACAACAAGGCAGAAAGACTTATACGACTGACATTGAACAGATTTATACTCTTACTTCCATTCTTCTGGAGGGTGGGCTAGTTCAAATTTCTCTCTCACATTGGACACCCCCATGTCCAGGTGTAGCCAGTGAACTTCCTCAGACTGCAGGTGACTGAGCCGTAACCCATAGCAGGCCACATTTTTCACTTTCTGACTGTCCACAATCTTCTGAATTATGCCCTAAAACAGAGAAACAAACACTCCTTACAGGGTGTAAAATACAATATATATTTTTTTTAATTTTAAATATTACCTTGCAATACCCTAGACAAAATACTAAGCAGCACACAGGTAGCAACTTTATTAAAAATACTAAATATATTTTATTATCAGCTACTCTTTCACACAACTAGCTCCAATTGCTGAAATTTTACTAGCATGGCTTCAGAAAACATCAGTAAACATGTTCCATGCATCTTATCAGATTTAGGCCAGTATTTCCTCTATGTAAAACAGAATGACATAAAAGCCAAAATATCAAAAGCACGTTTGTGGATGAAAGCAAGATGTATAAGTTCAAAAAAACCCATCAGTGGTCTTTAAAAGTCACTCTCCATCAAGAACCAGAAAATCATCTTGGACTTTCATCCTCCTTAGTGCCCCAACAGCCAGGATTTCATAGGTCACACCACAGCCCCTTGGTTTCCTTCCCCCTCCTCCCCCGACTCATTTGAGATTCAGCACAGATCCCTTATAAAACGAGGCAAGAGACAATTATTTGGGAACACTCTCAAACACAACAAACGTTGTTTGCCCTGAGGTAAATTTCAGAGTCTGAGGATCTCTTGCCCAAGAAAGGAACCGTTTACATAAGTCCGTAGCAGATTGCTGTGTCAGACCTCAGAAAGGTCTGACACGCAGTAACTAAAAATCAAATGTGTTAGTGCAGCAGGGATGAGCAACCTTTCAGATGCAGCTGGAAGTGCCAGGCTGTCCTGCTCTTATCCCCATCAGGGAGCCAGCAGGAGCTTGGAGCTGCTGCCATCAAAGGGAAGCCACGTCTCTCTGCACGGTGGCAGATCCCCACCGCCAGGAGCTCGGAGCTCAGCAGGAGCAGGGGCTATCGCTGCTCCCAGACACTTCTCCCAGGAATTCACAGCCTTTGCTTCTGTGCCTGCAATGGTCTGAAAATTTCCTGCTGAAAACGCTCATACAATAACACACACACACACAGATGCATGCGGAGATGCACAAAGTGCTGATCCTTGCTCAGAATTCCAGAAAAACATCACCACATAACCAGTGGAAGTTCTACAGGAGCCAGAGGTGGCCTTCTGGAGTGAGTTAGAGAGAGGGTTTTCTACAGGATGACACTGTGGGTCTGGGGCACAAGGCTGGTGAGGAGCAGCTGAGGGGGGCTCAGCCTGGAGAAAAGGAGGCTCGGGGGGGCATTACTGCTCTCTCCAACTCCCCGACAGGAGGGTGTACCCAGGTGGGGGTCAGACTCTTCTCTCAGGTAACAAGGGACAGGATGAGAGGAAATGGCCTCAAGCTGCACCAAGGGAGGTGTCGATTGGGTATTAGGGACAATTTCTTCACTGAAAGGGTAAAAGCCTTGGAACTGACTGGCCTGGGGAAGTGGTGGAGTCACCAACCCCTGAAGTTCAAAAAACATGAGGATGTGGCACTTGAGGACATTGTTCAGTGGTGAACTTGGTCATGGTGCTGGGTTCATAGTTGGATCTGATGACCTAAGCAGTCTTTCCCAACCTAAATGACTCTGTGATTGCTTCTCAAAATTTGTTTTGTACCCCAAAGAAATTGTTTAAAACTCTAATTCTGCAAATTAAGCAAGCAGAAAACTAACTGCAAAAAGAGAATTAAGGAAGCACTAAATCTGAATAGAAGGGGAAGATGACACATGTAGGAGTGGAATCATGCTGTTGGTGAGGTGATATCAAGCTGTTAAATCAGCTCACACATCTCCTCAAACTGCAACCTTTAAATAATCTTTCAGAAGCAACACAGTGCACAGAGAAATGTGAAACAAAATTCTTTCAAGCCTACAGGAAGGAAACACAAGCCATGTTTAGTAATTTCATGGGGACTGAGTTAAAAGAGGTTCCATCAAGTCCAACAGGACCCTGTGTCCGAGAGCAGCAGTGGGAGCATCCTCAGAAGCATCAGTTTGCTTCAGAACCCACAGTGTCCCAGTTTCCCTTGTCTCCCATGCCCTGGAGCCGGACATCCAGTGCTAAGTGCATGGCGAGCCCAGACCTGAAGGAAGATGGACAGCAGCAGCAAAGCAAGCAGGAGGCTTGCGGAGGATGCTATTGTGTGGGAGGGAAACTTCACAACACTCTGGCAAACCGAGCTTTCGAGCAGCTGGCAGCAGCACAGACTCACCAGCCACAGCCTGTCCCGACAGCCAGAAGGTGCCCGAGCTGCCAGGACAAAGGTCTGATGCAAACAAGAACTCCCTGCAGGCACCTTGGTTAAACAACTCCAGGAGGAACCGGAGTGGCCACAGATGGGTGCCAGGGGATGAGGCAACACCAGGCAAGCACACAGGAACACTTCCCCAAGCGCTCTCCTAACCTTAGACTATTTTTATCCCACTGGATTTCCCAAGCCAAGCATTGTTTCTGTCATTCATCAGCCTTCAGTGAAACTCTTCTAATTACTCATCCTGTCTCCTCTTAAAACAGTTCACTTTTTGCAACCTTCCCCAGCAATTCCAAAGGTCTATTATCAGGTCAGTGAACGGTTTTAAATCTGAATTAAATGTGACTTGTTTAAGTTTGTTTCTTGCCTTCATTTGAGGCTCTTTGTGTCACAAACTACAAAGGAGAACAGTTGCCTGTATCCCTGGAAACACTCACCACCACCAAGTACTCTCAGAAGCGACAGAGGCATATTTAACCTCTTCTTCACCCAAAAGACAATCTCTGCTTAGTTAGTAAAGCCTAACATTTTGGCAGGCGAGCTCTCATCCAAAGGGAACGGTGCCAGCTTTTCTACATGCAAACAGAAGAGACTCATTCATTTTCATCTCTTCCTGCACGGTGCACAGAGCATGTAACATACAGCATTACATTCTGGAAATCCATCCCTCCCCCCATCTCTGACACTGTCAGTTGATAATGAAAATGGAGGTACATGTTCTTAGATGATAGTTACGCCTGCTGTGATAAGAAATGGCTTTGGAAAGGAAAAAATTATGGTAAAATTATCTATGACCATGAACCACTAAGACTACTGATGCATAAGGCTCTGCTGAAACCATTAGTGTTTGCTCAGGAAAGAATTAAGATGGACATCTGTGACCCTCTCTAGTCTTCAGGCTGGGATTTCAAAAGGACTGAAGAAGTCAGATGTCCTAATTCCCACCAAAATCAAGTGAGATTTTAAGCTTCTGTCCTTTTTGTATCATCAATCGAGTCTAAACCTATCACAGAATCAAAAATAAAAAATAAAAATAGACGTATTTTCTGAATTATGTAAGATGGGTGAGGTATGTGGCGAGGTAGTTGCTATCACCCCAAGAAAATAATTAGCAACAATTAGTACGTATTGCAACTCAAGAACAAGTCAGCACAAACACTGAGACAGCAGAATGGGTGCAAAGGAGGCCAAGTGCAACTGTTGGAAAATATATTCTAAAAAGCCATGTATTGTCAAGAGGGAAGCAGTGATGCTTTATGTGAAACAAACACATTAAGTGCTTCTCTTCTCTGTTGTTTAGGAAAGCTGCAGAGCTCACTCCAGGTGCTATCAACCCACAGTCAGAATCAAAAACTGGAGAAATAAGGAAACACGGTGATTAAGACGCTCAAAATGGCTGGTTTGCAGGGGAGACCTCTCTAGTAAAACATCTATTTGCTTATATACTTTGTTATTAATAAACCAGAGAATTTCAAACATTTTCAAACATTTAGAGCCACAAGTCCCACGAGGAGAACCCAGCAGCAGAACAGGGCGGCTCATCCAGCCCCAGGGACTCGCACAGCCCTCGCTGCTCTTTCCAAACAGCCCAAGATTAATCCCCAAGACTTGCACTGGCACTGCAGCCAACATCAGGTCAGTGCATTGAACTCCCATCAGCAGTAAATAACATGTTGCATCTCCTCAGCTGCTGGGCAACCTCTACAGACCCAGTGGAGATGCCTGGAGTGTCCAACAAAGCCACTGCCATCGCTCCAGGATGGGTGACAGCCTCTGTGCCTTGCACGGTGGCTCTGTGAGGAGCCCTGCCAAAGCAGCCCCATGTTCTCCGTGGCAGTGAGGAGAATGCTTAATCAGAAGTTTCCAGACGAACAATTTAACTGCTTAACCACTGCACCGTAGCAGCTACAGCATCCTGCTGAGACATGTCACCACAATCTTTTAACTGGAAGCACGGCCAAAGAAACCTGAAACCTCTCCAGATTCTACTGCAACCACCCTTGCAGCTCAGGAGCCTCCTCAGACAGATTACTGAGTGGGAAAAAACAGGTAAGGACCAGCAGTTTGAACCTGGACTACAAACTTTTGACCTCAAATTAATCACAGCTAGAAGTACTTGTTGGAGAGCTTGACTCCAGCAGAAGCCTAACCCAGAATGAGATTTCACTTTGGGTACAGGGGATCCCTACATGAATATGAATTCCCACAAGGAGCTTCCATGTGTCTGTTGGCAGCTCCCTACAACTGCAAGGCAGTCACACAATCATCTGCCACTTGAATGTGGTTTACCGTAATCACATTGATTTTAATTAGGTTTCTGAAGCTGACATTTACATCCTGAACATAAAACAGACTAGTACAGCTGAGCAAGAGACACTAAGAAGCCTTTAAAGGAATTTCCTATCAATAACAGGCAAGTGATAGGTGACCTTTCCTTCCCTTTACCCAAGAGAAAGGAAGAAAAAGCTTTTTCTACAGGTAGAAAACTGGATTGCACTCATTTTTACCCATTTGTCTAAAGAATCCACAGATACACATCACAGCTAATTTAAAAAATAGATTAATATTTGCCCTAAATTAGGAGGACATGCCCAAAAATAGAATTTACAGTACAGTATATTTAGGAGAACGCTGAAAAATCAAGACAGACCAGAGAAAGGCCGAAAGGCACATGGTACCCTTGGCTCTCCCAGGATGTATCAATAATACTTCATGCTTCTGTAAATGAGTCAAAATGAATTGCTTGCTTGTAAATTAACAAGACTGATGTGCTACTATGAATAAATTGAAGACAGAATAATATACTCCCAGTGTGACTACAAACCTAATTTCCTCATTTAGTAGGAAGGAGAAAGTTTCTTGCACCAGAAAAAGTCTTTAAGTAGCAACCCTGACATAGGCACAGCGTGCTAATGTTTGTGCAGCACTTCAAATATGTCAAACACTATTTATATATCAAGTACTGTAACTCCTGATGACAGATTTATATGGGGGGCTTAAATGAAAAGCGGAACAAAAGTAAACGGCAAAGGTCTGATGAAAATTAATTTATAATTTCCATAAAGGGGAACTCTAGAACATGGCTCACTGCACCAAAATCTGGGCTGTCCTCTGATAACACTATGTCTGACAGTCAAAGCAAAAGCCCACATTCCTCTTTTTCTCGTTACTGTGCTTATCCAGCAAACACATTTGTGTATCATATGATAAACAAGACTGGGAAACTGATGAGGCTGCACAAGCCCAACAAGTTCATATGAAACCACAGCCTGAACACAGGCTCTGCTGGTGCCCAGGATCCTGTCACCATTCCAGCACAGAGACACCTCAGCTCAAGCATCACATCCACCCAAGTGCCTCAGAGCCTTTCATATTCAAGCCACAGTCGTATCTGTTATCCCAAATACCTCTCCACACCCACGCAGAATTCCACAAGGAACCTTCCAAGCACACGCTAACAGCACTGCGGGAGCAGAGCTGGTACAGCCCTGCTTTCCAGCCTTCTGGATTAATCAGCACTTTCTGATCCTACTGCACACTTCCCAAATAAATGCAACCCTGTTTTAAAAGCTGACAATAAATTCAGTTTTCCAGAAGCTTAACATCCAAAGCAGGGTGAGCAGCAGGACAAGGGAGGGGATTCTGCCCCTCCGCTCCCTCTGCTGAGACCCCACCTGCAGAGCTGCATCCAGCCCTGGGGGCCCAGCACAGGAAAGACACGGAGCTGTTGGAGAAAATCCAGATGAGGCCACCATGATGATCAGACGGATGGAGCACCTCTCCCATGGAGCCAGGCTGAGAGAGTTGGGGCTGCTAAGCCTGGAGAAGAGAAGCTCCAGGGAGAACTTAGAGCCCCTTCCAGTGCTTCAAGGAAGCTAGAAAGTCACTTTTTGCAAGGGTATGGGGTGATAGGATACAGGCAAATGGCTTTGAATTCAAAGAGAGCAGGTTTAGATAAGATATTATGAAGAAGTTTTTTTACAATGAGGGTGGTAGAACACTGAACCAGGTTGCCCAGAGTGGTGGTGGATGCCTCATCCCTGGAAACATTCAAGGCCAGGTTAGACTGGGCTCTGAACAACCTGATCTAGTTGAGAATGTTGCAGCAGGGCTGGAATAGATAACCTTTAAATGTCCTTTCTAACCCAGATCTTTCTGTGATTCTATACTTCACCACTCCCTATCCTCAGATGCACTTGCAAAGCCCAAGAGCCCCCTCGGATCCAGTTTTTGTACAGTTAAACATTGATACAGGACGTTGACTTGAACCCATCTACAGATCTAGATGTCTTCAGAAAAATGCCAAAGGGCCGTTTAGATTGGGTTTAAAATGTTATTTTGCACATGTGTCTCATCTAAGGGTATCATGAGTATTTTTTGCACAAGTAAAACAGACATTCTGAAGCTCAAGGGTCCCTTTGTCTTGTTATAATCATTCTGATTATCACAATATCACACACCTTTTTATTTACATTTCAAGATCTGTAATTTTGAATTCTTGTTACCTTTTTCAGGTTCTCAGAAGAGAGGCACCTACAAAATAACAATACAACCATGCCTTGTTCCATGATACAATTCATGCAGGCACACAGAGGAGAAAAGGAAGGGAAAAAAGGTAAATGGTACCAATTTTCTAGCTCTTATACTAGACCAGGAATGATTTTATACATTTTTACACACATCTATTTGATGTTTGAATGGCTGCATTCCAGCCTGCTTCTATACATCAAATAGTTCCATGGCCTCAAAACACTGTACACATGTAGAAATGAGATTTGAATATGCAACCAGTGCTGTAAAGAGCTGCCTTCACCAAAAAGGCTAACCCACCTTTGACTCCTGCCAGTGCTCACAGCCTCTTTCCACAGAACTTTGTGTGACCAATCTGCTACCCCTGTTACTAAATCTAGTAAGAATCTATCTTAAAAGAGAAATCCACTAGATAAAAACTTATCTGATTAATATATTTGCATCGATACACCAGGGCAGCTCTACCCCATGCCCATTCTCCTACAACTCTTCAAGCTTCTGGCTTGGGAGGAACCGAGAAGCAATAAGCACATCTGGCCATTCCACTGCTGGGGTGCAGTGAGTTTAACTACTGGCTACCTGTCAGTCAGCCAGAATCAGTGTTATGTAGGCCAGCTCTGCTCCAGACTAGCCACAGTAGATCTCCGGCACCTTTTGTCCAGAGACTGGCTCTAAATAACACGGGTTTGAAAAAGGGGGAGAGACTTGGAGGACCAGAGATGAAGGTGAGCGGGTGGAATCACATCTGGAACCGAGGATGGACTGACAAGCCTCTTGCCCTTTTCAGAGCAGGCAATATCCTTCTTGGGAAATGCTGGAAACCAGGAATGCTGCTGTGGATGAGAAGGGATGTTCATCAATAAGGCTTTAATACTCTATTCACTCGTGGTGCAGTAGCAGCGCGGTGCCAGCATGAACAAGCATTTCCTTTCTCCCCCCAGCCTTCTCAGCTGTGTCAGTCGGCAAGACAATGCAGCTAACAAGATTACAGAACTGATCTGGATTTAAAATAACAGCAAAACAATCATTCATTTTAACTTGGACTGAGTTTGCCAAAACAGTCACACCACCTATGCCAGCACAACTACGGTGGTAGCATGAGAAAACAAACAGAAAGGAAGCTGGCACAGCTGCCAGATCAAACACGTGTCTGAACTAGGACAGCATTTGAATCACAGACCTTTGCACTACAGGATCTTTCCATTCCTCCATCACAAATTGGATCTCCAATCAAATACTCTGCTCTCTTGCACCAATAGGTGAAAGTACAGCATGGATTGAATAGGAGAGGCAAACAGGAAAAAAGATGCAACACATTCGAACACAGTAACACAGCTGAATAAACTGCTTTAGTGAAGACCCAGCTGAAGGTGCTTCAACCCTTCCCCTAAAAAGTTCAGCTTAGGGAACAGACTGGAATACACAAACTTCCAACATGTATCCATGCCTTCTACCTGTGAGAAGTAAGATTTTGCAGGTGGGTAGGGAAGCTGATGAATTTGCTCTGGTCTTTTTCCAGATGGATGGGACGTAGCCAAAGCATGCTCCTTGCATTCCATTTTTTTAAAGTTAGATATATCCTTCCCCTTAGCTAAGGATGTTCTTTTTTAATTCAGCTTTTTGAGTTCTTATTCTGTCAACATTAAGGAAGCTGACATTTCAAGGTGGCACTGCACAGAAAAGGCAGAAAAAGACATTTGAATTATGAACAGGTTAAGAGAACCCTGAACACTATCTTTATTTGTTCAAGAGCTCTAATCGTGCTTCTCTCCAACTACAAAAATAAGGACAAAGCTGACACGTTAAAGGTTTTAATGCTATCTCTATCCCGCTGCGGTTTTAGACAGCATAACAAAATTGGAAGAAAACAAAACTTTCTGAGAATCAAGTCACAATGCATGTCTGGCAATAACCTGGTTTGTGATTTGTGGTTGTTATTTCCACATAAATAATGTCTTTACTTCTCACAACTACTAGTGAAGAATCAAGGACAAGCTTTAAAGGCTAGAAGTTTAAAACAAGGAGGTGTAATGGATGCAAGCTGGGCACCTCTGGGGTGGAAAAGGAGACCGCACAGAAGATCTGCACTTCACCAAAAGCCACCTGTAAGGACACACAAGGTTTCCTAATGCCTGTTTTCTAAAAATTCCAACTCTTCCCTACCCCCTCAATCTGCTAAATGCATTGTACTCTTCTTTTCTTATTTTTAAAAATATGGTTACAATTCTGCTTCAACCACATCTGAAAACAGAGGTCATTCTCTCCCAAGTGCTGATCAAGACCCGGTGGCAGTGTTTACTTTCAGGGTGCACTTGAGACCAAAAAATTCCATCTCAGCAACACCCACCTCCTCACATGCCACACCTGAGGCTGGGAGCAGGGCAGAGCATGCCCTGCATTTTCTCCAAGCCCGAAGCCTGGAAGTCCCTTTGTGCACAAGCACCTAGACACTCCATCCAAACAAGCCGTACCAAGATAAACAGCGAAGATAAACAGCCTTTCTTCCCCTGGCAAACACATGGCTGTGTCTACACACACATTCACAGGAGGAGACCACTGTTTGCACATTCATAAAAGTCTTTTCTTTCTTTTGGAAACGAAGCATGTCTTTAGTTTAACACCAAAGAAAAAGAGGGTAAAGAGAGCACGCCAGTTCTTTGAAATCCAAGAAAGCATTTCCCAGAATTGAGAAGCTGCCCTTGCATCCACTGCAGAACACAGCCTTCAACCCTCTGAGGAAACAGCTGTCTTTGAGGGACTAAATGCATCCAGAATAAGCAGAGGTCCACTGCCCGAAGTTCTCCTCAAAGCAAAGCCTACGTGTAGCCACACTGTTGTCTTGGTGAAAGATATTTTAAGACAAACAGCAAGGAAATCACAGTCTAGCCTTTTAAGGGACTCCTACAGAAAGCTGAGTTCTGTTCATAGGAGCTTAACCACCTGAGTTTTAACGAAAAGTGTTTCCCTTCATGACCAAGGAATTGTGTAGAAGGTATACAGCTAAATCACTGTTTCTACTCTGCTCTTAGGATATCATACCTTTTTTTTCTCCTTTTTTTTTTTTTAAGAGGAAAAGGCCCTTTCCTCACTGCTTTGACTGTCAAAAACATCCTTTTCATTCACAAAGGCAAACTGGACTTCATTAGAAACAGAAAATGTTAGGAACCACAAATCAGGAAAGAAAATGCCAACTTTACTTTCCCTGGGTACAGTCCATAAAGTGCTCTGGCTTTAGCAGCAGAAACACCTTTAACTGGCTCTTCTGGAGATTTCAAGTCTGACTTCGAATACTGGGAATGTACCCCAAATACCGGAAATGTTCCCCTGCTATCATCCCAGCAGCTGTGCTGACCAGGGAATAGTCTTGAAAGACCTTTTTTCTTTTGCTTTTAATTGCAGAGCTGTCTCAAAGACATTCACCTTTGAATATTCCTTCAGAGCTCCTTGGAAACAAACCCAGCTCCAGTCTCCTCCCCCAGGTTGTAATTCAGAAGAAATGGAAGCTCTATGGCAGACTGTCTCCTCCACAAAAGGAGGCATAAAAACCTTACAGGCTATTTTAATCTTAAATTATTCAGCTTGGTCGAAGAGCAGTCATTCCAATGGAATGTAGGCTTGTACTCCAACAAGGGTTTACTGTTTCTAAAATAAATGTCATGGCAATACATCAGTGCTAGACCTTTACTACCTGCACATTCACATTCAACAGTCACTGTCCCAGTTTAACAAAATAACAAAAGAAGGACATTTGTTAAAAGAAGGACGTTTAACAGCTACCCATCACTGTTCTTTATCAGGACAGAACAATACAAAAATCCCACTCCTTTTGGAAACATCCATCCAATTAAAAGTACACATAAAAATTAAAAATTAAGGCAAGCCTCAAGTAACTGCTACTTGCTTGTTCTTTTGATCCTGCTTGTATAGAAAATGGCATATTCTTGCTTTAAACAATGATATATAACTGTGAACTGAACCCAGCACTGAATTTCTTACAGCAACTGTAAGTTTTGTATCCTTAAAGTACATAACCACAGGTATTTCTGAGCTGGAAAAAACCAGATTTAACCTCTGCTTTTGTTTTTCAGGGTTTTACATACTTCTCTGGAAAGACAGCCTCTATTTCAAGTACCACATTAAGAGCCCCGGACACTTATCCACAGGAGAGATTTGCAAGGTTAAAAACAAACTGAGACATAGTTTTTCTCCTCTTGTAGCAAGTAATGCACTTTATGAAATAAATCAATAAGATTAAAGATAGCAAACCACTGTACTTAAGCCAGGGAGCAATAACGTTTCAAGTGGCACCCAAAAAACCTTATTCCATGTAAAATTAATGTATGCAATTGATGATAATGCTTCCTAGTGTTGTACCACTGATCTGTCCACTCACCAAATTTTCCCTGAACACAGGTATGAGCTTACTGAGTTGACAAGAGACAGATTTTCTGATCATCACCAGTGAAAATCCCTGGATTTCACAGGTCTGTGATCAAGATCACAAGACCTACTCCACCAAGGAATGCTCTTGGGCCTTCCCACGAGCAGCCATGCTAGGAAATAAACAGTGGGAAAGGGAGATAAACACTCAAAACTCTTTAGTTTGTTTTTTTAAATTTCGTTTTCTCTTGCCCAAAGGAAACTTAATAGAGGGCAAAAGGAGAAAAAAAGTCTCCTTAACTCTGTGACAGCTCTCTCCCTCCAGCAGAATCACATCTTTGTAGTGGAATTTGAAGTACTGTTGGAAGGAAGGAGCAGATGGGAACCTGCTTCTACAGCAAGAACCTCACAGCAGAAAACAACCCCACACACCACCTACCACCCTGTAAGATTCTGCTCTTGGAGGATAATTAAAAAACAAGCAAACCACAAAAGTATTTGACACGTTAAACTGGGCTTCGTTGCAGTTTAGATACCACAATACCTCAAAAATTTAAAGAATAAATGCAGAAAAGGTAAGATCTCATCATTAGAGAAGATGTAAGTTCACAAGAAAGTGCTTTCATGCATATATAACACTTCCACAGAACTCTAAGATTACAGATACTTATTCTTAAAAAAGTCACAACCTTTGGGTTTTTCCATAGATGAACTGAAGGACAATATTGTAAAAATACAAAAGCAGCAGGTGAGTACCAGGGGGGAGAGGATGGACAAATGGACTTTCTGGGGAGAAAAATGGGACTGTTCAGAGCTCCATTTTCCCACACTATGGGGGAGTAAGTTTCTTAACAGTATTTTTTTCCTGAAGTGATGTACACATTTATATTTAAACATTTCAAACATGCAAACACACACATCTTACAATTAAACACATTAATTTCTTATTATTTTTTTAAAACATGCAAAATGTCATTTAACATCACTTTCATCCCAGCTCTCACTCCTGCCTTGAGGTGTCACACAGGTTGGTACCACTTAAAGCTTCTGAATTTACTCAAAATATACAACAGGTCAATATTCTTTTAAAGTAAACCACAAAACTTGTAGTTTGTTTGCTTCCAGATTTTTACCTCCCATTTTTTAAGTTAACACTTAACCTAAAAGTGGCACAAGAATGCTAAAAACAGACTTACTCGGACATCTGTAGCATCTCCATGCCGGATAATGCTGGCCCACGTGGTCGGTTCACTGCTGTTTTCAAAGTAGTGGAAAACCTTTAGGACTCGTTCCATGGCCCCCGGGGAACGCTCCATCCCAGTACTGAGGTGAGTCTTCGCACCTGAACTTGGGGTGTGATTCAAGTTTGGGTCAAGGTAAGCTGCTGCCATGGTTTTGCTAGATGCTAGGTATCTGTCATATTCTAGGGAAAGGGAAACAAGAAAGAAATTAATTGTAGTTAGACGTGAATCTTATACTTCTTCATACGAGGCATTTACCGGAAAACCCTGAAGACTCACTTCCTTTTCGGAAGGCAACTGAAATAGTTATGTATCTACAAAAATAAAAACCTACCCAGCTGACTACCAGAGAAACTGCAAGCCCCTTGGAGCCCTTGGAGCAAGTGACTTGAACTTGAACAACACAATCATTTACAGAATGGTATCTTTAGCAAAACCTCTTCCGTTTGTTTCTCAATCACTTAGCCCAGGTTCCTGACAAACCCTTCAAGACCAAACACCAGCTTGCAGTTTGAACAGGAGCTTCCATCCCTAAAATCTGCCAAGTCTGGTCTTAAAACTCTAAGGAGGCATAAGGAAACCTTGGCACTGAACTGGAGGCTCTCCACTAAGAAGCCACACACCAACACCAGGCTCTCCTGTTTCAAAGCTAAAACACTGGATACGTCACTCATTTTGTGCTATTTTGGGAACCAGTGGGACACAAAACCATCCAGATCCAAGTTCATTATTCAATGAGGAACCATTAAGAACACACCCTCCTCTCAACAATTCCTGAACAAGTGGCTAAGTTTTATCTTCCACCAGCCTGATTTCAAAGTCTGGTGGCAAAAGGCACAGACCTGGTATGAGTCTGCATGTCAAAGCAGAGAGAAGAAAATTGCCTCTTGGCTACTGCTCCTAATTAGTCAGCCACAAGCAGATGGTGTCTGCGAAATCAATGCAGTCCAAGAGAAAAAGAGCAAAGAGTACCTCCTCCGTGCCTGCCAGTCTAGAGCATCATTACAGTCTGCTGGCTGGAGAGAGCATAGGACTGCAGGGCTTTGCTCCAGGGCTTGGACAAGTGCACGGAGCTTTCCGTACCTCCTCCTCCTCCTCCTCCCAGCGAGCAGCCAGCAGGGAGGCAGTTTTGAAAATGTGGAGAAGTTAAAAATAAACTAAAGTTGATCTTTTTGGCATAGTGCTCTGAACGCCTTCCTGGTAGTAAACTGAACGCCTGAGCCCTGGTTTACCTCACTGAGAGGCACAAAAGAGATCCCTGCTTCCAGCGGAGCTCCCGTAATGCCCGGCTGCCCCTCAGAGCTTCAGCCGCCGCCCCGCCACCCGCCACGGCGCTCTGCTGACCTCCCCAAAAACGGGCTCAGGAAACTACCAGGGGGGGAAAAAATCCCCAAAACATAAAAACAGGTGATCTGGTTTTCAGGGCTGGCTTAGTTTCATGCCACGGCTGCCTGAAGCTGCCAAACAGGAAGAGAAGCAGAAGCAGCCGGCGGTCAGGGTGAGGGAGAGCATCTCCCCCCAGCAGCAGCCGGTCATCACACCAGCCACGTCAAAACACACCACGAGCTCAGCTAACAGGAATTAGCACCAGCAATATCAAGGCTTGAAACCTTCAGACTGTAGATAACAACATTTGCAAGGCTAAAACACGACTGGAAGTCTTAAGCATCTATCTAATTCAGACCCACCAGATAAAGAAGAAACAACAGCCCATCTGGGCAGGATGTCCTTACCTCTTGAATAAATGGTTGGATTGCATTCACCCAACAGAACTGAAAGAACTTAACAATGGACAGACAAAAGGCCTCTAGTGTCCTGCCCTCAGGGAAGATGGTAAGAGAAGCCAAGGAGACACTTTTCCCAAACATTCCACCAGTGTCTGACCTTTGGGGGACTTCCCCCACCTGCCAAAGTTTCCTCTCCATGTGAAAACTCAAGAAACCACTATATCTTCATTGTTCCTTTTATGGCCATCAGTACAAATGTACGAAGCCAACCTTACACCCACATTAAAGCCTCTCCTCCTCTTCACCTCTCACAAACAGACATAGATCTGAAAATGCCAGAAGCCCCTCAGCAACTCTTTGATTTCTCCTCACCAAAGGAGCCTGCGAGCTGTTTTCACACAAACACTGACTTTAAAGATGAAACAGGCACAAAAATCTCCCCTCTGGCACACTAACACCAAGATGACAAGACTGTGCAAGCTCCGAACTGCAGGGCTCGTGTCCTGTAAGGTTAAAATACCCATTGCTAAACCCCAAAGGTCCGCAGGGTGGGGAGTTTCACCAGGACAAATTCAGGCAGACAAAGCCCTTCAATAGTCCAACTGCTGGGAATGAAATCGCAGGCTCAGACAAGGCCACTGACTTTGTGCAGGATGTTCTGCCTCCTTCAGAACAACCCACCCTACCTCAAGGTCACTGGTGAAAGTGCTGAGCTTTATTTAAAGTTTACATAAGCCAACAGCAGGGAAAAGCGAAGCAAAATGAGTAATCTTTTCATAGGACAACCAAAAGCATGCCTGCTTTAGTATTAATTCACCACACTCCATCCACTTAATATACACATTCATCAGGTTTTATGTGGCTGGAAAACAAGGAGAAAAGCTACAGGGAAACGCCAAACCAAAGCATTTAGATGTCTGGCCATAGGCTTAAATATGGACAATCTACATCCCACGGGAGCAGCAAACAGAAAAGCAATGCAAGACTCCAGTACCTACACACTGAAGTGCTCTTACAAGGTGTAATTTCGATGGACAGGCAAAACACTATGGTAATTTTTCTATAGTCATCAACATGTGGAATTAGACATCAGACTGACAGTACTGGGTATGGGGTCAGTTTACACAAGGCTGTATTTCACAGAGGTTTTTAAAACCTCTATTTTTAAGGTTAAACAACCCCCTCCACAAAATAAGAATAGCAGTTTTTCTTCAGAGTTTGATCATCGCTGGGTTCCTTGCAACTTCTTTTAAAAAGCCCAATGCTTACTTTATGAAGCACCAAAACAGCAATAAATCTGATAGCTCCAGGTATAGAAACACATGCCATATCTCTGGTTATGGACCTATTAACATTCCCATTAAAACCAGCCCCTGGGTTTGAGCTTGTAATGTGACTGTAAAACTCTGCCCCAGGCCAAAACTTTGTAAAACACAGCTGCTGTTAAACAACTATTTTACAAGAGCTGCCTGGTTGTTTTATGATACAAAGCAAGCTCAGATAACAACACCACAGTGCTTTTTTGGGCTGTTCTAAATTCAAACCAGACTGGTGTGTAATGCTGCCATTACACATCTCAGTTTAAATGAGCAGCTTTAGTCCTCTTGGTATTAAACACACAAGCAGTGTGTGCTACCAGGGGCCAGAAACAAGCTACAGTCAGCTAAAAGAAGGCAGATTTGGATTAGACATAAATCAGAAACTCTGGACAGGACAGCCTGGTCTAGTGGAAAAAGTCCTTGCCCATGGCAGGGAAGTTGGAACTAGATGATCTTCAAGGTCTCTCCCAACCCAAACCATTCCATGATTCTATGACTTAATTCTACTGTATTTTATTGGATATTGTGGTAGAAAAGGCTAATGGTCTAAAGGCAAGCATGGTCAAACATGTTTGTATGCAAGGCTCTGTGCCAGCATCCCTTTGAGCTTCCAAGAGGAAAGACTATTGTTCTCCCAGTGCTTGCACTTCAGAGAAATCACCCGGATTTCTCAGTAATGTCAAGGATTATTCCAAATTCGGGGGAGGAGCGAAGCAAAGCAGCCCTGGCCTGGTGATGCTGAGGGAGTCTGCTGAGATGCTTCAGTTGTCACCAGACTACAGCACAAGATGTGTTATTGTTCAGATGGGTTTTCTGTACTGTGGTGGGAGATTTAGGCAAGTTGAATCTGTCTAGAAGTTTTTCCCTGTCAATGTGACGCCTCCTGACACATTCCCACATTTGCTGAAGTCAGTGTTATGACTTCCAGTAGCACAATCAAAGTTCGAAGTCACGTTTCACTACCAGCCTCGAGTACTCAGAAATTAAATCATTTCCACTAACGAGACAGTCAAAAGTCATTAAAAATATTTAAATCAATTAACTGCAAATTGGTTAATAAAGTGATAGTAGAGTCATCTCATAAGGGAAATGGTTTCAATGCAAATAATGTCTTCAACACCAGCAGTTTGATAATACAATAAAAAATAATTAAAAAAAATAAACAACACTTTCTCTTATTAGTGCTGGCCGATGGCCAACAACGCAGCGCTAACCAGTTCATGTTACAAGGAACCAAGCTGTAATTATTCACACTGTGACTTCACGTCGTCCTTTGTAGATACTACGAAATCTTATTATTGCTTAACCTCCACATTCTGATCCCCATCTTAGGCTTGAAGGCATTGCCATTTATGAGCTAAAGCTCCTTCCAGGTGGCATTTCTGCAAAATAGCTTGGTCCATCTCAATTCAAACCTATACATATCTGCAAGAATCTATAAAATCTCTTCGAAAAGTTAAGAATCTACAGAAGTACAATAAAAATTTCCGAGTTTCTTTCGTTCTCTGGTCCTGGTGTAATAATCCTTCTGCAAGACTTAAAAAACTTCCAAATATTACCATTATTAAAATAAATAAAAGCCTTTCGATTGCTTGCACCTTTGACAAACAACGCTGCTTTACTGGACAGACTGACTGGAAAGCAGCTTCCCAGAGGACCTGGGGGTCTTGGTGGACAACAAACCAACCATGAGCCAGCAACGTGTCCTTGCAACCACCAGGCTCCTGGGCTTTGTTACCATCCTGACAAGAGAGACATGGACATTACGGAAACAGTCCAATGAAGGACCACAGAAACAGTTCAGGAATTTGAGTGCCTGTCACACAAGGAAGGGCTCAGAGAAATGGGATGGTTTGGCCTGGAGAAGAAAAGCTCACAGGGATCTTCCCAATGTGTATAAATGCCAGTGAAGATGGAGCCAGAGCGTTCCCAGTGATGCCAAGTGAGGACATGAAGCAATGGCCACGAAGGGACAAACTCCCATTTTAAAAATTAAGAGGAAGTTTTTGCACTACACAGGTGGCTGAACACTGCAACAGGTTGCCCAGAGGCTGTGGAATCTCCATCCACAGGGATATTCAAATCACAACTGGACACAGTCCTGAGAAACCTGCTGTAGCTGACCCTGCTCTGAGCAGAGGCACTGGACATACCTCCACAGGTGCCTTACAACCTCTGAAATTTTGTTATTTGGCGATAAAAACTAAATTAAGAATTTATTTCACACTCTAAATTCATAAATTATCCATAATACATCTCACATCAGAGAGTAAACATCTCATGCATTTCAAGCTCAATCCATTTTCACAGCTCGTATTAAATCCTGCTGTAACTCACCTTGCAAATATTAACTTGACTATCTCAACCTCACAGACAGGAAAGGTGTTAAGTACAATTTTAACTACAATCCCCATGACAAAGCTTGTATTTTTGGGGCCTGTGTTGAGAGTCAGCACATTGCCGTCTTTTGGTATTCCAGCGCCTGATACAAACACATCCATGCCACAGGAAAGAAGCAGCAAACGTGCCAGGTATGCAACAAGTTCTTTGAGCATTTCCTTGATGTCAACATCTTGTTACACATTTAAGGATGAAACTTTGAGAAAAACATCAGGTTTGTGATTTCACATTAGGGACGAATGTAGAAAGACAGGAGAAGGGCTATTTTTTCCTTTTATCACCACTTTAGCCTTCAAAGACATTCAGTAATTTCAGCTATTTCCATAAGTCATGCTGGAATGTCCCTGTTTGTTCCCTGCTGAGTTTATTTTTCTTGTACTTCTTCTTTCAGCTAATGCTGATGCTCAAAAGCAGAAGAAAAAAGGAGCAATCCTTTGTTCCACTTTATCCTGCCTTTCAGCTATGTTCACTGTTTTTTGGTAATATTTGCTATGACGACATCCAAGAACACATTTATTTATTTATTTATCTTGCTGCCTCTTTTTAATCCCCTCCTAGTCACTGCTTTCTCCCCACTCCTCCAGATACATGCATTTTTAAGTGTAGTATTTGTAGCCAAAAGCATTTATCAAGGCTCTCAGGTCAAAGTATAAAGCCAGACACATTAAAACAATTTAAAAATCAAGTTCTTAGTACCTACTTCAGCCTAAATCGTCTCACTAAGTACTCCACTGTATCAGTAGGAAATGGAAAAACAGTACTGGCAATTCCATTTTTTTCCCCTTGGGGAATATTGCCTGAACAGTTACTAAATCTATGTCTTAATACAGTTCAAAGATAATACAGACCAAAGTCAAAACAAGTTTAGCAATACAAATTGCCAATATGGGAACATTTATTTCAATTATAACAATGTTTTAGTAGATTAAATGTTCAAGGGAGCATGAAGGAGGAATTCAGAGACAGCGTGAACTAGAAGACCCCCATGAAGCAAAGCAATATGACAATCCTGGGCCTGTAAGTGTAAGACAAGTGTAACTCACTAAAAATCAATAATTAATAAAAATCTAAATAAATAAATGTATCACCTAAATTAAATGAAACAAGGGCATATTCCCTGTACAGCTGCTATGGACAAAGGCTGCTTAGGAACTCGGAGTGGATTTTGCTGAGTGCCAGAGAAGCAGTAGCTGTTTCTGGGGTAGCTGCACCTTGGGATGAAGGGATTGAGGAATTTTCAGGGGACTGAAGTAGTTTAACCAATGGTAAAATATTGTCCTGTCAAGCAGCAATTTTTCAAATGTCCCAAGATGTCTTGTACTTGTCCACCCTGCATTCAAAACACCACCCATCCTTCTCACTAAAAATCCCACAGGATTAAGTCCTAATGTACCTTTAAACACTCCATTTAACCCAATTTTATTGTAACATTACATAATCTGCGCTATCAGCAATTCCCTTCGGCACCGTTGGCACCGTTTTCTATTTTTAATATTAAAAAATTAAATAGTGAGGAAACATCAGTTGTGTTGGGAATACAAGAAAATCAATGTCTGTACAAGCTTGAATTAGAACACAGTATCCAGTTAGATACTTGCCTAATTTCTCAACAGCACTCTGAACTTTCACTGTGGTCCCTTGGCACCACTGAAATTCAAATAAACACTAATCTCCCCTTGCATTTTCTGTTGCTTGCTCCTAGCAAGCTCTAGAGAATTCAAGGGGTGCAGTTTTATTTCAAAAGGCACCACAGAAACGAGCAAGTAACAACTGTGCAATTTTAAAATAAAGATTAAAATTAATTTCCATGTGTTTTGAAGCTGCACCACTTGTTGGCAGCAGCCCTTCCTACGAACATTGAAATAAGAGACTGAAGCAAGCTGAAGTATGAATTCAAATAATCTTTTCTAACACTCCTGACCAAAATACTGCTCCAAGGAGGGCCCACATAGCCCAAGCTCTTCTTCTAAACAGCTTTAGAAGCAAATACAAGCAAGGAAGAATTTACTGTCTTTCTAGAATATTAAAAACTAATAAGAATTGGTGATGATGCAAATGTGCTTCTCCAAAATAAAAAACTAGAAGTGCCTGAAACTGCAGGCAGCTGAGGAGAGCAGTGAGGTACCCTGGTTATGCACTATCAAGGCTTGACACATTTGGCTTTGGCCACCATTCGATTTTACCCTGGCTTTCCTAGTTTTGTGTTACTGAATGACACCATCCCAGTCTGTAATTCAAAATGTTCCAACTAACTTTTAACTTTAAACTCTCCTTAATAATTTTAACCATCAGATAAAAGGCACTTAAGTGCTCAAGAGGGACAGCACAACAACAGCCTCGATGTTGTGTTGCATCACAATGGCCTTTTACAAAATTCAGTGACTTGTAAGAAGTTTTCCTTAGGCCTGTTTGGCTCAGATGTTTTCCAAAGCCAGTAACTACAGCCTCTGGTATACAGGTAGAAACGAAGAATAAAGAGATTCTTTACTCTGTACTCTGGCTAAGTCAAGCTAAAAGCAGATAAACATAAACTATATGGGCCATTTAAAGACTTTTATTAAAAACAGTAACAAAAACCAACAAAACATAATAAAGCCTTAAAAAAACAATTTAAAACACTTCATCCACTCCAAACAGATCATTAGGGCCCTCTTCAGCACCAATGATTCCATATTGCTTTGTGTCAGAACAGGATTGATGGATTCCCTACCAGTGCTTTCTTCCCTGGTGGATGCTCCTGACTGAATCTAACCCAGGACTCACCACCTCACTGCAGCTGGAATTCTCCCTGGGACATGGTCCCTTGTCCCCACACTCTCCCCACAGAAGTAGGGACTTCTGCACTGTGCACTGCACATCTAACGGGAAGGGCATTCACTGGTTTTGCTCTTTTTAATCCCGATGAAGTTGTGAGGTTTCTTATGGGGTTTTCCAGTGAATGCTTCATTAAGTCTCTGAATAGAACCAGCAACACTGAAAAGCTCTGAAAATTGGCATCATCCAGGAAAACATCCTTGGCCTCCACCCAAAGCATTTTTCAGTCTTTTACCTTCACTCTACTAACACAGGACTACTGAACCTTCCCTGAGTTTAGTTAAAGCATGTTTAATATACTACAGGTCCTGAAGTTCGACATTTACACTGTACTGAGAAATAAGGACTTCACAATTTTAAGGGAAAGCTCTCACTTAAATAACTTGATTACAATATAAAGTGGCTTCACTGTGTGTTTTGGGGGTTTCCTGAACATGCAGTAAACAGAGACAGGAGTCAGACAACAGCTTACCAAAGAATCCATGTTAGAAAAACAATTTTCTTTTTTTTTCCTCAAACAACCTGCAACATGTATGCCTCATCAGCTAAAAATTTTGCTTTGCATGAGACACAAACCATCAGAAAGGTTAAAACTTCTGAGCTGAATAAGGTAACAGTTACAATTAGACCATTCTACTTCCAATTGAGTCACTACTTCCTGAAGTTTTTAAACCTGGGGAAGAAAGCCATTCCAACTTGTATTAACCAGTCAAAACGTATTTATTTTAGGGCTTCCTTCAAGAAAGTTCTCTGAAAGTGAAATTTAATACTTAAAAGGATAAAATATTGATCTGTGGTAAAAAAATTAATTGGAACCTGGAAGAGTTGGGTTCAATCCCTACAGCAAGTTTCAGTACAATTAACGCTTCATCAGCTTTGCCACTTCCAGTTGTGGAAAGAATCATGCAGCAACACCACAATAATCAATCACGGTATACGTGGCACTATTTTCATCTCCTCTCCAACCTCCCCTGACAGGAGACATCCTGGGTCAAAACCTCATCATGCTTTGCAACACACGAGCCATAAATACAACACAGCCTGTGCCAAAACCAGAGTCAGCCTCTTCCATTAAAGCAACTGTTTGGGTTGTTCCATCTAGTCCATCTCATCCCACCTGAAACCCAGATATTTCTTTGTTACTGGCGGTTATCTAATTTCAAACAACAGGGAATGGGGTCAGAAATATCAGAAATATCCAATTCAACTGCTACAGCTTTCAAAAACAGGAGTAAATCGAGTCTTGGTGGGTTCTGTGACAGCCCATCCATGGTGAATTAGCACAGACATGAGCCCAGACCTACCAGGACTCAGGTCCCAAACCACCAGAGTGTGCAGCACGTGCCCTCATTATGGGAGGGTATCAAAGGAGACAGGGGGTGACTGGTTTAACATCTTCGTGGATGAGAAATTCAAGCAAACCTGAAGACATTAAGTCAGCAGGTTTCACTACCCCCACAAGAATTTACTGCACCTTTTTAGAATATATTTGATCATGGACAGGCATTAAGAAGCTCATAAAGATGCAACTTACTTGATAGTGCATTTTTCTTCTATTCAATTATTTCCCTGGAAACAATAAATCAATTCCCACCATCACAGTGATGAAATACGCAATTTGTGTGCGACAATCTCGCCATTTGCAGAAACAGCAGGTGGTAATAAATTAAGTTGGTGTTACACAAACAAGACACCTCCGTAAGCCAACACAGAGCTATCAATCCATCTTCCTTCAAGTCTCTATTAGAACATACAGGAATATTAATTGGAGGTGGCGGGGGGGTTTGGGGGGGATGCACTTAAACATGTGCAGCTCTTAAATGCTGAATTGACTCGGCCTGAGAACACAATCCAAAAGGATCTGGCAATTAAAACACCTCTGCACATAAGCTTCAGGAAGCAGAGTTCTTATATATTTGCAATCTGTGCTCTTAATATGCTTGAATTTATTTTAAAATGTTCTTCTTTTTTCTCTCTAGCTACTATGAAGTATTCAATCTCTTTCAGCAAGGACTACGTGTGTTTTAATATGTATGAAAATATTTCTGCACAAAACCCGGATGTTGTTGTGGCAATACACCTTCCACACTACAAACATGCAGCAATTATTTCACAGGTCAGAGGGACCTAGAATCCCTCAAATCCCTACACAAACTGAACAGTAGCTAGCATTAGGAAAAACTGTACAAACAGATAAAAGTATTACGCATTCCAACCAAAGAATACAGTATCTCATCACATTACTAATTTTAGCCTGAAATTGGGTCTTTGGGATCTTTGTGACTTGGAAGAGGCTCTGTCAGTGCTTACTAAAGGCAAAGGGTGGGTGTTGAGTATCTTCAGCAACACACAACCCCTTGCCAGCAGACAGTTATGGATTAAGATTTTTCTATTTTAGCCCCAAGGTGCAACAGAAAAGTCAGCAGAATTTCCAGAACATCTTGTGCATTGTCCAAAAGCCCAGAGAAGCGCAACTGAAATAATGAAGGGGCAGAGCAGGAGCCTTGTGAAGGGAACCTAAAAAAGGTAGGACTCCAGATCAGAGCTTGATCACTACTTACAAAATCCACGAGGATGGATAAACTGAGATTAAAAGATTCTCTAAAAGCCTCTAAGGCAATGGATACTGAAGAAACATAAGGACAGACTGCAGTCTTGCTCACACAGTCTCCTGAGAGAGTCACAAGTAGGAGAAGCTGTCCCAGAGACCAGATCACTGATGGGATAAATTTTTTTACATTAAGAACATCCATAAAGGCTTAACTTTTTGCTTCTGTTGTTGAAGCTGAAATACAGAATCCTGGAATGGTCTGGGTTGGAAGAGACCTTCAAGATTATCCAGTTCCACCCCCCTGCCATGGAACCTTCTACTAGACCAGGTTGTGCCAAGCCCCATCCGGCCTGGCCTTTAACACTTCCAGGGATGGGACATCCACAACCTCTCTGGGCAACCTGTGCCAGGCCTTACTACCCTCACAGTAAAGAATTTCTTCCTAATATCTAATCTAAACCTCCTGTCCTTCATCTTAAGGTGATTCCCCCTTGATCTGTCACACCAGGCTCTTGTCCCAAGTCCCTCTCCAGCTCTCTTGGAGCCCCTTTAGGCACTGGAAGGGGCTCTAAGGTCTCTCTGGAACCTTTTCTTCTCCAAGCTGGACATCCCCAACTCTCCCAGCCTGTCTCCACAGCCAAGGTGCTCCAGCCCCATACTCAACTTAGTGGCCTCCTCTGGACTTGTTCCAAAGGTCAAATATAACCCTTAGGGCTTCCAGAAGGTTCAGATGAAAATACAGATACACCAGCTTTGGCAGCTTTCTCATAGACTACATTTATCAAGTCAATAGCTGCCAGTGCCAAGATGATGATTTCCAGGCTTGGAAAAGCCTGACATCGAGTCAGAAAACTAAAAGAAGTCAAGTAACATTTTTATTATAGAACAAATCAGAAAAATAAACAACCCTATTAAAAAAGCCCATCTATGAACACATCCAAAAAGCCTACACTGTATATTCTGATCCTTAAAAGGGTTCATGTAAGTATCTTAAAAAAAAAACCCTAAGAAAATTAAAGATGTCCCATCACTCTTGCAATATTTTCCAAGTCTTTCAAAAAATATCAAATATTTTCTTGCACACAGTTTAAGTTCTCATGTATAGTTTGATGTCCAAATACCAATAAAGGAATTTGTCTGGTTTGTCAGACATGCCTCGGTAAGAAGCTACAAAATTGATATTCAACTTAGTCTGAAGAGAGTACAGAGGTCTGAGTTTGTACAGAGGTCTGAGTTAATTTTTTAAAGGCAAGTACGTTGTCACCGCAGGCTGCTTCACCAACTTAGTAATTTGTCCTTGATGCTGCCAAAGCTTCAGAACTTGCTACCCTTTTCCTCCCTGCCAAGGGTTTCCTCATCCACTCTTCCCAACCACGGAGCCCTTGCTTCCCTCTGAGTTCCCCTGCTGCTGCATAAATGATTTTTGAGTTACTTTTACACATTAAGACAGAATAAACCTGTCCAGGCTTCTTTTTTTCTGGTTTTGGTGGGGGTTTAGTTTTGCTTGGTGGGGGTTTAGTTTTGCTTGGGGTTCACAGTCCAAAACTGATGTATCTGAGCCTCAAACATTAAACTATTAAGTAACATTTACTGATTTTCAATACCTGCTCCAGAGGGAGGTGAAGAGGAAAGACAAAGCGGGGGCAGAGAACAGGTACGAGAGGAAGAGAAACTATTCCTCTGCAATGATTAAACAAGGCAAAAATAATTAGGTTAAAATACCAGTATTAAAAATTTGAGTGTCATTTTCAACTTCAACCTTCTTTTTTTCCTCTTCATTTAAAGTCATTTATCAACTATTAGCTGGTACCCAGACAAGTTTGACCAACTAAACGGACAAATGTGAATAAAAAGACCAAGAATCTTTAACATGGGCAGAAGCTGATGGAATTCTCCAGGAACAGGATAGACAAGGCTTGTCTGCAGCTGATACAAGGAAGCTGATGAACACCTGTAATTTGCACCAAAATCAACAAAACAGCTGATTATTGACTTTCATGGTACCATCTACAGGGCTTCAGCCAGGCACTGGAATTTAAAGAGGTGATAGTAACTTTTAACACATAACGTGGTGTTTCTTTTTGGCCAGATACCATTCGAACACATGACAGAAC
The DNA here is from genome assembly GCA_013399875.1 of Gymnorhina tibicen. Taxonomy (NCBI): domain Eukaryota; kingdom Metazoa; phylum Chordata; class Aves; order Passeriformes; family Artamidae; genus Gymnorhina; species Gymnorhina tibicen. The sequence goes on along the minus strand of VXAZ01005453.1, from coordinate 183,798 downwards.
AAGTAACTACAAGAAAGTGTAAAGGAAAAGGTTAATTTGAACTATGCCTGGCACAGTCAACGGCAGCATAAGCACAACTAACCTCTAATTATTTCCCATTATTTTGCAAATGTCAAAGTATGGTCTTTAAAGATGCTCAGCATTTGTCAGGAACATGATTTCATTACATTTTAATCAGCTGCAGAATATTTCACCGAGCAAGTGAGTTTCACGGCTGACAGGAATTCGAGGAGAAAAGCTCACTTAAAACGCAGTTATGTTCTTCTGTCAAAGACAACAGCACTCAGAGGAAAATCTGAGACATTAAGAGTTAATACGATTTGCTCCGAAGAAATGAGCTGCAAATGATTTTCACACTCCAGAAGGAAATTAGTTTTCCCACTTTGAGAGGTGAACAGAAGAATACTTTGCTAATACAAAGAAGGGTACAGAGCAGCATACTTGATGAGACCTCATGGTTTACCCTACCCCTTTAGGCAAAATAAATAATTCCAAAAAAAAATTTACATAAAGATCAAGCCCCTAAACAAACACCCCCAAGCCACTACATTCCACTTGCTGCAATGCTACACATTTAAAAAGTTTAAAGAAAGAGCAAATTCTGATTCATTAATGGGCAACACTAATTCCTCATTTAAGATGTCAGTTAATAGAGACTGAAAACCCCCCTGTTCCACCCTTCTTTGTGGAACATGTATTTTTCACAACAAGAACGTGAGCTGCACAGACTGTGACACTTAGAGCAGAAGTGAGATAGGCACAGAAAGGGTGATGCCGTAAGAAAAAAACCCTCCAGGAACAGATCCTGGCAGTTTCTCCACTGCAGAAGCGGCAGCACAGCCCACCCCCATCTCCCCACTCACTTGAACCATCCTCTCTACCACGCTCAAGGTCACAAAGCTCCATTTCTTTCAAGAATTCTTCATTAGATTTGAGATTTCTGCGGCCAACTCAAACTGTGGAAGACTTTTCTCAACACCAATCCATGCTCAATTTTTTTTTTTTTTTTTTTTTAAACTAGACTCAAGATTCTTCATTGTTTTAATTAATCAAAAGAAACTCACAGCATAAAGATTTTGGAGACTTAGACAACTAATACCAAAGCTAAAGGCAACCTGGTTCGGTTTCTATTTACTTCACTTCCATGATACAGAAAGTAATTTATTAAAAACATGTCTTATCCATCTTTCCTTGCGTATTGCAATTCACTCATTGTAATAGCATTTAAAAGGACAGGACCTGAAAAATTCGAACTATTTCACTGGTGCATCTGCCTTCACTGTTAGGTTTTGTCACCTGCAAAATCTGATATTCAAAAAAACAACCTAAAATCAGAGTTGTTGCTTTTATAAACTGCACAAATGTCCAGAAAAAAAATGCTAAATACTTTTTTTGTCATTGTCCAGATGTAAGACATAAATTTAAAACTGGGTTTTTTCTTTGAGAGTCTAATTTAAAAAAGACAATATTTTTCTGTACAGCATATATTAAACTTAAAGATTGATCTTGATTTTTTAAAAGGCACTTAGCAAAGGTGTATACCAATATAAGGTATTTACAAAGAAATTATTTTGGGTGGAATTTGTCAATTCTTATAGGATATCTTGCAGGAGAAGCTTAAATTCCTTGTTTGTTTCAATGCAACAAAATTAGGATTAAAGAGAGATAACAAATTATGCTGGGACTATGCCTATGAACATGTTGTTTTGACAGAAAGCTCTGAACTTATAAATCAAGTTATTATAACATTTATATAATCTTCTCTTACATGCTAAACAAAACAGTTCACAGTCATAAAACAAACAGCACCTCTGTGGCCTGAAAGGAAAGAGGAAAAAAAACCCACAAAGAAGTAATAATTAAAGCAAAAAATAACAGTCCATCTAAAAATTCAGTGCCAAATTACACTGCACCGTGTGTAGGCCAATTACGCACAGGCCATAATTAACAAATCAACAACCTCAAGTGTTCAAGATCCACCTTTCTTCTTCAGTAGGGCCTTAATTCTGCACAGCAATGCCCATCCTTCTGGATTTCCAGCAGACTGGAATACACGAGTGTGTCAGGGGATGGGTGGTGAGTGCTGGAACACCCGAGCGCACATGGATGAGGAAGGAGGAAGCATCGAGCACCTGAAAGGACCCGGCCCTATAAAAGCTGCCCAGTCAGTCACAAAGGACACATTTTATGAGCAACTTTATTGCAGCGCAGGAGGCTGTCCTTGTGAGAACAGAAGGGCACAGCTCACGTCCTGCCTCCTGCCTGATCTGAGAAATACTTTTCCTAGTTGAGAAAAGAAGTCAACCAGCACGTTTTTATTTCCATGTACAACGAAACTGGAGCAATGCTAACAATGCCAGTGCAGACTGGACATACAGAGCAAGGAAAGTCCTAATAAGAGAAGGAAAAATATTCAAGAATTTTATGGTAATAACCTGCAAAAAGTTATAGATTAACTACTGCTTTGTATGATTATTCTAGGGCTGAAGCATCACGTGTACGACAGACGGAAAGAAAACTGAAATTCACGATAATTCCCACATGATAATTAGGGAAAGAGAATGGCTCCCATTTCCCAATATGTAGCATTATTCCAAAAAATTGCAACCTCTTGTTTATGTTCCTACCACTGAACAGGAAAATACTGACTGCATTGAGGCATCAGTGACTGATTCATAAAATAAAATTATTATTCTTGGCAGACACGGAAAACCATTTCAAGTTGAGGTTTGGTGTTCTCCCTCTTGTTTTTATGTCTCCAAATACTGTGCTCATAACTACACTTTCCTGAATTTCCCAATACCATGCTAAGGAAAGACAGAACATTTGTGACTGCAAGTTTCAAAGCTGCCTTCATTTCTCATTCTCCTGAAGATGCACAAGACATTGCAGGCACACAAGTAACCAGGGACACCTGGTTAATGTAAAAATCCTTCAGGCAGTAATTTTGACCTCTGTGTACTCATAAATACAGACCCAAGTATGAGCCCATCTTACAGCCAGTTTCAAATACAAGAGATTTTACCCCATTTTGATGATTTTTTCTTGTTCCTGAGATATTTACACCCAAAACCCTCCCACCTTGTTTTATTTTACATTGGTTTGACTGCGATTTTTAACAGTAAAAAACCAAACTGGAGGTAAATCTGGATTAAACAGAAGTGGCTGCCATTGCTTTTCTGTACTGGATAAACATTAAGTGTGTTTTAACTTGCCCAGCTTTTCCTACAGGATGAAACAGGAATGGTGAACATGACCTTGCTGTGTGTGCAGGAGTATCCAGGGTGTGCTTGTTCCTGAATACAGATAATTCTCATTTCCAGCTCATTCCTACTCCCATCTCCAACAGCCACTGCTCCATCCCAGAACAGACCGGACACAGGCAAAGCACAACTATTTTCCCTTCAAATTTTTAGGGATGAGCAATTTCAGAGATTCGAGATTGATTTCAGCAGGAGCAATAAAGACTTGGATAATTCTGAGTAGAAGATGACTTGAAGGAGGGTTTATCACAAATTATTTGATCGCCACAGCAAGTGCTCCTGTTCCTACTGCAGCACCTCGGTTTTCATCAGTGTGGGACACTGCACTTAAACTGCACAAATGTATCACAGCCAGAGTTGGGAAGAGAAATGAGATCTGGAAGATAAGAGCATTATTCCAAATGCATTTTTAGTGCACCTCTAGACTGACAAAAGATATTTAAATTATATTTAGATGTGCAAATTTGGTACTTCAAACATGAAGTCCAACACTACTGGTCAATGCAGGTCAGACAGCTTGTTCCAGGAAAACTAAATTAGTGCACCCAAACCCAGCTAAAAAGTTTGTTCAGTATCACAAAAAAACAGAACCTATACAACCACCTAAATTACTCTTCTCTTTTTAAAAAAAGATTGCAACATTTGCAATAGACAGGGCAAAACTCATTCCCAGTAGATTAGATACATTTCACAACCCAGGAAAGAAGAAAAGTAATGGTTATTTTCCTACCGAAGAACTGATGATGCCTTGCATCCATATATTCAGTTTATATATCCTATGTCTATAAAACAGTATCTATAGTATATAATATACTTTATATTTCATATTATATACTCTATGAAATACTATGTGTATCTATTTTAAAAAATATAAAAGTAAAAGCAAAAGCAAAAGATTGAAGGGGCAAATCTTTCATTTCAAGGACAGAACAGGAACAAGGAAGAAATTCTCTACTGTGAGGGTGGTGAGGCCCTGGCACAGGTTGCCCAGAGAAGCTGTGGCTGCCCCATCCCTGGAAGTGTTCAAGGCCTGGTTGGATGGGGCTTGGAACAACCTGGGATAGTGGAAGGTGTCCCTGCCCATGGCTGAGGGGGTTGGAATGAAATGATCTTGAAGATTCCTTCCAACCCAAACCATTCTGGGATTCTGTGCCATCCTCCCAACTCTGTGTGAGAAAACCCCAGGCATTAAGTCCTCACAATTACAACCAGAACAAAATCCCCTTGATTTTAGGTTCAGAAACACATGCAGAAAAGCCCACCTTCTGCTAAACCTAGTTAGCTGTTAAAACATGAACTTACTGACCTGACAGGCACCACCACTACGTGCCCATCCCACCTCTGTGCCAGAGGACACTGCCTGGAACTGCTCGGGGTGCAAATCCTAATTTCTTTGCCGCTCGCGTGAAAAACATGACACAGGAATTAGGCCTGTACTGGGAACAGATAACACAGCTTCCTGCCACCTGAGCAGTGCCTTTTCCCTCTGGGAAGGGGCTGGGATGGATATCTGCAGCACACACATGCTCCCATTTGACAGGTACAGCTTTCTATGACCATAAATCAGAGACCTTTTAATTCTGCCAGGATGAGTCAAAGACTGCTGCAATCAAACACCTGAATGGACAAAAAGCTGCTGTTCAAGTCCCAGGCAATGCAATTTGTTGCACGAGAATCATTTGTTAGGATCAAACTGAAAAGGCTGCTCTACTCTAAAGTATCTTTGTTGCAATTCTTCAGATTATCTTGACCAACCATCGTGACACAGATGAGACAAAACCCCCTTTGAGCTGAACATACTGAGATTTCAGGAACATGATTCCTACTATCTCCCCATACCAGCAAGAACAGATCATTGCTGAGTTGCAAACATATTAGCAAAAAGGTTGTGAGAAGAGTTTAAATCTTATTGCCCCTTATCTTCCAAAATCAGCTAAGAAGCTGCAGGAACACACCCAGTTCCTTCCCACTCTCCTTCCCAGAAATAAAGATTTAACAGGACCGCAGACCATTACTCACCCTTCGATCACTAATGATGAAAATGTTCCTTGCTTCAATGACCTTTATACGGACGTTAAAGGAGAAAACTCAACCAGTATGGGAATCCATGACCAAATACTGGCAGTTAAGTAATTAATTTAGCTTTATCAAGAGGTATTGCTCAAATGAGGAGAGTCTAGTTTTACTTTTAGTTCCACAGCCCATCAAACTGAAGTGGAAAGTTCAGCTTTCAGTCTGAAAATGCCACACTTTAGTCCTTACACTGATCCCCTGTTGATGTCTCCCTGTCCAGAACATCACAAGTCCTCAGTTGCTGTGAGCAGCTGTCCCAAGTCATGGCAGAACTGAAGGTCACACTCCTAATTTAATTCCTGTACTTAGTCAAGATGAGGAGACTTCAGCCATGGAAAAAGCTGTTTCTCCTTAGATATTTCCTCAGTAACACAAGGGACAATACTTCATTTATACATTCCAGTTTAAATAAAAAGACAGCACGAACCCCTAGTGCTTGCTGGTACGGATCTGCACTCATTGGCAGGAGAAACACTACAGAAATCAGTGACGGTGCTTGGGAAAAGGATTAAGCAATCTCCTTTCTGGCAAAGTAACAAACCTGGTTATCAAATAAATAAATGAAAAAAGGGACTTTGTTTACAGGCTATTTTCAATGAAATGACTCAGCAGGATTGAATACACATAGAAATGCTTCTCTTATTATCTATCCTAAGCTACATTAAATATCAGAAGAGAAAAATCCAACCCTCTTTCCATATGCCAATAAATACAGCATCACCCAGTGCTGGGCAACCACCAGTTACCTCCATACCTCAGCAACCCCTCAATTACCTCCATACCTCAGCAACCCCTGTCCCTGACAACCTGTCAGGAAAAACTGGCATTGGCAGTTCTCAACAAGGATTCAACAAGAGATACTGCAGTGATCTCCTTTCTTTTGCATGACAATGAAATCTTCATGAATGCTACAATATTTTTCTAACCCCTGTAATCAAATACATTTATGATGTCCTGTACTTAAGCTTCTTTTAATGTAACATTTACAAAGATATTTCCTTGTGTCCAGCTTTTGTTTGTTGTGCCAGGTTATAGAATGCAGCAGATTGTACAGGCTTGTCTTGTTATAGTGTATATTAATCTATAATGTCTCAAGTTTTTAATAATTCCATGAAGAAATCCATATCAGGTCATGAATTTAGGAATACCAGTGGGGTTTTTTTTTCAAGGTAATTAATGAAAAGTACGTACTCTTTGCTGGCACAGCAACGCTTTTACAAGACGTGAATTTGCAACTATTCTATTTAAGCAACACTACAGCATGAGAAGGATTGAGACAAGCTAATATATTTCTTACAAATATAACACCAGTCACAAAAGCGAATTTCAGTACCATAGTTCTTCCAATAAAAGCTCTGCTGGAAGAGGCATTGCCCAACGAATTGCATTTGCTAAAAAACACAAAAACAGGTAAGAGATCATCTTTGGTATTTAAGGATGCTAATTTTGAAATACTACAACTGTTGCCAGGCTAACCGGGCAAGGAAAATTATGCACATGTCTGTAGATGTATTTTATCTACAGAAAATAAATACAGACACACACAATGGGACTTGTAATTAAAAAATTTCAAATATAAACTGAATAAGAAAGCTATTAGGACTACAAACTCCTGGTTAACTTTTCTGCTTAAAGCATCATCTCCAACAATGAAACATTCACTTGAGTGCCAACTTCCACACTTTGCTCTTAGGCCTTTTTTCTAATGCTTCTTTAAAAGGATATTTAAAACATTTTGCTTTCCTTACTTAAGTTTTAGATTTTTTTCCAGGCAGCTCAGAATTTCATTCCAAGCTGGTTCACTGGCTCATTACCAGGTGCTACAATTGATAAGATCACACATCTCCATTACCCACGGAATGCCAAATGCTCCCCCAGTCCCTAAAACAATCACTTTCCTTTCTTGTAAAAATATCTCAAGCTCCATCTTCCATTCCAGTCGTCTTTGAATATGGAACAAATCACCCCAGTGGGAATGCAGCAGACTCCTGGAGCTGCACAGTTCCTGGATTTTTAAGAATATTGAGCTACCACATGCTGTGCTGTAACACTGAAGGGGAGAACCCCCCCTTGCTTTTCCAGATTATTTTCCACCTTTAAATATATATACAAGCATATCAGGAATATGATACTCTAAGCAATCCAATCTAGTGGAAGGTGTCTCTGCCCATGGCAGGGACGTTGGAACTACACAGATGATTTAAGGTCCCTTCCAGCCCAAACCTTTCTGTGATTCTACGTTTCTCAACTTTTCTCAACTGCCTTTGAAAATTAGTGGTTTGATGAGATTAACGTTATTTTTCTTCTTTCTACAAAAACCTCCAAAAATACCCAGGATTTGAAGAGATGCTTTTTATGGTTTGCAAGTCTCACAGCCCAAGAAGCTACAAAGTTAATATTAAGTTTAACAAAAGTTTAGGCAAGTTTTCAATTTAGAAAGAAACGGCTGATGTAGCCCATGTAGTCAGCCAACAAATGACAGTCAAACGACAGACCAGACTTTTCCTAGTTGTAATGCCCTCAGACACCAAGGAAAAAGCACCTAATGTCACTCCTAAACTATACCTATAGATATACAAAAAATGCAAGAGCAGGTGCTTCCCTCCAGTCACTTCAACTGCAGCTCACTGTGAAGACGCAGCAGAACACTCATACAACAACAGAATGGCTTTCTTCCTTTCCCAATCCACAAAAGCAATTATGTTTCTATGGTACACATACGGGGTCTGTGTCAAAGAAGTAGGAAATCTGGCTTTAGAGATTATTTACCTGCCTACAACCTTCAGGTTCAAATCTACGAGGTATCAGCAACTTCCCTCACTCTGGTTTCTACCCCCGTGTCCCTCTTAGTGATCACCTATCACCTAAAAACATAAGGGCCTCTTGGACTGAAAGTTATCACTCTGTTCACCAAACAGCAGAGATTTATGACATGGAGATGAAGAAGAAACAGCCCTGAACTTTTCTCTTATGCATCCAACTGCGTTGCTTATATTCAACACATCTCAAGCAGGTCCCATCTGAACACACCCTCTGAATCAGCAGGGCTCACCAGAAAACAAACCCACAACATTTAACTTGGAACTGCTTCTCTCTTTAAAAAAAGATTGCAACATTTGCAATAGACAGGGCAAAACTCATTCCCAGTTGATTAGATACATTTCACAACAGAGGTTAAAATTTTTTGTATTTATTTTAATCGAGACAAGGTTTTTGACTGAATTTGGCTTAATTATATTAACCCAGTATAGACTTTCCATGTTCATTTGAAGGGCTGAGTTCAAGGACTGTGATCACCCTGCACTAGCAACTCACATGGCACACACTGAACTGCATCAATTAATTGTTCATAAATGACTAAACAGAGCTCTTCACATGGAAGATATTCAAAAAACTTCCTCTCCTTGGGGTGGATAATTCACTGAGCTACAGCAGAGCTGCCCAACTACCCTTGGCTGTCACGTTTACACTGTTTTCACTCAGTTATCGTGTAAGGTTAAAATGGCAAGAACTCACAGGAAACACAAGAAAAAAGTTCACCAGCAAAAGTATCTAAGTCAAAGTGCAATACATTATGCTATTAACGATCTTAACAAAGTTCAGAGATGTTAGAGAAAGTCTTTAATGATCCATGCCTACTTTCCAGTCTGCTGTTACAGGCAGAAAGGAAACATCCCTGTATGATCCCAGCACAAAGTTTCAGCCCTTAGCTGGGAAAGGAGTAGTGACTGCTCAGGGATTAAGATGCCCACTTCAGCATCCCCGAGCTTCCAGATGATTATTCCACAAGACCTAAGATTTTAAGTTTCAAGTTACTTAATAGGAAGGAGGAAGGAGCCCAAAATGTCTTACTCCTATCCCTTCTAAAGTAATACAGACTTACTGAGAAGAAATATGCCAGCAACGAAATACACACTTTCTCTTCATCCACCCATCAGAATACCCTCAAATCTGGAGTGTGCAGATCCAGACTAAATTATTCAATTCAGTAACACTACTCAGATTAGATTTAGATGTGAAGAGGACGCAAAAAACCAGCAACACAGATTTACACAAATACTTTCTAAAGCAAGCAAATATCTTATTCTCTGGTGCAGTCCGACAGACAGAGCCACAGAACTGGGTGCAATTAGGTCATCCCACGCTATTGCTAAGAAGATTTGACGATTTCAGATTTAAGAATGCTAAAAAAAAGTGGAAGCTCTGTATGAACACAGACTCAGTGAAACACTTCAAAGCGTTTTCAAAGAACAAACATTTGCTGACATCACACCTGGGACAATGCAAGCTTAATCTGTCCCATTTAAAAGAGAACAGAGCACTTAGAAGTTATGGATAATAAAACATACACATCAAGATAACATTTTAAGACATTATAAAATACTTAAAAGTTTTATCAGCTTTTGCTACAGGTAACCTGAAGCTTTAGCAGAAAAACCAAAGAGCCAGAATAAAGAAATCAGAACTAAATGGTTCTCTCATTAATACATTACCTTTCTTGGGCTGCAGATATCTCACAGCCCTTATCAAAGTAGGCCAGATCTGTCTCATTTCCCTAAGGTTAAGCCGGTGAACAGTACACAGAGTAATCATCAACTAAGGCATGGCCACCATTCAATGACAAATATAGCTCAAGCTGTTTCTCATCTGTCCTATATTTTTGGGAGACTGCGATGTAGCTTTTTCTAGAAATCATCACAGCTGGCAGCTGTGAAGATCCTGGTGCCTTTGTCCTCTTATGCAACTCCTGGTGTCCCCCTTCTCCCCCCAGAATTTTGGGGCAGAGGGGATGGATAAGCAATCTTCCCTGAAGTTATGTTCTGAGAACACAGGCGACCAGAGGAAGAGGTGGGATCATTTTTCATTCATTTCAGTTGCTGGAATGGGTGGGGGGGAATCAATACCTTTTATTGTGGCCCAATGCAGCCATCCCCAGCCCTGCTGGGGGCTTCCTCTGGGACTGCAGTAGGGGGGAGAAAACTGATACCTCAATACCAACCAGCCTGAACAGCAGATGGCACAAACTTGCTTTTGCTTTCAGAAGGTTTTTCTTCCCTAGTTTTAAAAGTTACTTTCTGGGAGGTACGTTCACCCCGACCCTCACAATAATCCAAGGAGATGAATCCCAATTTCACCCAATACTTTTGTTATCCAATTTATGGCACACAGATCTGGCATTGTTGTTACCCCTTCACGGTAAACAAGTTTTACTAAAAGCAAAGCACACTGTGTTTTTGCTTTGTTTCCAGCTACCGTTACTCATTGTTTACTAACTGTTATTCCCCAGTGAGCTGACAGGTTCTGCACTTCATGAGACCAGGGTGTGGTGTTCCAAGTTCTCCCATTTCTAAGTCATTTCTACTCTACGTGCTACTGCAATATGTCAGTGTGTGGCACGGACAAGTTTAGCCTGAACATTTCTGCAAGGTGCAGAAAGCAGGCAAGACAAAGACAGCGTTAAATGCTTCTTCATGGGACCTCCTAATCACAAGACAATGGAAACTGTAAATAAATTTAATGTTATTTTTTTCAAGACAACTAATCATCAGCCAAGCCTACAGCTATCCCTATCAAATCCTTAGTTCAGATACGTTTGCCCTGAACTTCTGAAGTAACTGGCTGTCCGTGATCCAAGATTACGGTGACGCAATACTTCACTGTCAGTTTCTCTTCCAAAAAAGAAAGTACATTGAAATGAAAGCGAGCACGAGGAAAGTTATGCTTACAACCAGCAACACTCAACCTTTTAAAGTTGTTTTCCATCTAAGGAAGGTTTGATTCTTTGGCTACTAACAGAATGTCGACCTTAATCCCTGTACGCTCACAGCCACAACTCCAATATACAAATACCGTCCAGATGATAATACGGTAAATATTAATGTCCTGGGGTGCAAATTAAGATTATCACGTGAATGACTTTCCCATGTCCATCTAACTATTGTTAAGCCTCAATTTCAAGTCCAACCCTCTCACTGTAATAAATTCATGCTCTGTGGCTACTTATTGTCTCGTTTCGGGGGTGGATAATAGGGGTGGCAAATTCGGAGACATCAAGTAAAAAGATGTGAGTCTTCCACTGTAAACGCTCCCTACGATCAGGATCAGACACTTAAAAACTACTTCTTCTAAAAGCTGAGTGAAAGCAGAGTCATCTTCGCAGTGGCTTTAAACATACAAAGATCACAAACAAAGCCGTCAGATCCTCACATCAGTGCAAGTACAAACCAAACAGCTCAAGCGCTCTTTTCATTTCAAATCATTCTTAAAGGCAGAGGGAGAAAAAAAAAAAAATCCCGAAGCATCCCAGCTGTCAGGTGAAGCAGCTCCTGCGGAGGGGCAGCTCCGCACTGCAAGCGCATGACCAGAATATTTTATTTTCTAGCTTGGCTTTGATAGGAAAAAACCCATAGAACCACAGGTGGTAAAACGTTAAATTAAGAGGGAGAGGGAAATACATACATATATATATATACATATATAAATAAAAGGTCGCTGTACCTTTAGCCCAGCACATGGGGAATGGGCTGCAGCCGCTTTTCTCCATGCAGCCCGCACCTGCCCGCCTCGGGGGCTGCTGCCCGGCCACCTCCAGCAGCCACATACACAGAGCGTGCTCGATGCCGGCCAGCTCCGGCACACAATGTCCCGATTCAGCGCTCCGGGCTCCTGCGGGGGGAGGCTGGAGCCGCCTGGACGTGCCGGATCCCGGGGAGAGGAGGCAGCCCCGGCCCTCCCCGGGGCGGTGCGGCTTCACCTGGCTGCGGGGGGAGCGCGGTCCCCCGGCCCGCCCGGGGCTCCAGCGCGCTCCGCAGCGGGGAAGCCGCGCCGCTGCCTCATCTCCCCCCGCCCGGGAGCATCATCCGACACCACCACCACCTCCTCCTCCTCCTCCTCGTCGTCCTCCTCCTCCCCGGGAGCGGTGCCGAGGCGGAGTGAGCCCTGCGGAGGAGGGCGGGCAGGGGCGGGAGGCGATTACCCGGCTCCCATTAATATGCTAATCCCCGTCTGCTGCCCGCGCCCGGCAGCCTCCGGTTCACCCTCTGCGCAAAGACGCAGCGCTGGAAATGCCGCCCAGCCCGGCTGCGGACCGGCCTCCCTTGGCCGCCGCTGATGTTCCTGTTCCCGGCTGCCCCGCACAGCCCCTTCCCCTCCCGCACCCGCGTTTTGCCATCGCTTGGACACATTTACTGTGTCCGGTTACTGACACAAGCGCCAGGCATCCTAAAAGCGCAAAACTTCCCTATAAACGCACGGGAACTTCCCCATAAGCGCTGGAGAACTTCCCCAAACTTCAGCAGGAATTGGGGTCAGACCCTCCATCAGCACTTGCCTCACTCCACGAGATTATGGATGGAAGAACCCTGACAGTGTTGCTTTGCTTTAAAGAATGAATATCGCAGCCCACGTCAGTCCTTACTCAGTGCCACATCCAGCCCCCTCTAAACCCGGGGCTTCTTTATTCACTTCTCATCAGAAGGCAAAGGTCACCTCAGACATTCCCCCGAGATGGTGAACGGCCTTTGTTTCTTCTTAACTTTGCAGCACCTAACATCAAAACTGCTTACAAACTGTTTTCTTCTAAAATGGTGAGTATAAACACTGCAAAAGTCTATGTTTACAATAAACACACATCCAGGCAGAATGTGTATATGGAAATAAAGCAAATATCTGTTTTACTCACAGCAAAGTATTTCACAAAAATTATAAATAACTGATTCAGCTAAAATACTTATTAAAATCAACAGGAACAAGACTCACACTTATCATTAAAGCTCTTTATATATTCCACGGTAATCTCTTCTCACTCCCAGCCCTCAGCAGTAAGGCGTAAGGCTTATCCAAGACTAGAACCAAAAGGGAATTAATTTAAAGACAGCAGCCTTCAACTTAACCTATCTGCCTACTTGTAGCAGCATGCACTCGTCTACAGCATATGTTTAATTACCATTCTTTACTGCCATCTCATTTCTCAATATACTGACTGGCCTTGCAGAATTAGCGGTGTATGTCAAAATTCTTGATTAAAAAAAAAAAAAAGAAGACAAGAAGCAGCAACTGCATTTAAGTATTGTCTGCTTCTCTATTTAAACGAGAAAAAATATTCACTGGAAAAAAAAAAAAAAGAGAGCGAGATTAGGCCACAAGCAGGCCCATCAGATGTTCTGCATCACTGCTCAGGCACAAAGCTCTTTCTGGAGCTGAAGAAAGCCAAAGGGAACTGAAGACATGCCTGGGTGCCTTCCTCCCCCCCGACCACGAAGTTTTCCAAGCCCCTCAGTGCAACACAGACAGACAAACATTTCTAGTGACATGGTCGATTATATTTACCTTCAGTAATAAAGCAGAACATGCTACAGTAATATTTAAACCCCCAATTATTGTAGTTGTGTGGGTACAGAAGGGGCACAGACAGGCTCGGTGCCTCTCTAGTTCACACTGCAGCTGGCAGGGCAGGAAAGCTGCTTTTACACATCCAGCTCTGCCATGGGCTTCCTTGGTGACCTTGAGCAAGTCAGACTTGTTTCCTTAGAAAAAGGAAAGCTGCAGATACTTCTTCAGTTTTCCTTAAGTTCGTTTGATCTGTGCTCTAGGGTGTAAAATATATTAAAATAAAGTGTTTCTTCCATAAAAAAGAAAATGGTTTCCAGAAAAACAGACTAAAAAATCAAGAGTTAAAAAGGGGAAGCTCTAAATTAAATTTTATTCATGAAAACAAAACCCTTAAAGTATCAACTGGTAAGTGCATTGCCAAGGAGAGTTTTAATAAACAGAATGTGTGGACTCCCTGTATTCTTTACACTTGTAACAGAGGAGGCTAATACAGATTTATCAATCCAAGTGTCAAGAGATACTGCCTGCTCATATAATAGCAGTATTATATTCATTCTTAAGGACATATCTTCTTGTTTTTATATTAGACTACAAAATGAAGGTGAAAATTAAGTACTTCATAGCATGAGAATTTTTTTTATTCAATTTTAGAAGCTATCCAGAATTTTAAACTCTGAATATGTATATTTTCACATAAACCAAGTGCTTCCTTGATGCTAAGACTTTAAAGAAATACTTAGAATATCTATTTGTTACTGTAAGAAGTACACAGTAGACATATGCTCATTCTCTTCTTTCAAATAACATGATAATCTTTTTCTGCACAAAAAAAAAAGGCCAAAAGCATAAAATTTACATTCTGGAGATATTCAGAAACCCCAAAATTCCAAGTTGCAGGGAGGAAGGCAGGCAGGGATGGAGCAACAGACAAAGGCACAAAGTAAAAAACAAACTTGCAAAGTTAAATACGTCTCCAGTACACTTAATATTGAGTATTTATGACATTTTATAAATACTGCTCATCAAGTAGGTATCTGAGTAGCATTTACGTAATCTGTTTTAAGTAGTGCCAATCAGATTATACCATTTACTGAGGTAAGAAACATCTGACAGAAATTAGGGCTGTGGAACAGCAACGGTGGTTCTTGTTGTGCAAGATGTATTTGCTGACACACACTGATAGTATCTGCGTAGTAGTCTCTGTGTAAGCGATGATGATAGCACCTATCGAAGAAAATCCTAAAAAAAATACTTACTATAAAAAAAGAATGCTTAAGTTTTTACTAAGAACATGTAGAAGCGCTGGCCATTTTCCTGAAGCACACAGTCTAACCAGAAAAAAAGCTCAGACTACCCCAATAACAACAGACAGGCCAAGGTCAGCTAAGAAATGGCATTTTGCCCCAAGGAAATTCAAGTTAAGACTTTTCTGCTGTGACTATGATGTTGGTTGCTCAATTTCAGCCTGCTTTTAAAGACTACTGATTATCAGCATCAGCTTTTAGAAAGTAAAGGGGAGGAAAAAGGTCAGAAGCATTTTTTGAATTGTATCAAGGTATTTAGTTTTTATTTTAATTTTCTTTGCAGTGCTGAGCCTGTCTCCTATTGACATCGCCTTCAAAAATCACAAAGCTTCGGGGAACAAAGGGTTAAACCGTTTTGGGTTTTTTTGTTTGTTTTTGTTTTTGTTTTTGTTTTGTTTGGTTTTTTTTTTTGTTTTTACAATTGGGAGACACATAAAAGGTTGTCTATTTTTTTCCACTCAAGCCTATCCAAACAGAAATAAAGATCTAAAACATCCATCAGATAAACCAGCAAACCTTGGCTTTCTCCACGGTTATGTCCAGAGCCAGAGCTCCTGGGGGTGTCCCAGAGGTCTCATCAGCACAGAACTGACCACAGCTTCTCCCTCAGTAAACGGCATCATTACGCCATTTATTCTATTCAACTAATTATGTTCACATCAGTTAATATCTCTATTCATCAAATCTTGATCAAACTGGCTGGCAAGTTGGAGCACTGTTGGGAAGGGGACCAGGACAGAACCAAACAGAGAATACTTGTCCAAATTCCACTGCCCTGAGAAACAAAACTGAGCTCAGGATGGGGAAACTGTGAAGAAAACAGACAGATCAGTACCAGAGCAGTGTTGGACAGCAGAACAGAAATTTGCTTTTCGGTTCCTCTTCTGCAACACCTCAGCCACCAGATGAACTTATCAGCAACAGAGATCTCGTCCAGGAGAGAAAAGAGCAGCCCACTCACTTGTTGTAACAAAAATGAAGAGCTACAGCCCAGAACACAGCAATGACATCAGCATTAGGGCTGGAGGCACCTCTGCTCTGGAGGTAGGATGAGAGGGTGGGGACTTCAGCCTGGAGAAGAGAAAGCTCCAAGGAGACATAGAGCTCCTTCCAGTGCCTGGAGAAGGACCTTTGACAAGGTCCTAGTGATCCTTATCCTAGGTCCTAGTGATAGGATAAGGAGGAATGGCTTTGAACTGAAAGAATACATGTTTAAATTAAGTATTTAAAGGAAGATATTCTTCACTCTGGTGAGACACATCCAGAGAAACTGTGGCTGCCCCATCCTTGTAAATGTTCAAGGCCAGGATGAAGAGGTTGGGTGGAGCTTTGAGGAACCTGGTCTGGTCTAAGGTGACTGTGTCCAAAACAGGGGGGTTGGACATAGATGATGCTGAAGGTCCCTTCCAACCTAAACCGTTCTGTGATGATGATGGTGGAGCTTATTATTGTTATTTTGGACTCAAATAATTCATAGTCTTAGCCACTTCATGGGCTACTGTTTATCCCTGTAGTAATTACTAGAAGCTGAAGAACAAAGGCATTGTTTTGAAGGAGAGCTGCATATCCATGTAGGAGATGGAAGATGAGTTCATTGCATTCATCTTGCTGAATGCAAGTTAAGTTTAAAGTTTTCAAAGAAAGTTTACCCTCTGGATAAGTGCAGGATTTTTTTGGTAAAGCCACAAATGCTTTCTACCGCGACAATTGCAGCCTGTAAAGCTGAGAGTGCCTGATTAATGTTCTAAAAATTAAAACATTTTTATTGATCAAGTGACAATCTTCTGCATCCAAATTAATTTGCTTTTCTATGTTAGTACCGAGAATTCCCCAAACATGTTGTCCAGACACTGCACCGTAATCTTCATTCATCTTCATTCCCTCAAGTTAGTTGTGTAGGTTTTTTCTAATTATTCTAATTATTCTTTGGGTGTATGCATTATTTAAGAGTGGAAAGTATTATCTACCCTAAGTTTTCCCTAGCCAAAGTCACACAAGCATCATCTTTGTTCACAGGAACTACTGAGAAATGGTGCATTGCCATTACAACGAATCCGAAACGACAACTCCTGACCTCTGCCTTACTCTAAACTCAGGTTTGCTAAGGCTGTTTTGGAAATCTACCTTGGATTACCTGGTCTCTAAATCTACCATCCTTGCCCACAAGCAACCCCTTTCCCCTCCCACCCACACCTTCTCTAGCTCAGTGTCCTCCTGAACCCCCTTTGCCAAAGGGCACAGAGGAGAACACGGTGATGGGCTCCATGACCTCCAAGGGTCTCTGAAGACTGAGAAGCTCCATCATCATTATCCTGCCACCAGATGGTCTTTCTTATTTAAATATGAGCATTCTGACTGGCAGAACTGAAAGAAAAATGGTATTTTACTTTGAGTGTCAAAATGCAAGCCCAGTTTTTCAACAGAAATGATTCAGCACAACTGAGAAGCAGCATCACCCCTGTGAATTCAGTTTAGACTTTGCAATATGAGCAAACTCTAAAATTCCATGCTCCAGAATACATTAGGCCATTTTTCGCCTGAAGAAAAAAGATAGAGAGCACTTACATAAACTCATTCTAGAAAATAAACTGCTGAGGATCTCTGCTTATGACATTCTTCTGGCAAAAAGTCAGTCCAATACTGAATTTATTGTTATATTTCTCCATCTGGTGAGCTTAATAGTAGGATAATCTTTGGTATTCCCAAAAAGTGCAGAGTTTTAAAACAACACTTTGTGACCCTCTGGACCACGGTCACCTCTTTAGCCTTATGGTCATTTGAGCTACGTTTCAAAATAGCAGTTGACAGAATTCACTGGTTTTATTTTCAAATCTTAACCTACTGGTAGTAGTGAGGTGGGGAGCGAAACAGATCAGGGTGTTGGGAGAGAGCAGGAGGAATGCAGTGTTAATGAGGTTTCCCATACCTCCCCTTCCCAAGGGATCCTGTGATGCTGTGCAGCAGAGCAGACAGCAATGCAGCCTCCCAGCCTATGCTGTTAATAAGACAACAGATGTTAAAAAGACCACTAAGTTAACTTTATTTTTATTATTCCATAAATAAAGACTAGCCATTTTTTTAAACCCATATGGGTTGTATTAGTTTTCAGGGATGAAAGCTGTAGCAGATTTCCTTGTGGGTGGACTAAGCCGCTCATCTTCTCCCACTTCCTTCCATTTACTTTTTGAAGGCTTTACTGTAGAGAAGGATAAAGTCAATGCCATGAAAGCTGGAAAAGGTTTAAAATTACTCCTTCCTTAGGACACTGATTCAAAATATCTGTTTCTTCTTGTCCTAGGCTATTTACAAAAAAATCAACCCACCAAAACCATTTCTATCCTCAAGACATCAGTTCATTCACTATTCCATTGCTTAAAGCTAAAATCTACTTCATGGAGACCTGGAGAGAAAAGGTGAAAAAAAGAGAAAAAGCGAATCCTATACATAGTATTCCTTCTTTTACTGCAAAATAAAATCTGATCATTTTGGTCTGTGACAGATTGACAGTGCTTATCAGTTTGGCTTCTCTGATGCGGGGTGACTGGAGAAGGAATGAGACAAAGCAATCCAAATGGTCACCAGAACCTTTCTTGACCTTATAAAACTTCCCTTTTTTTATGGTGAAAACCTTCCATTTATGAGGTAAACACAGTAGAAGGTATCTGAAGGGGAAGGACCCCAGCCCTTTGATGCTGTTTAAAGGAATTGCATTCTGTGAGGATTACTTTTGTTCAGTGGAAGGGATCCATGAGTGGATCAGTTGACCTTACAAATGTTTCTTAAAATCCAACTTTATCAATTCAAGGATAACCTAGAAATGATTAGTCACATCTTCTAAGAGGGATACAGGAAGATGAAGTTGCTTATGGGTCAGCAAATCTCTTCAGTGTCTCTTCGTATCTGGGCTGCTTTCTCTCTCATCTATCTAAGAACCAATTGCACAGAAGAAAGCAAGAAAGCTGTGCAGTCACGTAGGGCCCAGTTATTTACCAGAAATGGTGTCATCTGGACGTGTCTTCCTTTCCTGCTTTTCCTCCAGATGCCAAATACAAAGTTAGAACAACAACTCATCAAAACACTTCCAGTTGCAAACTTCTTTTTAGCAAAAAGTTGTACGTGACTCCCAGTGTTACACAAATGACAGATAACACCAGCAACTCCTCAGACTCCCAAACTATTGGGAAGTTATAATTACAAACTGAATAAAACAGTAACCCATGACCTAACAATAATGCAGTATTATTCCATTTATATAAGAAAACACACTGGTGGAACAGTTAATATTGTATTTCTTAGTGAAGAATGAGCATAGCATAAATCCCTGATGTATAAACAAACTCTTATAGCTAAAACAAAGAGCTATTTAAGTTTAAAATTCCAGAGTCACAGAATAAATCAACAAGCCAGTGCTGATACCCTTCAAGTCTTATGAAAACAGAAAATTAAAAATTAATTATTAATTTTACAGAACATCTTTTTAAAGTTTCATAACACAAACATTAAGGCTGCTCTGTTAACCAAGCAAATTCCGTGCCTGAGCTATTAAGCAAAGAAAATCGTATTTTAAAAAATTAGAAAATATTGTTAAATAGGCACAAACCCTGCTTTCCCTTTGTAATTAGCAAAATTTGGATTGAAAAATTCCAAAAAACAGTTTGGTGCTTTGTTTAGGAAAACCTGTAGTGGAGGCCAGGTGTAGCTGAGCCTCTAAGCCACAGAAAATTCAGTTCCTATTCACTTTAATCACCCCTCTTCCTATTTTGTACCAAGAAGGGACGTACACTTTTCAGGAGCTTTCAGCTACAACACTGCTTCATGAGAACAGCAATAAATTTTCAAGGAGCAGCTCCTCACGCAGTCATTTTATGCTGTTACAGGGAATCAAAGGTCATCCTCAGCTAACACAAAATCTTTCATTCAATGCAAAATCCACCACCTTAAATAGCCTCATTTGCTCCTCCAATTACACAAGACTGCACAGTTCTGCTGAGCAAGTTCTGTTTACCTAGGAAAATGCCTGCAGAGTGGTATCAAAGAGCTCAGAAACACAAGAACTTGTTGCTTCGTTTTAAAAAAGGCTTCCAGGAGCTCACCACCAAATGCAGCTCAAGTCAGTTGGGGTAACCAGCTGTGAAACAGGATGGAACAGCATTCCCTGTGTCAAAGGCAGCACATATCCCCTCTCTGCACCCTTTCATAGCAGTAAATTGATGAGCAGACCAATGCAACCTCTGCTCTGTAGCTCCAAACTCAGCTGAGCTTTAAGTGTAGTCAACTTTACCCACTGACTTGACAACTTCAGCACAAAAGGAAGCACTTTGGTGCAGCTGAAAACACACGTGCAAGAATGCTGTTATAAAAATGAAAGTAGGCAAGACCAAGATGTACAAAACCAACTGATACAGCTGGGAAAGAGATGTTTGGGCACAGCCCTTCTTCAGATCTAAAGAAGGGAAGTTAAATAAATATCCCAGGTCTTCAGATGCTAAACAAAACATCAAAAAAACCCCATTCTGATGGCAGCCTGAATGACCTACTTTACCAAACATCACAGGGCCAGCACTGTCAGCATGTAACAACATCTGACAGGGCCAAGAGCTCACCTCTTGTACAGTTCTGAGCTGCAAAACACAGCTTCCAAAAAACCTCTGGTACTGCTCTCCACAACCCCATTTGATGCATTTCAACCAACACTCAGTATTAAAGCTTTTAAGTGAACAGGAGACCAGGACAAAAAAAAAAAATCAGTGAATGCATAAACAGAGGAAGACTATAAACCTTGTCCTGCCACACAGACATGAAGAACAAGTGTCATAAACTCAAACTGGGAGTAGGGAAGTTCAAGGACCCTGAAATAAATGCATAGTAAGAATTTTTAAATTGCAGATGACGTGAAACTGTCATCTTAACAGGTTAAATATCTTCAAGGAATGACTTAAGTCACATCTCTCTTGGGGTAGAAGGGCAGAATTCCTTCACCGCCTCAAGTGTTGAAGGACTCAGGTCATTAGACAAAGCCTGATCATTGTCCTTAAAATTTCTGTTTAATACCCTACACCTTAAGGAGTTTTGTATAAAAATCTCAATAATTATGTTACTGATGTTTCCAGAACCTCAGTGGTACTCACTGTCTCCAACATCTCACTATATCATTTGGCTCCCTCACCCTTCTCTATTGTAAAGACTCAAATTTCAATAATACCTTTTAGTCCACCTCTTGGAGGACACGTAGATGACCAGGGAACAGTCAGCAGGAATTTCAGTGCTCATCAATCCATAATTTTTTACTGAGACTAAAGGCCTTAGTGCATTCTAACCTTTCATTAGTATCATAAAATATCCTGAGTTGGAAGGGACCCACAAGGATCTCTGAGTCCAACTCCTGGCCCAGCACAGGACACCCCAACAATCCCACCCTGTGCCTGAGAGTGTTATCCAAACACTCCTGGAACTGTCAGGAGTGGTGCTGTGACCGTTCCCTGGGGAACTCATTCCAGTCCCCAACCACCCTCTGGGTGAAGAACCTTTTCCTAATATCCAACCTAAACCTCCCACAACACAACTTCAGGCCATTCCCTCAGCTCCTGTCACTNACCCACAAGGATCTCTGAGTCCAACTCCTGGCCCAGCACAGGACACCCCAACAATCCCACCCTGTGCCTGAGAGTGTTATCCAAACACTCCTGGAACTGTCAGGAGTGGTGCTGTGACCGTTCCCTGGGGAACTCATTCCAGTCCCCAACCACCCTCTGGGTGAAGAACCTTTTCCTAATATCCAACCTAAACCTCCCACAACACAACTTCAGGCCATTCCCTCAGCTCCTGTCACTGGTCACCACAGAGAACAGATCTGTAGTAGAGATCAGAGATATTAGTTAAGCTGCTCTTCAAATCCGTGAGAATTTGCTCTGCTAAGACATCTGAGAACAACATGAATCACAACATAAAGTCTATTAATCCTGGAAATACAGTTCCAGTATTTCTCTGTATTAAGCCTTTCACAAAAAGAGTTATCACAGATAACTCTCCCAGATTGCCATGAAACAAAAAACCAAACCATGTGAAACCATTCCAGTAAGTCATCGGAATGGACAATAACTAGAAACTTTAAAGATCTTCTTAAGGGAATAATTAGTGCATGAAGATAAATCTGGAAAACATCTTTGTGCCAGAGTTAAACAATATAAGAACTTCTTAAGAAGTTTCACATCCATCTCAAGTGTAACTCCAGCCCACTAATGGAAGCACATTTAACAGGGCATTTAACAGCCCACTTCTGCTATCCTCACCTTTTGTCAGAGTGAAGTCCTGAGGAAAAATGTACTTGCTACGAGAACAGATTTTGTTGTTGTTAAGTTTGACCCTTATATATGAAAACCTGAAGAACATCAGCTTTATACCTGACAAAATAATTTTTGCAGTTTTTCATATTCAAATTAGCGATCCCCAGGGAAAAGGCCTGCAAGAGACACCACAGCTGTCGTAAGGTAATAGGATATTTTCTTAAATATGTTCTTAAACTTCTGAAAATAAAAAAGGGAAGGCGGGGAGCCATAGGTAACAATTTTTGTTATACTTCCTTTCTTCTGCTGAGCAAACAAGGCCAGCACAAATAAGTTACAAGCTAAGGACACAAGGAGAGCATTCAAACCATACATTAAGAGCTGTCAAGGATGTAAAAATAAACTAAAGGAAAGTTCATATAACCCTTTATTTATGGTCATTTTAGGCGTAACTTACAACAGAATAGTTGAATAAAGTTCACCATGCAATGTTTTTCCTCTTGGTTCACTGTAGCCAGTGATGTTCCTCTTCAAACAAGCTCATGTGTATTTTGGGAGAAGATCCCAAGCCACTCCCAGCCCAGGTCTTGCAGAACAAAACACGCACTAACATTTTGTATAAGCCGACTACACAAGATCCAGCCTGATATTCAGATTCTTTCTTTCAGTCACACTGTTATCCCCACCCTGCCTTTACTCCATAGCTGTTGCTGTGAAAACCCTGGGTAGTAACACATTCCAACACTACAGCAAGGGGTTACAGAAATTCACAGAAACTGCACTTTCTGTGGAACAGTTGTATAAAAACAGAGTGAATGCATCGTGGGCATCAGCAGAACAGACTAAAGAACACATATTTAGGTACCATGATTATTGGACTCTTCAGTTTGCCAAATTTCATCTTCTCCTTAAGTAATTCTGCAGCAGAACAAGACACTTTCAGTGACTGCCACTGAAGGTTGTGTGCTGTAAAGGAGCAACAGAATCCCAATATCCTGATGCCCTGATTATAGCTCACTGCCCTCCATGTGCAAGGCTGGCTCTGCTCTGGATTTGTTTATTCTCCTGTAAAAGAAGATAGATGAATTCTCCAATTACTCTTAGCACTTACACATCCCCTAACTTGCCTTTTATATACCAAAAACTTTTATAAACCAAAAAAGCCTGCTACAACAAAAGTAAAAAACAATCCCGAAATTCCTAACCACTTATCAAAAACCCTTTTAAAAAATCCTCTAAAATTTGCAACCATACAATGTCCCATTTTTGTAACTTTGGAAGAGTCCGAATAAAATTTTAATTCAGAACTCCAAGTACCTCATTTGAATAACCCTTACCAACACCTCTCCAGCTCCTTCTGCACAACCACCACCAGCCAGTTTGCCAGCAAGAACGTACATGTGGAATGTGTACAGAGTGGGATCAATGAACTTCCCTCACTTAGGGAATGGCTCAGCTGAGTGTGAACTGCCAGGTCCTGGATATCCACCCCTATCTAAATAGCACAGAACCCACAAGGAACCATTTTTGCTCTGTATTCCTTTGACACCAAAACAGGTAAACATCTTGTCAGAGTACACAAGCATCCTGTTCCAAGCAAAACATTACTACAAGTTATTTATTTTTTGACAGCATGTCGTACAGAGCTCTCAGTTCCGCTGCAATTCCTCTGATATTGTACCAACAAAAACCTGTAGCTCAGATTCAACAGTTTCTGTCCTAGGTGTCCCTTCCCCCACAAAAAAAAATAAACTCCTAAGAATTTTCAAGGTTTTATTCTTTTATATTTTGTCCAAAAGTTCTGTCAAAAACTTGCCTTTTTGTTTTTTTTTTTAAGAAGAATGCCAACTGTTAGTATGTTTAAAATAAAGCACTGGATGATCCCCATTCCCTATACCTGTAACTACACAAGACATAAATTACCCACCTCTCAGATGAAAGACTAACAAGCCTCTTCCTGGTAAACCTGGCTGAGGTGGCACCACACAACACTGAGGCTCAAGTTTCTTGTCCATCATCCTCACCGAGAAAATAAATATTATCTTATTATTTCTAAAACAAACTTTCCAAACAAGGAATAAAATCACATACACTACCTAAGAGAATGAAGAGTATGTGCAGCTGACTTAATTCAAAACTGAACTGCATAACTGTAATTCAGGATATTTCAGGTTATCCGGGGTGGAGCAGCCACACCTTTTTGTGTCACTTGCATAAAGTAGAACAATTTTCCCTAGGAAAAGTATCCTTATCCCTGCAAACAGCATGATCCCTAAAGATGTCATTTGTAACATCGATTTCTAAAGAGGCAGATAAAAATTTCCAATTTGTCCTAAACCAGAAATTAATTAAAACAAAGAAAAATATCTTAGATACTATACATTCAAGTGGTACATTTGCATGTGATGCACCCTTGATCACTGGAATTCTTCCACTTTGAGATGACTGCTCAGGAATGAGCAAGAACAATCCTCACAGCAGTGTGGATGTCTCCAAACCTTGGGAGCCAGAACTACAGGAAATGGTAGAGGAATGTGCTGAACTGCTGATTTTTTTATTTTGAAGTGTCAGACTTTATTGATCCAGCTTGTTAACATTCATAGGGACACGGGGCAGAGGACTCAAAGGACCTTTCATGTCATCAAATCTTACTCCCTACCTCCTCATGCAATCATGTCATAGTCCCATTAAGAGACCAGTATATCAAATTTCACTTTCTTTGAGCATCAAATCAGACTAGGGCAGATACCAGGGGTGCCACATCATTCCCAACACACCTGGTTTATGTACTGAATTTTTTTTTATAATACTACTCTCAATTCTCTATATTGAAACTTCTTTTCTTCTACCCCCTCTCCTCCTTTTTCCTCCATCCCTATAAGCACTCCCAGAAAAACAGTGTTCTGCAGCCAGGGCAAGTTGCTTAACTATAAATCATTTCACAGACTGCCCTGGCAAATGGGGGAGGTTCCTGACAGCTGGAAGAAAGCAAATGGAAGTTGAAGAAAGGAAGGTCTGGATGACAGAGGCTGCTCACCCTTACCTCTATTCCTGACAAAATGATGGAACAAACAACCCTGGAAGCCATTTCTAAACAAATTAGGACAATAAGGTGATCAGAAATAGTCAGCATGGATTTACGGAAGGGAAAACATGCCTGATCAACCTAATGAATTTCTTTGATTAAAATACAAGCTTGGCAGATAAAGAGTTGTCATTTCTCTTAACTTCAGCAAGACTTTCAACGCTGTCTCCCATGACAACATCCTGATAGACAAGCTGATGAAGTTATGGACTGAATAAATGGGCAGTGAGATGGCCTGGACTCTGTCTGGACTGTCAGGCTCAAATTTCTAAAGGAAAAACACTAAAACTTAGCTATCTTACAATTTCTTGAGGTGTTTAATACATCTCATCACCTCAATACTACTACATAGGTCAGCCTCACTATAAAAACATTTTTCTTACCAAACCATGCTGTTGCTCTTGCCCTGTCTGGGCAACTAGCTATAAAATATGGATGAGAATGCAGGGGAGAGGGCAGTGTCAAAAGCAAAGCCAAAATAAGCCAAGAAAGTTTCACTGGAAAAGCTGGCAAATACACAGATTTCATGTCAAGTTCTTAGTGGTCATCTCCCCAAGCATTCAACGCAAAAAATGAGATATTCAATAGTGATAGCTTACAAGGGATAAATACATTGCTTTTCCAAATATCAGAGGTATACAACAGTGGGGAAACGCATTTTATGAGGTAGAGATTATTAACCTGTTAAAATGGTTCAACAGAATTCTAAAACAGGAAGACCTAATGCACAAATAACAAGAGAAACTTCTTCCAAGTGACACTTAAACTTTGTCAGCAATTACCTCATCCAGTAGTAATACGAGTTTCATGATATGGAATTTGGAAATCTAGAACTAGCACCTGCCTCACTGGTAGTGCAAAGAATTAAAGCTATAGGGCACATCTGCATCAAAAGAAGAAAAGTCTTCTCACATCTTCAGAGCTGTACAGGCCATGCAGGCAGCTATTCTAACTTGGCAGCACTAATATTTCATAAACTGAGATGTCTTCAGTTCCATACTCACCACACAAATAAAATCATTATAACCCAAGCCATTAAAAATATATGAAAATTAAGTTTACTGTTGCATAAAAATCAGAACTCTTAGTAACATTCACAAAGATTCCTAGAAGAAAAGAATGCCTGATTTTTGAAGGGATTACTGAAAATACAGCTTTTAGAGAAAAAGTGCAGGTTTCCTTGTACAGTTCCTTCAGCACTGTGCCAGGCATTCTGAAATGAGAGGAACTGTTCAGTCTTAGTGCAGCTTGTACTTAACTCTTACTTAAAACTGAAGTGACAAATCAAAAAGCAACTATTTTGTACTTTTTTTACTTCTGCCTACACGGTTGGTTACCTTCCCCCCCCCCCCTTTAAGCAGGGATATTAACAACAGTTCTCTGCTCATGCTACTGAGTTTATTCTCAGCTGCATGAATAATCGTTGCATAATTTATTACCCTCTGTAATACATGTGAACATTTATTTTAAGAATTCTGCATAACCTCAATTCTGTCAATTCTTGCCTACTGCAACTCTGGCAATACCTCAACCATTTAATTTTCCATCTTTTAACATCGTAGGAAGTACCCAACCCTTTGGGGCTTCTGAAATTCTGGTTGCTGTACTGAAGTTCATCACACGGGCAGGTGTAGATTTAGGCTAAGGAAGATCTATTGCACAGCACAGCATTAACCACCCCATCTCCTGCCCAGTGGGTAAGAGGAAGGGGTAGCAGGAGGTGGTTCCAAGGCTGTGGAAAGTGCCAGGAGATGAATCTGATTTCATTAAGTGGATCAGGAGCAGGCCCAGTGTAAGCAGCAAGGCCAAACACACCAACAGACTGAATGAGGACATGCCTTTAATTCAGAAACAATTTTAGGTTGAGCTGAAATTGTGTAACTTTTTTTTTGTCCTAAATGAGGACTTGGAAGTAAAAATAGTTACAAAGCCATTTAATATTTCAAGATAACAATGACAGTGTGCAAATGGTGCTTACCTAAATTGTACATTATACAGCAAAAAGTGAACACAAAGCCATCAGACTTAAAATGTGCTGCATATCTGAAATCAGAACTAGGCAAAGGATGCTTATTTCCTATTAGTTTTTCAATACTTTATGCTAGGAGTCAGCAAGATTTTATTTGATTTACCAGCTATTATCTGGAGGAGTCATCAAGAACAAGCAACTGTACCTGAGATTCAATCTTGGCATAATGTTTAATTGACTATTCAACCAAAAATCCAGTATATGCTCATTTCTTATATTTGTCCTTGTTTTCCTCTAGGTCTTTGATACAGTTTCTTGCTTCCTTACTATTTCTTGATTCTGGTAATGAAGACATATTTGCACTACAGGATCAGGAACAAAAGACCAGCTCTTAGGAAAAGTCACCTACATCACACAGATGCTAGAGCTGTTTTAAATTCAGAGCGGGACAAAATCCAGCAGGGATTGTTTTTAATCCCAGCAGTGTCAACAGAGGAAGTTTAACTGCATTTACCAGAGGAAACCAGTCTTTCATGCCTCCAGGCATGTGTGAACACACTTGTGTTGCAAGAGAACTTCACTTACAGACAGGAGAACTGTGTTCTCGATCCACCTTATAATTTAGCAAATTGTTCTCCAAGCCCCTTCTGGTTCACATTCCAAAAATCCTCTTTGCTCATCTCCATGGCCTCAATTACAAGGTAGTAAAAACCCAAGTTACCCATGAACTTCAAAGCAGTGATACAGATTAATTCAGGATAACTCTCCTGAGTAATGATTTAACTAACAACCTCATCAACTAATGCATTCTCCAGCACAGAAACAATCCTTCTTTACAAGGTTTTGCTATGAAATAAGTGTTCTGGATGACCTTGATATATCACTGTACATTTATGTATAATGCAACCTCAAACAAGACACTACAATGAAGACACCACCTGAAGTAGTCTCCTCCTTACTACAAGGTCTTTGAATACTGCAAAAGCCCCCCCTTCCCCATATTATGATGAAAATTTAGAGCACTAAAACCAGGTGGCAAAAGTGAGAACATTTCTAGTGACATCTATTGTCCACTGCGGAAAGCAGCACTCAGGAGAAAAAAGTTCTTCAAAACTTTTGAAATAAGAAAATGCCATTATTTATTGCAAAGATGAGTTCTGATGATTAAAACTTCCCATCTGAATGCAGAACCTCATCTTTATTCAATTGTATTATATCTTTTATCCAGGCTGCTTTTCCAATTTATCAAATTTCTTTTGAATTTTAATCACATCATCCAGCGTGCTCGTAACTCTTTTTGTATTGGTGTTACTGGCAGTTAAAGGCACACCAAGTCCATTTTCATGGTCATTAATAAAAATACTGTAACACCACAGGACAATTCAGACCTCTGTGGGACTCCATCTTTGCTGTCTGACAATGCATGATTTTAAAACAAGTTTCCTTAGTTCCCTTACCAGGGGGCACTGCCAGATCTCTGCTGCAGGTAAGCCATGGTGTGGAGTTTTTATATCCTCTAGAAAGGCCTCTTGCCATGCCACAGGAAAAGCTCATCCTCTGGAAATCCTGGGAAAACTTCTGCCCTCTATCAGTACTTCCAAGACACAGTTAAGGAGTACAATTAGGACACTCCCACACACAGACTCAAATTGAAAAGAACAGTCTCATTGTGACTCAGATTCACACCAGCCAAACTCTTCAAGTCCCAAATATAAACTCAGAAGTTCTTTCATCACACATCCTTATCCTAGAAGCGGCAGAAAAACCCCCTACAACAATACTTATCTTCCTGTCAACCTGACCTAAACACCAGGTATTTATTTTTCCACTATTTTCCATAAGCACTTGCCTGCTTGACAACCACTCTCAGCATTCAAAATCATTTTAAAGATGTCTTCCCTAAAAGAAAACTTCCACATTTAAACTTCTCTTTACTGCTTCAAGAAAACATGATTTTTTTTGCAGAAGAGCTGCTCTAAAGTTGTTGTGGAAAAGCCTACAATATATCAGCTATCAAGCTTTTAATTGAAATTGCCATTTGATTCCAACAGGAAAGAGGAGCTACCTTCAGAGCAAGTATTAATATCAGCAAGGAGAAAGGAAAGAATGGGTACATAAGCAAAATCACCAAGGCAAAGGCAAGGATAAAAGGCAGCAGGCCTAACACCAAATATCCAATCCCTCGATCAACCAAGAGTAAAAGTGCACTTCAGTCAGGATTCCAGAATTCACATTACAGACAAGGACTAGATGGACAAATTCCATCTGCCATGGAACAGGAGACATCCTCACTCTGAGCTCTGCATCACAACTCGAGCCCACAGCACAAATGAATGCATGAATTTTAAAACTTTATTAAAGACCAAATGTAACAAACAATAAACAAAAAATGCTATTTTAAAAAATCAGGTCAGCCAGCTTGGGGGTTTTTGGTGAGGTCAGTGGTTTTGGTGGGTTTTATTGGTTTTTTTTATGTTTAGGGCTTTTTAAAAATTTTTAAACACCACTGACAGAAGAGTCCAATAGAGCAGCTGGGACACAAGTCACCTGTGACCCCAGCCAAGTGAACACTGGGTCACCTTCCCTACTATAACCTAGGGAAATTCCTTCCATCCATAAACCCCCACCCCCATTTCCTTGCACACTGTCCCTCTGAACCACCACTGATACTATTTGTGGCTGCTCCTAATCTGCTCCCCTGACAGCTGTATCCCACGTTGTGCTGAGTCGCTTTAAGCATTAACTCTCACACGCATATTTAACAACTGCCTATAAACACACCTCAGTTACCTCCTCCCCTTGTCAAAATACACCATTTAAATGGAAAAAAATCTGTACCTCAACAGGTGTTGTTTTGACCTCAGACCCCCACATGACTAAGTACCATGACAGTGCAGTAAGAACCGATATTCTGATTATATAAAAGCATGACTGTATCGTAAGCAAGCCCTTAAAAGCTGCCTGCCGTCACATCAAGACATAAATGAAAAAAGGAGAACTTACCTGCTGGCAAGGGAAGTCTTGAAATATCTGTAACAATAAAGAAATACATTTAGAAACAGAACAAAAAATAGCTCTACAATTGCATTGGCCTAATAATTTTTCTGCAAGGCCATACTTGTTTAATAAAGCACATTATCTGAAGCAATTTTCTGGCTGCCAGGAATGCCACATGCAAATCAAAAGCATTTTCCTTGTCTCACCCTGTTCATTAACAGGATTATGCTTTGCTCACCTAACTGAAGGACAAAGATTATACTGAAGGCAATGAGAGTAATTATTGCAGCAGAATACAGGTAACTACGCACAAATTAAGTGTTATATACAAAATTCACCATCATCACCTACAGAATTTCAGAGCTCAAAGTGTCAGGGATAGTCTTTGCAAATGAAGAGGACTCTACAGAATGTCTTCTTTATTCTTAAATCTTTAGAGAAGAAGTAGCCAAGCTTTCAAGCGGACAAGAATAGAACACAAGAAATAATATTAAAAGAAAGGTAGCTGATTTTTGTCATCAAGGCACATTAGACACGTTTCTGAACATTTTTATAGTAAATGCTAAGGCTGTCTTGAGCTGCAAACAATGACCACTGTCTCAGAGTCTAAATAGGACATATTAAAAATTATACACTAAAAAACCACAACATTATATTAAATTCTAAGTCATTGTATTGTTCCTGCCTGCTTTTCTATTGTCATCTCAGTGTACCTCATCATGACTGGGACCTGAGGTGCCCATCAGAGTTCAGAACAGAAACTGGAACCCACAAAGAACTAGAAAGAAAGAATTATTCAAGTCTGTAAGGACATGGGCTGAGGACACAGGTCAAGGGGTTAATGAAAACTGAAATAAATACAAGTGGGAGGGGATGAGAAAGGGGAACCAATAAAACAAATGAGAGAAAAACTGAACTGAACTTAAGAAAAAGGTCTGCACAGTTATTTAGTTAAAGGAAAAAGCAAAGTTGAGTAATAAATTGTCACACTGGATACAAAATACACATGGAAACTGAACTTTAACCACAGGTGTAACAGCTGAAACAGATGCAGAGATTATTGGGGCAGATGGTCACTGCTTTGCTACCCATTAGAAGAAATAAAGAGGCTTAATAAATTTATTAGCCCTGCTCTCACCAACAGATTGTTACAATTCATGTCTGTGGCCGGAAACATGATGAAACTTGAAAACCGAGGAGAATTACATCTGAAATTAAAGGCAGCCCACTAAAAATTTCAGAAATGAACTACACTATTCTGAGGAGATGATGAAACAGCAACACAGAAAGTTGAAACACACTTCAAGCGTGAAATCCAAGTGCCAACAGGACACCACAAAAAAAAACCCCAGAGAAAATACTGAATGCCTTAGTCCAGTAGAACACAACATTTAAAAAGATAGTAAGGTACATTTAAAAGATACTCATCATGCTGTCTGCTTAGGAACAAAACCGTCTTACGTGTAAGAAATGCCTTGAGACTGGAGAAGTGCAACCAAGGAGACACAGGAACTGCAGGAAGCAAAAAACCCAACAGCTCCTGCACAGAATCCAAATCAGCATATACAGAATGAAGCTTTCTTCCATCAGAAATAGATGTTGCAGTGGCAATTAATTTGGAAAGTTACATGAAGATAAATGTTGCATCATTTTTTTGTTTGTATATATTTAATTATTTCCATGCTCTTTTTTTTATGAAGTCACAAAAGAATTCCTGCTTGTCACTAGGCTACACAATACAACTGCAGCCACATGAGTAAAGCATCTAGAACTGTGGATTAGAAAATAGCATTTTTGATTTTAATTTTTCTACAGTGATAGAAATTAATGTCCAAATTCCATTTATAATTAACAACTATTGAAAGATTTAAGTTACTACAAACACTTAGAACTGCATTAAAATCTTTTAATTTTTGTGTACTGGGAATGTTTTATCACAGCATTTATTACCTTTGAAGCAGAGTATTTGGTTAAATGTGCCTACACAAACAGATGTCAGGAAAATAACAGTAAATATAACCCCCAGAAAAATATGTTATCATTGCTATTATATACACATAGGCAGAAAACAATCGTTTACATCTCAGAATTTAAACAGGGAAAAGCTCTGCAGCTAAGACACACACACACACATATTCTTAACTTTAAGAAAGACCTGATCATATTCCAGCGTTTGTCCCGAACACCTGAGCCGCTGTTTCCGCTGTGATCTCTCCCTGCCAGCGTTCACACAGATCCTGTTACTGCACCAGGACCTTCCCAAATGGGGCACTGACACCATCAGCACCGCTGCTATATTTAAGTCAAACACTGTGAAGGTTTCTTACTTCCATGTTGCACTGCAAATTAGTCCCACAAGTGCATTAACTGAAGAGCTGCTGCACCTCTGGGACAAGTCTGCTGAACAGCTTCCGGCAACTGCACTTTCTTCTATTACCATTTAGAGCAAGAGACTGTTTTCTGCCATTAATTGACATACATTAGATCTAAAAACAAGTTGGACAGAAGAAATTGAAGCCTGAAGGTCTGATCAGTATGCTCTAAACTGCATATATGCACTTAGCAGGTTACTTGTATTTCTCAATTATTTCCGTTAAGCACAAAGTCCTCTACAGGCTGATGTAGCTTAATTTTAGCAAACACCAGCCACTACGGAAATGTCAATTCATAACAGCATAAATGAAATAAATACTTCACAACTCCAAAGATAAAAGTAACAATTCCACTCCTTTGTGTCTACAGACACAACAACAATAAGTGAAATGCTCATTACCTTCAGGTGTTCCTGTTAGTGTGGAGTCACTTTAGGAATTTCTTATCGTTGAGTTTAACCCATCTCCCCAACTCACTCTCATCTTTTCTGGCTTGAAACCTCTTAACTTTATTCTCAAATACGGTTTTTCATTTAACATCTAACACTGAAAAAAGACAAGTGGATTCTGTCCACACTTTTAAAACTTCCTTCATGGAGAGGTAAACAGAGTACACACTCAGGTAATCATTTCAGATCGCATTTACAAACTCGCCTTCTCTGCTGTGTAAAACTTCCCCCTTTTTGAAGCACACTACAGCATTTCAATCTCTAGAGAGGAGAAATTCAACCAGTGCTGAGATCTGAAGAGGAAAAAACCCAAAGTTAGGGGTTTCATCTTGTTTGTGACTAAAATGAGAGGCTTGAGAGCATTTTGGAGAGCTGTCCTTTTGGGAAGGATTCCCTCACATCAGGGAGGCCTGGACTGACTTTTCTCCTACAACTCAGTTTCTGAATGCTTGGAGTGCTGTCACACAAACCACATTTACAGCAGCTGTACAACATGAACCAATCTTACTTTCTTTATCTGCTCCAAAGTAATTCTTCAAAGTGAAATCTAAAATGAATCGTATTTGAAGTGCTTCTGCTCCTACTGATCCTTTCAAGGGATCACTTGTGTTCTGCATTTATATTCTTAAGTATCTCACTGTGCTACTTGGCAGGGAGCAAACTGCCAGTTTGAACAGGCAGAAAGAAAAATTACTTTCACATCATAATCTTTATCGCAGCCAAACTTTTACATACTTCATAAAGGCTAATCAGTTCTCAGAGAAAACTGGTTTTATCCCATGTAGATATTGGGAGGATGGAGCAGATGGCCTCAAGAGCTCCTTTCCAAGCAAAGTTTCTGCAATATTGGACACAGATGATTGTAACAGACCAGGAACAAGCTGAAATGACATTACAGGTGCTACAAAATAAGAAAGTTCCTCAGCTAAAGAAAACTTGCCAAGTAAACCAGTTATGTACATGAATTCACTGAGGAACAAAAAGGACAGTATTTTAAAGAAAGAATACTGTTTTTACTTCTGTATGCACTGAGATGGTTTGGGGCACTACAGTCCTCAAAAAGGCCGTGTGGATCCCAGAACCAATAGTTTTTTCTATGACTTATGGATGCCCTGAGGACCAGATCTCTCTACCCCTGTACTTGCTCTTATAAAACTACGCATTCTACATTGCAGAGTTTCGCCGAATGTTTTCTGAGACATGGAGCCGCAACTTTAAATCTTCCTTCCAAGAGTAACATCTAATCATCGAAAACAGGAATGTTTTGTGAGCTTCCTATTCCTGCCTCAAGGTAAAATGAGAATATGGCTCCATGGACAACTCCAGAGGCTCAGACTCTACCCCATCTGCAGCACTGATCTCTTTCCAGAGCTGTGGTAAGCAGCAGACCACAAGAAATTTAATCCTGTTCTCCTGTAGCAGGAGCTGGCCGACTCCAGCCTAACAGCATTCCCTTGAAATTAATTCAGATATTCAGTTCACAAACCAATCTCTCTTTCCAGGAAAGAGTGAAGGCTCGCAGCACACGAGGAACCACAGACCACAGTCTCCAAGAAGCCAAGCAGCACATGTCATTGGACAACAATCCTTCCAGCTAAATGAGGAATATCACAGACTCAACATAAAATGCACTTTTCCTATTTAGCCACAATGCCAAAATAATTTAGGAATACAGATGCATACTCAGCTTTTAGCCTTTTGTGGCTGGTCCTGAAGGATGTTGTCTTAGAGGCTGGATCCAACCACCTCGAAGTCTCCTTTCCTATATTCTCTGGCAGACTAAAAAAGGATGTTCCTCCCATCTTTAACGAAGTTGAGATCTCATCATCTATGTAAAAATACTTTTCTTTTTTTACAGAGCAAAAAAGTAAACAGAAACCACAAGTCCTCTTTCAAGAAAAATGCTTTGTAAAATTACATTTGTTGAGAAACTGAAGGATTTATCCATGACCATCTGATCTACCAAACAAAGACCTTGGAGATGCAATGAATTCATCCTGACAGCACACCCATTAAGGAAAAGCTATTAAAAAGTTTCACAGTATTATTAAAAGATTGTATAAACCACCAGTTGCATTGTTCCATATATGTATTTTTTGCCCTTCATCATTAAAAGTGCATCTCATTTGTAACCTACATCTAACCTACTTCTAATTTAGCAATCTGCAGGGCTGAATGTTAACAACCTTTTATTATATCATTTCACATTAAAGCAATTTTTTAGGGCAATTTTTAATGCAACTCAATAAAATCTTTTCCAATACTAGCTATGTAGAATGAGAGGCAGAAGTGCCTCACTGTAAAGGCCCATTTTTCCTAAACATTTTATTATCTTTACAAGTCTTTAAATGCTCCAGCTGTTTTGGCTTTTAGTAGCTGCCCCAATTTGCAAACACCAATACCTAACACAGTATTCATATGTCAGTCATAACAGCACTAAAACCACCATTTGCTTACTTAGACTTGAGTTTTTTCCCCCTATTGACATATTTATTGCATTTGCCTTAGGCACAGCAGCAGCTGAATATCCAGCTTAGCTGCAAATCTTCATCTGTTACCCTGGGGAGAGATGGAGGGGGACAATCATAGGACAGACACCTCCACCCACTAAACCTGGCAGCAGTTTTTTTGTGCTTTGGCCAGATCAGAAGAAATTCAGCATATAAAACCACACATCTTGTGTTTACAGCCCTATTTCACAGGAGATCCACATTGCACTGGAGTCCCTAATTATCTTGGTTTAAATCTTTGCTTCAGCTGTGAGTATCAGAAGTAATGATTTAATGCTCTCATTTCTGTCTGCTGAAAAGGTTAACGAGCAAGCAGCCAACAATGAACTGCTGTGACACCCTGCAACGTGCACAGCCTGTGCTGTGCTTTTGAGAAGTTCTCTTTAACCAGTTATTAGTTTTAAGGCAAGCTGCTGCCTCTGAAACACAAAAGCAACACAGAACTTAGCAAGGAAAAATGAGAGAACCAACTGAAATACTGCACGGAACACTAAGGGTTCTTTCAAATTAGATGTTTGGTTGATAAAACAGGTGCTAGGCACATCTATGGTTTGAGGAGCACCACATCTGACGTACCTCAGATGGCTTTAAAAATATGCAAAAGCACACACCAGTAAAACCGCATCAACTGACTCATCCCGTAGGTGGGAACGGGAACACCTTCAGTTCATATCTGCTTCAATAATTTCTCATTTTGTTGTCAGTTTACTATCACATTCCTCTCACTAACACACTCTTCTGTTTGTACCTGCTTTCCTCTGCCCATTTGAAAACAAAATCAGTATTGAGTCTCCTTAAGTTATAGCATCTACACAAAAAAATAAAATCATGCAACAGCTTCAAATCTCAATGTGCCCTCTCCTACTGATACTCCTCCAAAATCACTCTGCTTATGCTTCTTAAATACTAGTTTTTGAAATTGAAAAAATCCAGACTCTGATTAAGACCCTCAGAATAATCCACCTGTGTTTTCCTCCATCTCAGCTGAACTCTGCCCTGAACTCTGCATGCACCTTGACACTTCAAATTCATTTATACCACATCACTGAGCATGACCACTGAGTTATCCACGCAGCCACCAGGAGCCAAATTTTCAACCAGGCACAGGGAACAGTAGGATATTAAATGAAAAGGTTCTGGTGGAAGTTACATTTAAGGAGATTAAGAAGAGCAAGAGAAATCACTCAGTCATTACTCAGGGCAGGTGGGATCAATCTCATTACATACTGAGTTACAGAACATGCAGTATCTAAGCAACTCAGATAAAGAATTTAGTCTCAATATCTACACAAGTACAATATGCAGCTTTTGCCTATGGGGAAGAGAGGTTTGGATAGAGAAGAAGATGGAGTAGTTCCCCAATAATTGGTTTTATTCAGCGTCACAAAATGGGTAAGTGAACTCTGTAAGTCTACAGGTGATACTAAGCTCTTCTAGGTCAACAAAGTCCTATCAATGGGGGGAAAAAACCAACAAGGATCTCACAAAATGAAGCAAGTTGCTAAGACAGCAGCTACACTTCAGGACAGAGCTGTGATGTAATGCATCTGGGGAAAAAATTCCGAGCAATACGTCCTTAACCAAGTAACACTTGCACTTTCTCCAGTTCCAACTGCGGGAGGAAGGCTGAGTCACTGTTTTCTCTGAAATCATCAGCTCAAACTGGAGTAGCTGGCCAAAGGCAATAAAACCTTGTGTCTCATTAGGAAGGGTACTGAAAACATGGTACTTAAACATATTACTGTGCAAAACAATAAAGCATCAACATGTTGTGTCCAGTTCTGGTCTCTGCACCAGAAGGAGGTAGAGTTGTCTGAACTGGGCAGCTGAAGTGATTGAGGGAT
The DNA here is from genome assembly GCA_013399875.1 of Gymnorhina tibicen. Lineage (NCBI taxonomy): Eukaryota > Metazoa > Chordata > Aves > Passeriformes > Artamidae > Gymnorhina > Gymnorhina tibicen. Next base: position 146,318 of record VXAZ01005453.1, on the reverse strand, counting down.
GGAGCAGCTGCCAAGGAAGGCCAGATTACCAAATCTGGGGCCCCTCAGCAGGGAGGACATGAGGCTCAGGGTGAACATGGTTACAGCACAACTGGAGGGGGTGGAGGAAGAAGAGAGGAAAAAAAACAGAAAAAGGAAAAGCAAATCGATGCAGCACCACCATTCAACAAATCCTGCCAGTCTGAGCAGTAGGGAGCATTTGAGGAAACTACTTGAGATTCCAGTAAGAGTGTCTTCTCCCCAGCTGGCACTGAGGTCCCTGCAATTCCTGCACGAGAAAAGCATGGAGAGAGGTGCCACCAGCCACTGGGCCAGGCATGCAAACTCCATGTAAATAACATTTTCCGCTGCCATCGAGGCCCAGTGCTGGGCTGGGCAGTCACTGGTCTCATTTAGCAGCATCTCCTGTATCAGCAACACTGGGGCCAGTGATTGTCCCCCTGTGCTGGGCACTGGGGAGGCCACACCTCAAATCCTCTGCTCAGATTTGGGCCCCTCGTGACAAGACATTGAGGGGCTGGAGCGTGTCCAGGGAAGGGGGAACAGAGCTGGGGAAGGGGCTGGAGCACAAGGCTGATGAGGAGCAGCTGAGGGAGCTGGGGGGGGGCTCAGCCTGGAGAAAAGGAGGCTCAGGGGGGACCTTCTCCCTCTACAACTTCCTGACAGAAGGTTGGAGCCAGGTGGGGTCAGTCTCTTTCCCAAGTAACAAACAATGGGACAAGGGGAAATGGCCTCAAGTTGTGCCAGGGTAGGTTTAGGTTGGGTATTAGGAAAAACTCTTTCACAGAAAGGGCAGTCAAACACTGGAAGAGGCTGCTCACAGAAGTGGCAGAGCCACCACCCCCAGAGGTGTGTAAAAGATGTGTAGATGTGGCACCTGGGGACATGGTTGAGTGGTGGCCTTGACACTGCTGGGTTAACAACTGGAACCAACAATCTTAAAGGTCTTTTCAAACTAAAATGATTTTATGATTCTTATGTTCTTAAACTCCCTGTCGTGGCTCTGTGAAGTCACGAGCTTCAACAGCACCTGTAAGAACACCTATTCAGTCAAATGTACTGTTCTACATTACAGGAATATTCTTATCCTTTAATGGTTTATCACAAAAGGAGATGTGTTCAAACAAGCCCAGGACACTTTAAAAGCACTGAAGTTGTTTCAGGAGGGACATGTGTGTGCTGGCAGTGGTTCAGATCTATCAGGAGTATCTCCAACACTATGATCTGTGATCACATAATCCTGATGGAAATATTGTGACATTTTATGAACATAACAATTCAGGCCCTCAGGCAGGCTTAGGGAAAGCTGCAGCCCTGTATTCTATATGTGTGTAGCTACCCCCCCTATTTGTACTACAGAGTGCTTGTTCTTCCAAGTGATAGCTTTAGAGGATGTTTTTCTTTCAAGAAACATTGTCTTGACATTGCTTGCCATGACTGAAGCTCCCTTGTCATTTTCCGTGAAGGACTTGTGACACACAATGTGCCACCACAAGTCACCCACGCCTTCAAAAGGTGACAGGATTGTGTAGTTCCTGCACTGAAATACAAATTAGCTCTGCGTGTCAGTGAAGGCTGGTTTGTGCTTTAGGTAAGACGGGAACTTAGCGCAGAGCACGGAGGTGTTCCAGAATGTAAAATAAATGTGTTTCCACATACAGAAATGAGTGCCAAGGGCACAACCAGGAAGGGGAGAGAATGAGGAGAAATTACCTCAGGCAAAATATTAAAAAGCTCAAAACAGAGCTGCACATCCCAGACCACAAGGTAAGAGAAAACTGCTTTCTTGGGTGTTTTTTTAGAGGGGGAGGGTGAGGTGACAGTTTTGCTGTGGTTTTAAAATGATAACAAGTTAGAAAGATTTAGAGTAACAGATTAACAATATAACAAAAAGAAAAAAATTCCGAAGTTTCTTTTTGGGATACTAGACCAGTATTTTGCAAGTTTTTGGGTGTTTTTTTTGTTTAAACACAAATTCTTAGAAAGTTGGGCGAGTCACTTCCTTTCATGTTTTACCACTATAAAATTATGCTGTTTCCATGGTTCTGGCCCACACATGAATTCCATTGTTACAGCAGTTTTTCAGGAGCTAGAATTAAAGTTTTGAGCTTTTCTTATTTGAAATTGCAGATGGGTGAAAGGAGGTTGAAGATAATCGATGTAGCCAGCACAGAGTGAGGGAAAAAATTTAAGAGTTTTCCAGGAAAGAACACACACGAAGTAGTTTGTCAGAAGTTTAACAAAAGATTATCACCTTTGCACACACATTGTTCTTACCTAAAAGAAAAAGGGGAGGGGGAGGGGCCTTAACACTTCCGTCTATGAAAAAAGTGACTTAGTGCCTAAGAACATTTTATTGCTCACAGTGGGATTCCTCCAAAGCGTTCACACTGAGTTTGACAGCAGCTGCACGAGTTTTGCTGTATACAGAAACCTGCCCCAAGAAATAAGATGAAATCTATTTGTAACAAGAATACTGAGGTTTTCTTAGCCCAACTGTGACACTCTGGAAGGAGAAAGAATTTGCTTCAGCTGGAGCTTGTTCTCAAAGTGAAGCACAGCATCCCTTCACAACAAATAGGCATTTACAGCCAGAGCTACAGAGGCTGAAATCAGTTCTGAAGTGAGACACGACAGTTTCGGATCTTAACCATGTAAGAAATAAGAGAACTGAGGACACTCAGTGTGCTAGAAAAAGTCCAATAAATTCACCACCATATGCATGGGAACAACTCCTTTAATGTCATCTGAGTGTTTTCCCAAGTCTTACACATCCCTCCCAGAGACACAGATTACAGCAGTTCCAACTACTGTGGTGTCTGGAGGCACAACATGCTGCAAGGTGTCATTCTGGTGGGGTTTTTTTTGGTTGGGTTTTTGTTGTTGTTGTTTTTGGGGTTTTTTTAAATAAAAAAGTCAAAAAAGATTTCCAAAACTGAGGTTACAAAAACACATTGATTTCAAGGACCATCCAGATCGAGTCAATTATTTGTTACACGCCACAGCAGACACAAAGCAATGAGAATTAGCAAGGAGATAGAAATTTGGTTTTATCATTACACAAGAATACACAATTCTTTGAAATCCAAAAAGACACAGAGCCTACGTCAGGGTGTAAATAGGAGTTTAGGGGCAACAGAAGTAAAGACAACAAATCCAGAAAGGGCAGAAGAGTCATTACAGAGCTATACATTATGTACTCACCTAAACTGACAAAATTATTTTTTCTGAATATGTTGCATGTTAGCAGTAGTTGTGTTAGGCTGGTTCCCTCCTCACACCACAAGGCTGATGCACCAGCAGAAATAGGGAAAAAACTTTTCCCTACCTTCTCCTCTGCTTTCTCTGTCCCCTTTTATAAAGTTTTCCAGATGGAAAATAGACAGAGAATGAATTAAGACAGCAAAAAAAGATGGCAAGTGAGGCAGAGAGGAACCACGGGCAGAATAAAAAAAAATCAGGAAAAGAAAAATACACACATACATCAGGACAAAGAAACCCAAAGAGATGACTGACAAAACTAGATTGTGAAGGTAAAGAGGGGGTAGTGGGGGAACAAGAGTGCAGACAGAAGAACTGCAGCACACAACACGAGACGGGCTTTCTTCTCCTAATTGGTTCTGTCATGTCGCCGTCGGAGAGCAACTCCAGAGACAGCGGCGCTGGTGTAACAGGAAATCCCCCAACACGTCTGTTCTCTGCAAGAACCTGATCAAACAGGAGACCCAGGGTTGTTGACAGAACACAACACACATGCAGCTTCCATATTCCGTTGGCTACGCCTCCCCAGCTCGGCCATTACTCATCCCGGCAAAGGGAGCAAGGCAAAGAGTTTGTTTCCAATTCGGCACCACGCAAAGTCGAGCGTGTTTGATTAATGGATTCTCATTTCCACAAACCCACTGAAAATTTTCAGCTTGGCATCATTAAGATTCTATCAGCCCTGAATTGCAACTTAAGATAGTATTTTTCGCCTTAATCTGCTGCTCTATTTAATCAATTTAATGCACAGTAAAAACTTAATTTGACAAAATTGAAAGCATTATTTCTCCCTGCCTCTGGCATGAAAGAGATTAAGACCACCAGAAATACTTCCAGAAAGATTTAAGATTCATTACATGTTGGGTGGCAGATAAATATTAGATATGCTATAAACTCTAAGTCTAAAAGCTGTGGGTTTTAGTTAATGCTGCAATTACCCCTCAGCAGCTAACCCGAGTCACGCTTCCTACAAGAGCCATGACTGTGATTTTTGAAGTCAGATCTCCCAAAACACTATTTTGTACAATGCTGACAAACTCCACGGACAGTAGGGAGAAGGAACAAGGACAGCAAAGACAACTTCTCATTTATATACACTCACACCTCCTGTGTAGGTTCCTGGCCAAACTCAGGTTGGATAAAGGCACAGATCAGAACAGAACACGTTCTAGGTCCAGGATGAAATAACAAATACCTTACACCCCTGCCCAAAATTCAATTTAAACTAGTTAAATTATCCACAGAAGGTGTAAAGACAGTGACAGAAAGCTGCCACATCAATATGTTTGGAGGTCTCTACAGACAGTCTGAAGCTCCAAGATAACTCAAGTTACAGCAGACACATCCACAGTTCAGTCCCAGAGCTGGACGCACCCAAATGGTCCCAGGGTTGGAGCTGATTCTCCAAGAAGCAGCTCCTCTCATCCCATGGCCAGGGCTACAGCACTACTTGTACTGTGAATGGAACACTTCTGCCTTCAGGGCTGTCAAACCAATTTTCCTCATAAATAACTAACAAGCCAATTTAAAGGGCAGCGGCGGGGAGAAGAATCCTGACAGCGTGCTGCTCACAAAGCACACTCATTACTTTCTTAGCTAAGAATCACTAAGTCCCTTAGAAACTCTGAGTTGCCTTGTAAGTATTTAAGTAGAGTATTACAAGTTTATTTGAAATGGATTTTAAAGCCATTATAATTTTGTACCTAGACATGACATCTTAGAAAAGACAAATCAAATACAAAATGCATCTACTGTTAAAACAGCCTGAAATTTACTGTTCCTGCTGATGTTAAGAAACAGTGCTGCTTCACTTGAAAAGCACAAATATTTCAGTAACAGCTCTCTCCATTTATGTCAAGGGATTACATAGTGTATACACTTGTACAATTACATCTTACTTCAACTTGCTTTGTTGATATATAAAATGCAATACTAATGGTGAATACCTACCCTGCTGATGTGTAACAATTCCTTATCAGCAAACCAAGCTAGCTGGAGCATAAAGGAAATCATGATGCAGTCCTTTAAGAATAAACAGAAAAGAGCCACAAATATCCTAATTATATAAGCGTATTTGGTACAGTCCTGTGTAGGCTGGACTCAGTGAACAAATATTTTCTGCACAAAGGTAAGAATTCAAGGCCACAAAGAAGTGTACAGTATAAATGTGGCTTTTGCCTCAGCAATGAGCGCTGGCAGGCAGAAAAACGTAAATCTTTTGTACCACAATATAATCTGTAAGAAAGGACAGCAACAGCAATAAGGCCTAAACCAAGAAAAACATTGTTAAGCTTTTAAAATTCTTCACTGATACTGTAGTTTATTCCTTTCCCCATCATTTCACAAGAATGAAAAAACACCAGCTCACCTCTTTTGTTATTTCAAATAAGGATGTATTATTTGAGGATTATTCTCTAAAAAGCTTTTCCATTTCTGATCATTCATTGGTCATAGAAGCAAGGAAGATGAGCAAAAAGAAACCTATCCAGCTTTCTCTGCTTCTGATCCAACTCAGACAGAGTCAGATGCCACTGAATCCCACCAGAGTGAGAACAAAGAACTGAACTTGGTCACAATGATGATCCAGAGCTGAACTGACACTTATTTCACGCGCTTCCAACCTCAGTGACATGAAGAAGGTGAACATTTGTTAATTACTCTATGATCTAGTTTTCAATTTATCGTGTATGAAGTGTCAGGTACCCCAAGCACACTAAATTATGTAGCATACATTGTAGCTGTATCTTCTGTCTCACATAATGTGCAAACTACACATGCAATGCTTATTAAAAATTTTAAATTAAAATATTGAAAAAACATTGAGTTCATCAAGGTCTCCAGTTCCAAAATCTTCCCTCTCCAAATTGCTCCTGAACATATCGTAAGACTCACCCTGAAAAATATCATGAGTTCAAGCTTGAGGCATAAATGAGAAAGAAAATGGTCCAAATTAAAAACCTTATTCAAATTTCCAATAATTATTAAAGAGACTAATTTTCAAGCCCTTCAAGATCTAATCAGGTTTAGAGTGGACGCGAACCTAAATTTGCTTGAATACATTAAAGTAATCCTGGCACAAAATCAGGCAGGTACTGCACAAGGATGCTGGTATTTCAGGAACTTCTGAACACAACTTTTTTCACTGATACGAAGAAAGAGATCCAATCAGAGAACTGCAGTGTGTACTTACGCCAGTGTCAGCTCTGGTACAGTTACTATTTATTTCGTCATCCTGCAAACTAAGCATTTGTGACAGTACAAAGGAATTTCAGGCTGCATATGCAAACAACTTGTCAGAGAACTGAAGCTGGAATAATTTCTACTTGTATTTGTCTGCTGCAGCCCCACAGAAGAAGAAATGCACAAGTTCTTAATAACAGGACATTGAAAGCTCAGAGCAAACCACAGGAAGCTCAAAGGACCAAAAAGAATTATTTTCAACCGAAGTGACAGGGATGTTACCTCTGCTGCCACATCAACACAATTTAACTAAATATCTCCTTTTTCCCCAATTCCTGAATCACAGAGTAACAAAAGTCATGAGGCCCAAAGGAAACCTATGAAGTGTGCCTCCGTAGCCAAGAGAAAAACCTCAGAAATCCGCCAGAAGAGTTTGGGGTAAACTGGGCAACTCTGACCTCTGAACTCCTCAGGTCCCTGGAGCAGACCAGGCTGGATTAGGTCTTTCAGATGCCTAAAGCATTCCCCAGTAACCCAGCAAGGCTGGAATCACAGAATGGTTTGGATTGGAAGGGATCTTTAAAGGTCACCTAAGTTCCAACCCACCCACCACAGGCAGGGACACCTTCCCCCAGACAAGGTTGCTCCAAGCCCCATCCAACCTGGCCTTGGACAGTTCCAGGGATGGGGCATCCACAGCTTCTCTGGGCAACCTGTGCCAGGGCCTCGCCACCAATACATTTCTGCCTTCTTAAAATATTAAAATACTTCAACGCATTGTTATGAAATGCCACACTTAAATTTGAAATTGAGAAACTTTTCTGAATAGATTAATAAAGCATTATTTACTACACACCGTCATATTCCACACCATGGCAGTGTTCAGAACACCCTTGAGCAAGGAGAAGGCACCACCAGCATCACTGTGGCCCCTTTATCCCAAAGCCAGCACAGCTCATGAAACTCACCTGACTCCCCAACCCCCCTCCTTCAGTGCTCTGGATGATTCAAAGTTCCAAGTCTCCCAAGTTTGGGGGACATCCAAGGGGAAATCTCACCTGACTCCCCAACCCCCCTCCTTCAGTGCTCTGGATGATTCAAAGTTCCAAGTCTCCCAAGTTTGGGGGACATCCAAGGGGAAATCACAGAATCATCTAGGTTGGAAAAGACCTCTGCAACTGATGATCTCAGAGGTCTTTTCCAACCTAAACGATTCCATGATCCTGATGCTGCTGTCGGCAGCCTGAAATCAGCAGCTCGGTTCAGCTGTGGTTTGAAGCTTCTGCCTCTGTGCAGAGTTCGGTAGGAACCAGCTCATGGCCAAAAAAAACACGGAGGAAAGGATAGCAGAGAGATGGCAAGCAGCACAAGCCTCGTTACTTAGGAAACCAAGGTAACAGACAATATTGTCATTAATAACACAACCACAGAGAGAGGCAAAGTGGGACGTCAGGGATGGTGACTTGCAGTGGTGTCATCCTGTCCAAGGGAGTCTCTGTGCAAGGAACAAGGGCATCATCTGGTCCAAACTACCTCTGACAGAGAACAGACACTAAAAGGTTTAACCCAGTGATGTATGACTACAATGCACCAGCTAAAACTCATTTAGTTCACCTCAGAAAAAGCAAAACCAAAAAGGATTTTAAGTATTTCCTACACAGACGTTTCTAATGAAGACACTGCCACATCTGTCTGTAGACATTAGACAACGTCAACAGGTTTGGCAATTACCTACAGCTCTAAAATTTAAAGTCTACAAATTAATTAGACACTGTTCCAAAAATCACAAAGTGCAGCTTTGAGGTTGGGCAGTGATTTTGCCACAACTCAACCCAAAAGCTCTTGCCAAAGCACTTGAATGCAAAAACAGCTGAGTTTCACCTTTCTGAAGTATCCTACATCCAGAATGTCAATTTCTGAAAAGTTGGCTTTTGAAGAAGTTAATACTAATATTATAAAGTTCCAACTCCTCCATATCTTCCTCAAAGTACATAAATACCAAGATACAGTGAGAAACAAAGGACTGACTTTATTCTTCCAGGACTTTAAGTTCCACAGGATCTGAATCCCCATTGTCTCCTTGGCCTCTATTCCAAACCCTAAAACTACAATCATTCAAAATGCAAATATGTTAGGTTTTGTAGTAGGGGTAAGCAAGTACAGACTTTTTTTCCACAAAACAATTTCAATGACACTCCCTTCCATACGCATCATGAATGGACACCTTTGTCTCCTTATAAACTGCTGGTGGGTGGAGCTACATCTGTTGTCCTCTGGCCAGCTGTAACATTATTATGAACCAAACGAACACACATCCAAATACTTTTAAGTAGCATAAAGTATTAAAAACAACTCATTTGGCCTCATACAGCAGCCACAAAAATTTATTTTTAGGGACAAAATCCTCTCATTCAAGAAAAACATGACAGATGATGAAATTTATTTAATTCCTGTGTATTAAGTTGTGAGAATAAGTGAGCAGAAGCCTGTATTGGGAACATTCCTGGACTGGATTTGCAGCCCTGATTAATGCCTAAAAACTGACATTTGTGACTGAAAGCTCCAGAAAAATCAAGGTCTTTTGGGGTCTCTGGGAAACTGAATGACATGAGATGGACAGTGTCAATGGTACGAGCGTGCAATTTTCAAATATTTTACATGCAAATAAAATTACTCTTGTATTAGAAAACTTGCCAGCAGTATGTTGTTTCTTATTTTGTTCAATCTTTATTTTCCCTTCATATTTACAGGCATTTCAAAGAGACAACTGCACAACAAACCTAATTAATCTTCAGTTTGTGAAACTGGTTAAATACATGAACCACGTGTGTAGAACATACAGTAATTCGTAATTCAGATGCCTTGGTCTCAGAACCTCCATGTGTTAGTTTGGAGTTGGAGATCAATTAACCACAACTCAGAAGTGCTTTGAAGCTCAAACCCAGCAATGCACAAATCAGTATTTAATTTGCAGTCAGTGTAGGAGTTAAAAATGTATCAGAAGCTATACACAAAGTATATATTATAAACCACAAAATGGAATAAATACCAACATGCACTACCAACAGCCTCAGCAATTATAGATGAATATTTCAATGTAATTTCTTTTAGTGCCTCCTGATTTTAACAGAAATTTGTGAACAACTACCCCATTTAAGTTACAAATGGTTCATGTGTATCATTTTTTACATCATCCAAAACCATATTTTTCCTGTATATTTATTTCTCTTTTTACTGCAAGGAATATCATAGGACTGGAGATGTTTTCTTGTCCTTGGGCTGTTCACATCCCCGACTCCATCCCTCCTTCAAATTCCTGCATTCTTCAGAAATCTGAGATACAGCAGGCAAATCAAGACATGTCCTTGCTTCAAAACTCATTTTAGGCAATTTTAATGATACAAGAGAACTGTAAAAATAAGAAGATGCAAAGTTACCAGGATTTCCTGAACAGACTGTGTGTGACCTCAATTAGTCACCAGATCAGCTACACAGAAACATGGATGCTTGAAGACACAAAAACCAAGATTAACTGAATTGGGCCAATTTGCAGGAATTCTACATTGCTGCCACTTAACACGCCTGAGAAAAATAATAATTCTACCACCCCAAAAGCAACCAGCCTTTTGTTCAGCTTCTGTAATCTTCTAGAATTAACTAGAAAAATTTTAGGCCTGAGGCCAAACTTTGTGTCCTTCCTACAAACTGCTTTTCAAATGTCCACAGGTTCACGCTAATTTGTCTTGAAAAATTATTTCAAAAAACAGGAAAAAAGAGGTACATACTAAAGCAACGATTTTCAACTCCATCTAGCTCACCAAAATAACATAGAAATTAGGGGTTTTTCTGACAAAAATATTTCACAGTTCAGATGCAAATTGAGGGATGAAATGTTTTCTTTAAAAATATAAACCAGGTGAGGAATTTGAATGAAGTGACTTTGTAGATCCATCCAGTTGAGTGCAACACTATTCCCCCACCTTGGTGCTTCCACACCTTGCCCACTAAAAATTAGGGGATGCAGAACTTCCGTCAGAAAAGCATTAGATGCCAACAGAAAAATTAACTCTGTATTAACATTTCAGCTACTTTTTCCATCTGTGATGCTCCCCCTGAATATAACAATCACAATTTTTCTTTGATTTTTTAGTGGGAGTTTTAGTCAGAAGCTAAACCGGCATCTTCTGACCCCTATTTCTCACCCTCCTGGTATATAGATAATGCAGGGATGGCAGCAGCATTCTGTGCAGGTTTCTCTGGACATACCAGGATATTAAGCAAAGTAATTTACTCTTTCCCTTATGTCCTTCTTTCTCCTTTATGGGGGGAGAGCTGCATTAGGTTATGTCTTCAAATCTAAGTGCTTATTATCAAAAGTAACACCAAAACCACTAATTCCTTGTATTAATATCAGGATTCAGTAATTTTTGTCACTCTAACTCTGGATTTATTATGGAGTTCTTACTCAACCCTTCCCTTCAAAAAGCTGAGGAGTAGCTGGTGAAAGTTTCACACCACATATGTTTATACACACATACACGCCCCGCAAAGAAAATCTTCCAGGTAGCTTTGGCTTGGCTTCTCTTCAGACCTTATCAAGAGGAAAACTCTGAACTGAAGCCCAGATTTCACCACCAACACCAAATGTTCCATTCTTCATTGACTACTTACAGATCTCCTGGAGAAGGTGGGCCTCAAATTAAAAACAGTCACCAAAAAAACTGCCTCTCCCCAAAAAAGATGCAGAAGTCACTGTTCAATGACCACCTTCATTTAGGATCACTCCTGTTTAGGATTTAGCATAGAGTAAAAGCACAAGGCTCAAACTGGATACAAATACATTCCAATGCCTAGGAAATTTTTTTAAGGTATCAAAGAAGGATTCATACAGAGCCCCTAACACCACACAACAAGGAGGTGCAAATTAACATCCTGCTTGCTTGGGATTTTTTCCAAACCAAAAATAATTATGCAGAAGCTTCTAAGGTAAATTATTCACCATATTAAGAGTCCAATGCAAATTTATACGTAGAGGGATTTATAAGAGTCAGCATCAGTCACATTAAAGGCATAGGAATACAGCTTGAATTGTTCTGTGTAAAATAACTAGGATACAATACAGTTTAGACTACCAGGAATATTACTCCTAGCAAAACAACATAAAAAGACTTTCAGAAACAGAAGGAAGTATAATACTCATGTATTTTTTTCTATTAGAAAAAGCCTACCACTCCTTTTGGATGTTGCTCTTAACAGAGCTCATTTAGAATAAAGGAAAAGGCTGAAGGAAGAACTCCATGATTACAGCATCCCAATTCCTTTGGACCTTAAAACTCTCTACAATTCTGCCAAGCTTTTACCATCCTGTCCTGAAAGTTCAGCTGAGTAGACCGATCCTGAAAGAGGGAAATGACAACACAGCCACCTGCTTACAATACATACAAAAATAACCTGGAATGTCAAACTTGGAGTCCTGTTGACATCCGTGACTTTTTATGTGCCCTTTTGCTCTGCACAATCTAAATACTAAAATAAGAAATGACCTTTTTTTTAATGGGAAACCTGGTTAGCAATTTAAAGACTGCACCTTGCACAACACAGCTGGGAGTGGACTGTTAACAATAAACCTTCCACTTGTTGTTAAAGGGCAGCATTTCAGTGGCACCTGGAACAGCTATTAACTCCTGCTAGGTGATCAAGGCTCCCTCTTGGTACAGAAGATTTCATCTCATTTAATGCATTCATTTTCAGGTGTAGTTATAGACTCTTATTGCCTCTTTGTGTACTCTTCATCCTCCTTAATAAAAAAATGCTGCCCAACCTGCATTTATCTGGACTCTTGCCAGGGAGTTCAAGCTGTCTACTTTACTTCTTGCCGTGGAAGAGAGTACTGATACACAGCTACTGGTCAGAAAGAAATAAAAGAAATCACATCACTTCTCATAGTCACCTACTGTATACTCAAGACAGCAGTATGTGTGGGCAGTACACAAAAGCATAAAAAATAAACCACTATTTTTGCTAATTCTTGTTATTGAAAATTGATTTCACGAAACTCCAGCACATGAAAACACTGCATTGTTTCAAAAACTCAATAGTCTCAAAAGAAATTGGCATCTAAGGAATTGTGATGCATCAGGAAAACTTATGCAATCTTTCAAAGGAATAGAGAATAACCAATCCCAAATTATCTACAGGCATCTAGGCATGAAGGCGAATCAGGCTGATTTGAAAGGTTTTACACTGGGTGTTCACACATAACTGATGAGTTTTAGAAACACATGAGAAGGAAAGGAGTCACATCAGAGGCTTCCAACATCATCCCATGATTTTCCACCAGCTTTAAAACTAGGCAAGAATAACCAACCTTGCATAAACAAAATGAGATTACAAGCAAAACAGTAATACCAGAGAAAACAGGGAGGGTTTAGTAAACCAACAGTGAACAAGGACTATTGGCCCAGTTGGTTTGATGCCAATAAAACCAAGGTTGTGGGTTTGATCCCCATACGGGCCATTCACTTTAGAGTTGGACTGGATGATCCTTGTGGGTTCCTTCAAACTTGAGTATTTTGTGATTCTTATGAGACTACTGAGATAAGGGGAAAAAAAAATAAAAAACCAGTATTATGTTGGTACTTGTGAACGGGGTGTGCCAAACATGAGGGAGACAAGTAATGGTTTCACTTTGTACAGTGCTGATAAGGGCTGGGCTAAAACACCAGGACTGCAATTCCCTGCCTCCCAGGCACTGCTAATTAAAACACATTTCAGGAAGTGCACTTGAACCTGCTTCCCTTCAGAGGAAGTTCTCCATGAATGTCTGCCAGGAAATAACCCAGATCCTTCCCTTACCTACCACAGCACACACAAACCAACCTTGGCAACCCCTGGGCTGTTATTTGCTGGTGCTACTGCCTATCAAGCTGACCTTTTTGGGTTTTTTTCCCAAATATTTTATGACAGGTCAGTACATTTGTATCCCCTAATGTTCCTCCTCTTGTAAAGACACTCCTTACAACCTGCCCACAACTACAACTCGAGATGCTACACCAGTAACAAACACTGCCATGAAAGAACAGGAAGCCTGGAAAGCCTCACTCAGTTTTACAGGTAAAAATGGAAATTTTCATGCTTTGAAAAGATTTGAATCCATCTGGTTTGAATTTCGGTCTTTTTATGTTTTCAGAAAGTTCTCTTCAGGTTTTCTTTTTACAACACCAAGGTAAAATATTTGGATAAGCAAGGTTGATAGGGAGTTGATTCACTAAGTATCTGAAATCTGGACACACTGGGAAGTTAAGAAATCTATCACCTAGCAGGGAGGAAGGAGCACATTATCATTGATTATTTTGTATAAGAACAGTCTTCTTGTTCAAAGATTCAGAATATCCTTCTGCTTTTAGAAACTTTCCTAGGCCAGTGTTACACATTTTTCTGCATTTCCTGCAGTAAATAACAGCCAGTACAGACCTGAACCCATTAACCAAGATGCAGGATCCAAGGCCAACTACACGTTACCACTGAGCAAGCTGTGTTCTCAAACAAGCAGAGCTACAAACTTTACCTCAAATAATAACTAGAATATCATTATTTAAATCTGCTATTTAAACAGCCTGGAAGGGAGCAGCAGGAGCACTGCATGGCTATCCCTGGCATCATCAGCATGTGCTGCTACAGGCCCATCCAAGCTGCATTACAAAGCAGTACTATTTACAGAGTCAGACTTTGCTTTCTGCTTCATGTTTCCCTATTCACATTTACCAGAGGGCTAACAACCAAAACAAATGTTTTGTTTGGTATACAGAAAACCTTTGGCACCTCCAGACGGAAGACTAAAGCTCTACTTCATTCTACCTCGATAACGTATTCCAGGATACTCCAGACAGGCTGAAGTTTTATTGAACTCCACGGAGGGGTGAGACAACGAAGGAGAATACCCCAAACGTTGACATTTATTTCCCCAAGCCCATTTACTTCCCTGTAAGAGACAACAGTTGCTCTGGGGGCAGGCTGAGGAGTATCAGCTATTCCAAGCAAAGGCCAGGACAGAGCTCAGAAAGGCATCAGGCACCACACGGAGTGGCTTGTGCTCCTTACATCCAAGTTCATTGCTTTGAAAACCCTGGTGGTGCCTGTCAGCCCAGACAGAGCACAGAGCCCTCGGAAGGGCCCAGCCTGAGAGAAGAGGATGTTCTGTACTCAACTCACACACGTGTGAGCCCAGCCCGCCTGGAAGAAGCTGAAGTTTATCATAACCTTGGTGGCAAAACAAATCTTTCTGCAATGACCCAGAAGTCCAGAATAACAAACCAGTCAGGAAGCCCAGCAAAATTCCACTTCCGGAAGCCAGGAGGAGCTATAAGCATGTAGGTCTTACTGGCAAGGAGCAACATCCATTAATTAGCTTTACACTTGAGAACAGTGGTTGTTCTTTACACCTTTAAGTGCCAACTGAAATCTTTTGAAACAAATTTTATATCAAGAGAAAAGCCCCAAATGTATTAAAACAAAATTACATGCATAATATCCAAAATACACAAAGAGCCCAAATCTTTGAGATTTCACTAGGGAAGTATTTCTAACCATAAAAGATAAGAAAGAACATTAATTTCTCTATCTGCAATACTGTATTTAAGCAAGAGTTATGCTAGATACAACAGGGTTTCTCATCCAATACTAGTTTAATTCCACCTGAAATAAAACAGTGAAGTTGGAAAGCACCTGAAGTCACTTGCAGTAGAGATACAATCCAGAGAACATCCTTTGGAAGCTGCCCCTTAGGTGGAAGTGCTGGCAGCACCTACCGTCAGTGGCTGACCAGCACCTTTGAAATCACACAATAAGCAGACATAAAATTACACCTACTTTTATCTACAGAATGCCTGCACCAATTCCATGCTCAAACACTGGCCTGAGGAATAAGTCAGAATTATAAAGCTAAACAGAGCTGCTGCTTATAATCCCTTCCTATTTATACATGTCTTCTGCACTCGCTAATTGACAATCATAGAATTATTTTGGTTGGAACAGACCTCTAAGACCACTGAGTCCAAGCATCAATCCAGCACTGCCAAGGCCACCACTAAACCTTGTCACCAAGTGTCACATCTACACGTCTCGTGAATATTTCCAGGGATGGGGACTCAACCACTTCCCTGGGCAGCCTGTTCCAATGCTTACCCACTCTCCTGGTGAAGGCATTTTCCCTAATACATAATCTCAACTGCCCTTGATGCAGCTTGAGGCCATTTCCTCTCATCCTGTCCCTTGTTACCTGGGAGAAGAAACTGACCCCACCTGGCTACAACCTCCTGTCAGGGAGTTGTAGAGAGCAATAAGGTCCCCCCGAGACCCCTCTCCTCCAGGCATTCAGGGATTCTGGATGATCTTAGCAGAGTCATTTTGTCAAGTTTCCTGCTTTCTTTTATGGCCTTGCTGCTTGGGGAGTTAAATACAGAACTGCCAAGTGATTTCAGGTGCTGTTCAAATCAGCAAGAGATCTGCTCTGAGTGCGAATTTTAAATGCTACAACAAAAACAGGCACATCAGAGCACAGACCCAAAACTGAAACCTTTCATCCTAAATTCTGTGACTCCATCCACTACAAATACTAATAAAACCATAAGATGAATGGGTGAAGGCAGCACTACCACAGCACACTTAACAGGAAAACTCCATCCTGTAAGAGGTGGGCTTGAATACTGCCATGAATAGACAAGGGTATTTTGGGAGCAAACAGGTCATGATTCTGTGGAACCAAG
The DNA here is from genome assembly GCA_013399875.1 of Gymnorhina tibicen. Lineage (NCBI taxonomy): Eukaryota > Metazoa > Chordata > Aves > Passeriformes > Artamidae > Gymnorhina > Gymnorhina tibicen. The sequence continues at coordinate 130,113 of VXAZ01005453.1, read as the reverse complement.
TATGTGATCACATAATAGAAAGACCATCATGGTCCAAGTAGCAGCTTGACTTTTTGCAACATGAATACAAAAAGTAGCAGCTGGATAAGTAAGAGATGCAGTACATTTTTTTGTCACTTCCACTGGAACTGTCATTTCAGTATTTGCATATACAATACTACTTTTGAAGAGTAAGTAGCACTAATCCCTTCCTTCTACCAAATCCCCAGCCAGAAAAAAAAAAAATAAATCACAGACTTCAGTGTAAACCTGACAAGTCAGAAGTACTTGCAATTTACATTTACATTACTGTTTCCTCTTACTCTACGTTATATTTCACAACCTTGTTATTCACTGGGCTAGTTTTCTATAAAGTCTTATCTAGGCAGGTACTGCAAGATATTTACCTAACAAACCAATAAATACTTTGTTGTCATGGTTTTACCAGGATATGACTCACTTGGAACCATGTACTCCAGGGAGCAAATGGCTTCAGTACACAAAACATACAAGTGCACTTTTTCGCTTGTGACATGGTGGCAGTCAGAGCTGTTCCTTTCAAAAGGTCAAACAAAATTAAAGGAAGCATTAAAAACCCCCTGAAATCACAGATCTGATTCGCAGGCCTTTATATATGATAAAATGTTTTGCTCCCACCCCCCAACTCCTTGTTTTTCTGGATTTCCCACACTATTAGTTTTCCACGTCCAGGAAATATTTTTCAAGTGTCTGGGTTTCCATCTGAATCGTAAGTCAGAATGAACATGAGGCGTAAGGCTACAAATTTTGGTTTTAACTTTTGATTAAAATTTAACTTATTTGATAAAAGTATCAGTACTGGTTCCAACTGAAATACTTTGGGTTTTTTCCCATTTAAGTGACAAAACGAAGACTACTATTTTTTAAACCATTCAAACTTGTTCTTTGGAGTGGTGAGGGTAGATGGAATTCCTTGGAAAAAACTAACTGCGTAATATAAACAAACATTACCCCATACCAGAAAAGGGAAGGGAGAAGTTGGAGAGGAGAAGCAATTATTCACCATAAACTTGAAAACTGAAGTTTAAAAAAGGCTGACAACATCCAGAAGTAAGCTACTGAAGAATAAAGATATCTACCCCTGCAAATTTAGATGGTCAAGAGACATTAAGTGATCCTCTAATGATTCCTGAAAATGAAAATATGGATACAAGATCCCAGCCTGAAGTCCTGTTAGGGGCCTGCTCCATGTGAAATGCAAGCAGCCACATCTCCTTTGTTCTCAAGTGTATCACAGTCCAGGCAAGAACATTAATGACTCTAAACCAGGTGATATCAAAGTTTTAAATAAGGGTAACCACATCCACAAGTTAGATTCAGAAGTGCTCTTGAAGTAGCAGCAGATGAATTTTGTTACCTGCCAAAGCCTAAACAATAGGAAGAAAAAAGGTAATTTAATACAGGTTCCCAAACCACCAACCATAGGGAAGGTTGGAGGAAGGGGGGAAACCAAACCACAAAGAAAAAATAAGGATCCAACAAGTTATTTTAGCCACACCCAAGTGTAAGAATATTCCAAACATCCATCTATATGAGCAGCAATAAAGGCAGAAGTCAGAAATACCAACTACACTGATGAGTAGAACTGAAGTTTGCAAATATAAACATTCACCCTGGGAGAGGAGGGGTCAAAAGGAATCAAAAACTATGGAGAGCAGAAATAAATTCCTATAATACAAAGAATACTGTGGCTGTAACTTCTCCTGCTTTCAGCTAAACTTCTGCAGATTAGGCCAAGTGCCCCTACAGCAAAGACTTTGCTTTATTAAGACCCATTTTTTCTGTCCTACAGAAAAGGAGAATATGAGAATAGAGAATTATTAGTATTTTGCTCCAAAAGGCAGCACATGGGTCTGGTCAGACAATTTTCAGCCACGGGACTTTGGCAGGTGAGAAAACACCTTACAAACTCCTCCCATGCACCATAAATTAACTGCTGCACAAGTCTGCCCACCTCTGCACCCTCAGGCTGAATGGAAGGACCATGAACAGGCTGTCAGAGAAAAGCCAGTTCCAGGAGGCTCAGGAAAAAAAAAACAAACCAAGAAATTCTGTTTTAACACCCACTGTTTAACAATCAGGATTTTCAACAATAATTACAAGGAAAGAACAACAATAACAACAAAATCTCATCTTGACCTGCTTTACCCAGAGTAAAACTCTGTGTGACATTGAAATTCTTAGCTCTTGTACATACCCTAAGGAGACTTTCCAGCTCTCAGCAGCAGGTGCTCGATACAGGATGAAACATGAAATCTGAAACAAACATTTAGAATTCATTAGGATATTTTCTTAACTAATGTCCAAGTAGTCAAACATCCAAAAAACTTAAGAGCAAATTAACTGATATTCTTGTTCTGAAGACAAGATAACCTCCCTAAGGAGCCAGCTGCAGTACATACCCTATTTTACAAGCGCAGATTATTTAGCTGGAAGTCCTTAGGAAACGAAGAAACAAAAAAACCCATCCTAAAACAAGACACAGAAGTTTGTAGAAGCAGAAGCCCGGGACTTATATTTGAATTCAAACCAGACACCTTATAAAGCAAGTTGCCTGCAAGCTGCTGGTCCCATGAAAGCAAACTAAAAATTTCCCAAGTTACATAGATTTGTTATTTTGAAGAAGGAGGAAGGTTAAAGGATTCTGAAATGAACCTTTATTACTGATAATATACATTTAATGGCAAAAACAAGTGAGTGCTGAAAACCCTGATGAGTGATTCAAAACATTAGCAGCATCCAGATCTAGAATTAGAAAGTGCTTCCCTGGAAAATAAAAAGTGTGTGGGAGGAACTAGCGAAAAGCATTTATTTCCTCAGGGTATGTGCATCTCAGGGCAGCCAAGCCAGTTCTCAGCTGAAGTAACAAATATATACAGATATTGCTCAATATACACGTAATACACAGAAAGTTGTGAGTTTGTTTCTCATAGAAAATAATTGATCTAAAAGAAATCCAGAGCCAAGTAATGTAGGAAGTTGAGTTTTCTACTTTGCTAGTTGTTTTTCTCCTTTCCCTTTCAAACAAATATATACTATAGGGGAAAAGGCAGTACCAGTAGAAAGTTCAAGCTTATATATTATGCACTTAAAATTAGATTCCTAAGAACTTTATTCATCTTAGATACTTAATTTTCCACACACACAAAGGCCACCAAAAGATTTCCACAAAAGAATCTCATGAGATAAAGTAACATAGAAAGTTCAAATTATCTCTGCACAGTTTCTTTTAAGTTTTCATCTAAGCTGTAATAAACTGGGGGTGGAAGAAAAGTAAAATACTTTAATTTCAGCATGAAAACCAGAAAAAAGAGCTACAGACATTTACCTGAAACACACTTCCACACCATGGAGAAAAAAAAATCAGTGGGAACTTGAGCTGCTTTTATGGTGCTACACAAGATGAATGGCACTGCCTCCAAATACTGATTTTATGGTTAACACAGAATCTGCTAAGTCAGGCTGTCCCACCATCTCTGCCAGCCTGAGTGGCTAACGACAGCTTTCCCCAGAATCATGCCTGCTCTGAACGTTTTTATGGAATTAGTCATGATTTGGGACAATTTGTAAAAACACCGATGATTAACACAATGGGAATGATATCATAGCAAGTCCTTTATGAAAAGGCAAATTGCTCATTAGACTGTTGCTCACACTGAGAAACCCGTGCACTTATTGATTTAACTAAAGATGTTTTCAGATAAGGCAAAAACTACTTTTAATTTCCAAGGCCAACAGTAATGACCTTTCCTTACTCTGGGAAGTTACATCAGTAGCACCCTTAAAACATTTGTTAAAATACTTGTGAGTGTAATACCATGGGACACACATGCAGCATCAAAAAAGCACCAAATACTAGAAAAATATTATTTTAATTGCTGAGGCATCAATAATGCAAACATTTACAGGCATGTTAAATTTTCCACACAAGTTCTCCCACTGATTTTCAATAGAACCACCCATGTGTGTAAAATTCAGTGTACAAATGCATGGCACTGTGATTTGATTTGATGTTGGAAGGCAGTCCCAGAGGGCAGATAAGGGCCTCTCGTTTGCTCGTTAGCTCCTACGAGTAATGTAGTCAGGAGAATCCAAACTCTGATCATTTCTTCTCCCCTACACCAAGAGCCATCTCCAGGCACACCTTGCCAGTGTTTGTGTCACAGGTTACTTACTGATTTACTTCATTCATCAATTACTTAGGAAGCAAGTGGTGACAAGAACTCTCCTATGCTAAACTCAGGTCCAACCAGTTGCAACACTTCTTAAAATACCAATCAGTCTCCTACTAATAGGGATAAATGCTGAAAGCTTCTGAAGTGGTTAAAAGCAGATTAAATGTAAAAAATGGTTTGGGTTGAAGATTTGTGCTTTTATTTCAACTTTTTGTAAAAAAAAAAAATAAAATTTCAGTATCTTACAAAATGGTTTCTTTAACGTAAAAAAAACCCCAAACAAGTACATCTGCTCAGGGGAAAAAAATTACAGGGGAGGGGTTTCTTCATAGCTTTTGAAATTTCTCTACCTTTTTCCACAAGGGAAAGGTTTTCAGTAAATTTAACACTTTTTTTGTGGAGGAAAACTATTCCTTTTTATACTTTTCCCAACCAGCTGCAAGTCACCCACTTGGTCCAGTTTTGCTTCCTTATTTTTTTAATTGTTTTATCTATCACTGTAATACCTTATTCTCCTATTCAAATCAATGCAGAATCCTACCTACTTGTAATTAAAAAATAACTTACTTGTAGATCTAAACATCCACATACAAAGCCTGAAAGTTTAAGTTTTGTCCTCCAGGATCATTCTATTCCTTTTCCAATTTGACTCCTTCCCCAAGCACACCACTACACAATCAGACAATTACCAGTATCCAGGAGTAAAAATCTTAATTTATCTTCTAGGCATGGAGCTCCTTCCTCAGCTTCCTTATGTTTCCAGTGAACTTTAAAGTTCTTTGACCATACTCATCAAGAAAATTTGTCCCCTTCACTCTTTTGACACACAAATACCTCTCCTTCAATGCTTTCCCAGATTCTCCACTCCATTTCAACACAGCGATGACCTCAATCTCCACAAAGCCAAAGATGGACCACTGAATACCAACATTATTTGTTTCACTTCCCTCTCCTAACTCTGATCCACAGCAACAAAGCAAATAAACAATTTTATGCAATGCAACCTTTTTATCCTTACCAAGCATTTAATCTGGTCTCTGATGATGATGTAGAGCCCCTTTGGCTCTACAGTGAGGCAAAGGAAAACTCCACAAAGATCCCAGCAGACAGGAAAGACTTGAAGAGCTCTGTCAGTGCAGGGAAAGAACAGGAACAGCAACTGCTGGACACAAGTAATATCTTCTTTAGCAGAGACGAGACAATTATAGCCAAGTTATCTGCAATGTTATTATTCCTGTAGCTGTACTCTCCTGTATCTTGCACAAACAACTGAATCAAGTGAACTTTGGCAGTCACTGAGCAACCACAAACAAATTTCCATTAGGGAACTGTACACTGTTCATAGGGAATTATTCGCCAGCCATTTGTTTTAAGGAAGCAGAAAGGATCTAAGCTTTAATTTTTTAACAAGATAGAAGCAAAGCATTCCACAGGTGTTTTGGAAAAATATAGTCTGGATGAACATATATATTTAGGACACAAAAAAAGGGGATGAAGCTGCATCAGGGGGAATTCAGACTGGACATTAAGAAAAGGTTCTTCACAGGGAGGGTGGTCAGTCACTGGAACAGGCTCCCCAAGGAAGCAGTCATGGCACCAAGCCTTAGTTGGACTCAATGATCCTTTTGGGTCCCTTCCAACTTGTACGTACATGGAACCATAGATATCTCACCACTCCCCTACACCTCAAGCTATGAGGGCAACAGAGCTGCCTGGAGCACCTTCAGCAGCAGCACCAAAAACACACCCACGCAAAAGAATAATTACAACACAGCCCTGAGTACAGTCTATTAACAAATGACCACTGGCCTTCAGAAGAAGCCCCAGAACACTCAGGGCAGTTACTGAATTCTAGACTGACTCAAAAGCAGTGTTTGCACAGACAATGCTGTGAGGATTTAATAGTCTTGTTTCAGGATAGTTGGCACACAAGCACTAATTTCATCTTGCCATTGCTTAGTGGCTTGGCCACCAGAAGAATATAGTCCATAAAGCAGAACCTGGACACCTCACTGGACCTAAACACAGAGCCTAAGCACTGCACTCCAAAAGACAGCCCCCTATGACCACTGTCAGCTGCACCACCAGTACTTCTGCAGAAACTTTTAACTAGATTGCTATAGCTCAATTGTGGAAAGAAGTGCAAACTTCAGTAAGATCTCAATTCCATATCAAACGAAAAACACACACACACACAAAAAAAAGGAGTCCATACTTACTATCACTCCCTATTCATGTGAGCCATCAGATAAAATCAACCAAAAAGACAAAGCTTTAGCAACACAGAACACAAGTTCAACAACACTTCAAACTGCTGTAACACAGACTGAGTCCAAAAAACTATCATATTTCAAGCGACAGCTGTGCATTAAGTACTCACATTATATGCACATGGGCACCACTCTCCCCTTAACCAAGCACAGGATTTGACTGTGCTCCAAATCCTTTCTCTAACTCACCACTTTCATCTTGCCTTTCCAAAACTGATCTCAACCCAGCTACCCACAAGATCTCGCCTTGTTTTTCAACTTCTATCAACTTCAAGAGTAAGGTATTAAAGGAAATGTGTTTTATGTACATTTATTTTCACAACTTGTGCAGTCCTCACCTTTCTTGTACTTTCACTCTATGATCTCTTCCTCGGTATAATATGACCAATGTTCCTACTCCCACTTGAGAATACTGGGGCTCAGCATCTATTTCAACAGAGGTAACAAAGGCTTTTGAAAGAGAGAACTTCAATGCAATTCCCATTTAACACCAAAAAGCCACACAGATAAATACATTATAGAACTCCAAAATCTGTTTCCTAGGAAGGGAAATACTCTGTTCAATACTCTCTCCAGATTGTGAAACAGTTTAAAGGTTTTGTTTGCCTTTAAGAGAAGAAAAAGCTGATTCAGTTGTAAAAGAAGCCAACATTACACACTACCATCTTGAAGAATTCCCTCTCCTCTCCTGATGAAAGGAGAGCAAGGCCCAACACTGGCTGCTGGAAGCCCTGGAACAGCGTGAGACGAGCAGTGCTGCCGTCACACAAAGAAACCCCCCCTTCACTGAGCTGAATGAGCAGGGGCTTGGAGCCTATGACACAACTAAACTTTTCGCTTCATTTAAATCCCCATCCAAGGATTAATCCTGTGTGCTGCACACCAGCTTCTTCTAAAGGGGCCTAATCTTCTAAAAAAACTCTCTTGGTTGTTTAATAAATTCATATAGGTAGCAAATTTTCAGAGCACCAAAGCTCAATTTCTTATACAAGTGAAATACTGTCAGGAACTCCAGGCAGGAAATGGAACAGAAGTGGATTCAGTCTTGCATCCCACTCCTCTTTTTGACTCCATTCTTTGACTAAGTTTTACAGACATTCTGACCGATTTTTTTTTCCCATCCACAACCCAAAAACCAGAGGTATTAAACTCAATCTAATATTCACAAAATGTTCAAGAAGAGACTGAGTCAGAATATTCCTCCAGAGAACCGCATCCCATATACTTTTTTCCACTATTTCTCTTATAAACTTCAATCCTCAAACTGTACCATCAAAATACATGGGCAAAATAAAAATTGTTTTACACATATTGATCAATGGTTATCAGGAAAAATCAATCAGTTTCCATAAGTGAATAATACTATTTCTGTACATACGCACTAAAGAGTAATTGCAATCCTCCTTGGAGCAGATCCCCCCCAGCCACCAGTCAAAAATCACACAATTTACAAAGGCAATCCTAAACAAGAAAATCACGTAAATCTGAAATTATTAGGTTTTCCTGATAATGAAGAGTTGGTACCTAGTCTGACTAGGTGTTTTTAGAACTGATTTAACAGGTTTTAACGCAGATGACAACAAAAAGGCTTCCCTTTACTTCCACACCAGCTGGGGGGGTTCTTAAATGACATTTCCCCAGACCACAGCAGTATACACAAATTCACACACACTGCACAGATGCACAGTCTTAGCTTCACCTTTTAGCCCAAAGGCACCACGAAAATTCAGATGCAGCACTGAAGTGTTAATTTCAGCAGCTTCTGCCTCTAATTTTTAACATAGTGATTAAAAAGCTACCAGATCCATGCATTTACTTTATCCTAAGGATCATCCCAAATGCAGGCTGCTCCATCAATCCCAGCTTTCAGCAGCAGCTGTACCAGGTACAGCCAGACATGATTACCACATTTTGTCTTCATACACATTTCCACTAAAGATTACTTAATTCTGCTTCCCAATCTCAATAGCAACTTGTTCCTTCCACAGCAAAATGCTGAGAAACATTCTGACTTGCTTTAAACAAATTAATGCGAGCTATGATTGAGACAAAACCTAGTGGTAAAACATCAAATACAAATTATCATACTGAAAAGCGAAAGACTGACAGAAAAACAAAGCAAAGACTCAAGAGAAGTTCCTATTATTCTGAAAACAAAGCTCATCTTATTAATAGATAATAATATATTTAATTAATTAAAGGGCAATACTAAAAGAAGTAAGAAAAGCCATCCTAAGGCCACTCTATCAACTTGTTTGTACAATTTAAAAGTCTCGCCTGTTTTACTCCTTGAAATTGGATAAAGCAGCAACTAAACTAATTGTTGTAATATCAGTAACCGGTTTATAATTCTGTTTTCCAAGCCATATCTAGGTAACATCTGCATCTGCAGAAGAACATGACAGTTTCATTTACAGAAAAGGTCCTCTCCCCATAACCTTTCCAGCCTTCCACAAAGGCAACACAACCTGCTTTGCCTGTAACAGATTCACATCAAAGCTGCCCAGTCTCGGGCAATTGCAGAGGTAAGAGACAGCACACAAGCTCAGGGAGAACTCTCAGCTGCTGGGGTTACTGGCAGCTACCTTTTGATTATCACCATAATCCTGCAGGTAACAACCCCACATTCTTTACCTGTTCTCATCACTAAAATCAGTGCTGGACAGGATTCAAGAGGTCACCTTGTCAAGCTGCCACTCCTGAGGTAGGAATGAACAGCATCCCCTTTCTGACTGATGTCTGATTTGCTCTTAAAGACTGTCAGGGATGAATCCCTTCCCTAATCTACTCCAATGGTTTGTTATTCTTGGAATTAGAAGTCTTCCTCCCCAAGTAGCAGCCCAAGTCTTTGGTCCTATTATTTAAGTCAACTAATTCTGATTTTAGTCCCTGTAATCCTTTATCATCTTCATCTTCACAGCAGCCTAACGCATGGGAATAACTTAACTTCTTATCTCTTTGTAGTCTTAACATCTTAATTTGTTCAGTTCTTGGATGTCATATTCCCAGATATCTACTACTAAAAGCATCCAAAAGAGGAAAACCCTTTCTTGATGTCCAGTGTCCAAAACTGAACACAAAAATCTAATTAAATCTTACCAATGCTGAATCCAGCAGAAAAATTATTTACCCCCATTGCTACACCACAGCAGAGCATTTCTTTACCTGCACCAGCAGAACAAGGTTAATCACAAACTGAGCACCCATCAATCAATAACCTGCACTCCCCAGTTCACTCAGCTCTTGTAGGATTTTAAAAGCATATTTTGAGCAGAACATTTGAACAACGAAATTCAAAATGCACTAAACACAGGTGGAATAGAGGCTGTAGAGCTGAACAAGTGCAGAAAACAGCCGGCTTTGTGATTTATACAAACTGAAGTGGAAATGACAAGATAATTAATAAACTAACTGAAATCTAGAAGCCTCTAGGATATAGTGCTTAAGCCTGAAATAGAAAATGAGAGCTGATAAAAATTCAGAATTACTTCTTTAGCCATTAATTAACAGTGTTCCCATAATGGAGCTGTTAGCACCAGAGTAAGAACTGAAACTGTAATTTGTAACATTTGCAAAAAGCTTCACTGCGAGCGACAGACCAACACATGTCAGCAGTCTGTGAAGGTTTCCTGGGTGAAAGTTGGCAATGGAAAACAAGTTAAAAATGTAACAATATTAAATAGTTTTTGACGCAATTAAAAATGAAACTCAAAAGATTAAACCTCTCCAATTGTGGCTCATTACTTGGGAGGTACAATTCTATATATATATAGTATATCAGCCCTTATTCTGCCATACCTATAAAACAAAGTGTATTTTATTTAGCAAATGCAGTTCTGAGTCAGGCATGAAGAGGGGTAAAGAGCACACTGACAAACATGAATTAACTGCAATGGCCATGCCAAGGTTCATTCCAAACTGTAAAATGGCACCTTAAATTAACAACTTGGATCCAACATCACAGTTTCTGCTACTCCTTGTGACGGGCACTTCAAACCCTCCACAGGAAGCACCTCAGAACTGAGGTGTTTTTGTGCCAGGGTTCACTGTCCTTGTATTAAAGGAGAATGAACAACAGCACAGCAGCTCAATTAGTTCTGCCATTGAAAGGAAAAGAAGAAGCCACAGGAGGAGAAATAAAATTCATGTCAACTTCTGATACTGTGGCTGTGTCAGTGGTTCCCACTTCTCTGCACCACTGGTGGACAAAAGCAGCGTTATCGGGCTTGAAGGGTCCTAGACAGTGGCAAAAATACAAGAACACCTCCACCAAGTTCTGCAACTTGGTGGGGGAAAAGGGTGAAGAAAGAGGGGATAGGACTTACACAAAACTAAAGTATGAAGTTCACCTCTTTACAAAAAGTTCGTTGCAACGACTGAATGACAAAGGTCCCTGTCATACATCCCCTTTGTGCCTAGACTGTGAAATCCATCATGAACAATTACCTCTGCCTGTAAACAGCTTCCACTACAAGAGCATCAGTAAAGCAGCAAAGGGGATGGAGGAGGAGGCTGCTAAAACCTGAGGTACACCCAGGCATAAAAGAACCACAAGAGCATTCAGCCACCAGCAAAAGGAATTTCTTCTTGAAAAGTGTATTAGAAACAGCAGGGGGAAAAACTGGTAAACAACTTGGTTGGTTAACCAAAAATAAAAAGGAACTGTACTCTTTTAAACACTAACTTTATTTTTCTTCTTTCTGTATTAACCTTTACTCAAAAAAAGCGGGCAATAAAAATTCCAGCACACTAACCCAGAACACAGACTATTTTCCCCTCTGAGAACAGAAAGATTGGAACTGCCCAGTTCAAAAAAAAGAAATCAAGAGCAGATACCTATGTGCAAGTAAGAAAATGGTGGCAGATTTCATGTTTTCACACTATCTTTCATAGAAAAAGAATTTAAAAGATTGCCTGAAATCAGTAAGAGGAAATTCTCTTTTGAAGATCAGAGAATTTCTGAATCTCAAAGCTGCAGAGCATTACTGAGAACAAACTTGCCTCAGCATATGCTGAACATAAAACCTACAACAGACAGGATGAAACAGGTATTGATTGATGTAAATCTCCACCACTGGGTGTAACTCAGACACTGGGATTTCTAAGTCTCTCACTAGTACCTTCAATAGCAGTAATCTTGGATGCACTGCTACAAAATTACCTATTAAATGCTGATGGAGCAGAGACCTTACTGGCTACTGTACATCTCATGGACTATATCAGTAAAGATTCCAGGCAGTCCTTCAGGCCTGGGAAAAGAAGTGGATACCTGGTTGAAGAGGTGCATTCACAGCTGCAAAATACATCATTTAACTCATTCTGAGCCTCTGCTGAACTAAACTTCTGGTACCCCCTTGAAATCTAATTATTTGCAGCAAGAAAACAGGAAAAGAGAAAAAAAAAAAAGAAAGGGGAAAAAAAAAAGAAATCATCTGCTGCTTCAAATTCTTCCTACAAACTTCAATGGGACTACAGGAAAAATTATCTCTGCCTTCCAAATACTTTAGAGGCTCAGATAGTCTGATCCCTCTCCCCTCCTCCAAACCAAAATAAAACAAAAGCAGGAATTGCACATTTTTATGTGTGGGTAAACAATGCAAGGCCTGAGCATGGCAGCAGGAAGCAGGAGCAGTTCAGAGTCAGCAGAACCCTCTGACCCCTTTCTTGCTGTCCCAAGCAGTAGAACAGCTTCAGCTCAGTCACTTCTAGCTCTGCAAAGGTAACAAGTGCCTCATTTAAGGACTCTTGACACATACACGGGCTAAATCTTCCAAATTTATTGTTCAACGTAGCTGGAACGACAGCAATGGCTGCAGGACAGTGATGCACAGGTTTTGCTTACACACTTGTGGGCAAAAGGAAGAAAATTAGTCTGGGGTCTTGAAATTAGTTAAATTACAGTTCCATGGGCAGGGAAACGGTCAACATTAGAGGGATTAACTCTAAACTGACCTATATTACACTCTTATCAAGTTGGAACCGTGCAGCAAAATGAAACAGAGTTGAGTGCTTGAGGTCACCTTCCTAGAAGGAAAACAAAAAGTAATGCTTCCATGCAACAGGAAGCTAACAAAAACGACTTCAAACTTCTTCCATATGCCCCTTCTGCACTGAACATGATAAAAAGGGGCAGAGGAACGATGGAGAAAATCAGACGGCAGGAAAAGTCTTGAAGTCATAGGCAAAAAAGGAAATCTAATCCAGGAGAGTTTTGCCAGTTCAGCCATGGACTGTTGCAGAGCTGAAGAACATTTAAATGCATCCAGAATTCACACTAATGCAAGTGAATCAGACATTCTCTAACAAAGCTTGTTGCCTTCAGCATTTGTTAATTACCTCTTCCATTCTGATTTTCACTTGACAGAAGTTGCATTCAAATGCTGTAAACCAGATTTCAGAAACTATTCTCCATTTTCTTCTCAACCCATGAACCACTGACACCACCACGGAGCTGCATCTCCACATTTCAAGCACTGTCAGAGCCAGAGAGAATCAGTTTCCGTGGTTCTCCTGCTGCCTCTGAAACTTTTTCTTCCACACACTATTCCCTGAGTCAACTCCCTCTGAGAACACATCCCTCTGGTGTGCTGAAAGGTGCAGGAACTGCTAAAATTTGCAAGGACACGCTTGGAAAGCTACCACACACCTGTGTAATCACAGCTGTGTCTCTTGTGTCTGCTTTAATACAAATCCAGAAAAACAGATCGAGCCACACGAAGGTTTTTGTGCTTTTGGTTGCCTGATTATATTTTTGTGGGGTTTTTTTAAATAAAAGACCTAACACTCAGAAGTCCGCCCAAATACAAGATTTGTATCCCAGCACCAGGAACACAATGCTGAACAAGCAACAAACTCCTATTTAGGAAGCTTACATGGTGGAAGGAACACAGAAGTTATACAGGAATGGGATAGGGAACGTCAAAATTTAAACCTACAAACCAAAACTTGCAGGTTTTTAAACTGCCCAGCCCCTAAATAACCACTTTCTTCAACAGTTTTTCGTATTAGCCATCAAGCACTGCCTGAATATGAAGAGCAGGGCATAAGGAACGAAAACTTTCAGGCAGATCTACTTGATCATCTCCACAGAAGTTCTTTGTCTCCCACACCCAAAAAAACCCTATTTAAAACCAGGTATCTATCTGGATACCACGTCTTCCGCTTCATTTCCCATCCTTTCAGCTTCATGTCTTTGTAAGAGACACAATAAACCACATCCACTGAACACTGGTAGAACACACAACTTTCAAGGCTTTTAAGTGGCATTATATACAAACCAAGAGATTCACCTGAAATTGCTAACAATCCACAAACTCTGCTCTTGCATTAATCATCTGCACCAGGCTCTAGGTTTGGGTTTTTTTCCCCAAACACTTAGAACTAAAAAGACAGCCTTTAGCACGTAACTATCCTGAGTAAGTTACCATTCAGGGAGACAAGGATCACTGTAGTTCAGATGCTAAAAAAATGCATTCCAAATTGACTTTTAGAGTGTTTCTCCATCATTTCTGCTCTTATTCCATACAAGAACTCAAAGTGATGCAATAAGGATTTCTTTGTTGCAGTTTTTAAAAATCTGACCTTTAATTAAAACCTTTTCAAGAAATCAAGTCAGTATGTCCGTGTTTTCAGTGGTACTTGAAACTTTGGAATTACACTAACACAAGACGAGAGGAAACACACTTTTAGTCTGGAAGCCACATCTGATGGAGCTAAAGATCAGTCACACCAGGAAATAGGTCTGCAACATGAATTCCAGTACTAGAGTGTCCTTTTTAAGTGCCTTCTGCCCATTTACTGACGTTTATCCAGAATGTGAAAATACACTTTATGCAATAATCTACATAAAATGTAAAGGTACAAAGGTCCAATTTAAGACAAATAAAACCACATGAGACTATTCAAATCTTGTATGTTTTTACAGAGATTTAATAGCAAAATTACAACCTATTTATAGTTACCAATATTCTTCAAAACTGCACTTTGAGATGACAGAAGGTTCTCTGTCACAGGGAAAAAGACTTTGCCATAAATCCTGAAAGATGTAAAATGAATGGGAAAAGCCTGTATTGTTATTACGAATGTTATATCAAAATAAATACCATACTACTACACACAGCAGTGCCTACTGGGGAAGAAAGAAAAAGATCATTTTGTTATACAAATGGCAAGACATAAATTATTGATTCTTGAGTTACCCTCCTAGCGGAGAAAAAAAACACCCAAACCACCACATTCATGGATGCATTAAAAAAACAGAAGACAACTTCCTAAGCCATCAAAGCCACCTCTTGTACTACTTAATCTCTAGAGAGCACTCCTGCTTTTCTCTCCTCCTATCATCCTCTCCAAAATATCTATTAGCTTGGTGGAGTTCATAATACTGAGATTCCCCATTCAACTATTACTCATATGGTAAACAATTACGTTACCAGAAAAAAAAAGAAGCCCTTTCCACAACAGGTAACATACTCTGAAGCAAAGTCACATCACTAGATATCTTGAAATGATTTTTAAAGCTATTTCAGCAAATTACACATTCAAGACATGAGTGCTATTCTAAAAATATTCCTTTCTGGATGAAGTACTCCAATAGGCTACTAGTTGATTGCTGTGTCACTACACATGCTTAGTATCTTTAATAATACTAAGGCTGAGGCCAAAATAAGCACTATGTCATTTTCCTTTCATGTATACATTTTAACCTTCCTGCAAAATAAAAGGTCAACCAACACAAACATCAATCCCAGCCATGTTCCACGAAAACTGCGTTTAAGACATAATAGCACAAAAGACAAATTAATTTCAGAACTGTTTTTCTCTTGTTGAGTTGCCTGTAGAGTATTACAGTCCTGTGAGAGGTGATTTTTCCAGCAACCAGTGTCTCTTCCCTTTTTGTTCTTTTAACAGGATCCCAGATTTTAGGACCACTGAATTTCCTGCATGGATCGATCTCAAAGAATACACACATACATTCTGTACAGAATCTCAGCCACAAACCCTGCTTTAAGAAACCCCAGCGCTGTGCTCTCCATCCACGAATCGCACCACACAGGCAGACGTGTTCCCACAAAGGGGGTAGGGTAACAGCCTGATTTCGGGGGTAACAAAAAAAGGGCCAGGTGGAGAAAGGATGTGGTGGAATTTTGGACGTGGACAACATCAGTGAGATAACAAACTGTTTCAAAAAACTGTGGAACATTTAATATTTTCTGGCCCCAATCCAGTTGCGCTCCTGACCTTACCCAGGTTTAACAGAACCAGACACGATAAAGGCAGATTAGCTTCAAGGAATGTGAGACTTTTCCAATTAATCCAGGAGGGGGGAAAATATATCAAACAACCTACTGCCCAAGGAGTGTGAATTTTAAAGGGACACTGCAATACCACTTCACTCTTACACTAACATTTGCATTAAATACTTCAGTATGAATTCCCAAATGTTTCTCTTTTCAAGTGAACTTTTTGTTTAACGCCTTTCCTACAGCACTGCTCTTATCCCAGTGAAACTGCCAAAAACTGGGCTCCAGGCTGACGCTGCTCCAGTACCAGGGCCTGCAGGATACTCTGCTCCCAGAGCACTGGAACAGGACTGACTGCGAGGCAGCTAACACAGAAACAACCCAGCCAACACTGTTACAGCCAGAAAACAACAAAAAAAGAACGGGAAATCAAAGAGAAAAGTCTACCCCGTGTCCCAAAAAAAAGCATCATCAGAGCACAGGAGGTCTGGGAAGAGAATGGATGTGAGAACCGGCAATGTACGACATATGCTTCAGAATTAGTCGCGGGGATTTGAGGAGAACGATTCTCTGTTACAGCTGGAATTCTCACTGTACTCCAAAAATCAGGTTTACAACCGGAAAACGAAAAAACATCAGATTCCTCCAAGAAGTGCAAAGGCTCCTCTGTGTGATCCAACTTCTGCGGCACCACCGGGCCGACCACGAGCCGCGCCGAGGGGCCACGCTCCCCTTCCCCGCTGCAGACGCCGGGGGCTGTCCCCGGGTTAAGGGACCGGAGCGCTGCCCCGATTCTCTTTGGATCACAAGGTCCCAGCGAGCGCAGTACCAGAACAAACCAAAAATAAACCCCCAAAGCCCACACACCTAAAAAAAGCCCCAAATCCTAAAGAGAAGAAACCTCAACCACTTCCCCTGCGCTCCCGCTCCGGCTCCAAGAGGCAGCTACGGGTTTACGCGCTCGCCTGAGGAGGGGAAGGGGCAAAGCCAGGCGGTCCGGCTCCGGCAGCGAGGGGACACCTCCTCCTCCTCCCTTCCCTTTCCCTTTGTTTACTTTACGGACCGTCCCGCTCCACCTCGCCGCCTCCCGACACATCCGGTGGGACCGGCCGGGGCTGCGGGGCGGGCAGGGCGCAGGGGGCGGCCGGATCCCCCAGGGAGGGGGACGGGGCAGGCGGGGCACCAGATGACCTCTCCCCGCAGCCTCCTCCTCTCCCATCCCCTTCCCATTCTGCCTTCCCGGGGAGGGACGCGGCGGTGCCCGGGGAGACCCCCCAGCCCACCGCGCGGTGCCTCCTGCGCCCCGGTGTCCGCGTCAGCCCCTCCCCGGGGACACAGGAACGGGCGGCACCAGGGACGATGTTCCCTTCCCTGCGGAGCCGCCGCCGCTCCCCGAGCCGGGGGCTGGGGCGGGGGACACGGAAGGAGACACCGCTGCCCCCCTACACCCCCTCCCCGTGATGTAAATCGGGGCCGCTTCGCCCGCCCCCTCCCCGGGCAGCGCTCGCCGCCTGCACTCACCGCGCTGCGGGCACGGCCGCCTGCGGGGCCGCGGCGAAGAGGAGAAACCGCGGTGGAGGAGGAGGAGGAGGACGAAGAGGAGGAGAAGGCTCCGGAGGGTCTGCGCGGGCAGTGCCGCCTCCCTCCCTCCTCCCCTCCCTCCCTCCGTCCCTCTCTCCCCGCCCTCCCGGCGCGCTGCACCATGGGATGCGCCGCTGCCCCCCCCCAACATGGCTGCGGGGGGGTCACGGTGCCGCCCCTCAGGGAGCGGGGCGGGGGAGGTGGAGAAGGCGCGTCCTGTCCCCGCGCCCGCCTCGAGGGCTCTCCCTTCCCTCCCTCCCTCTCTCCTTCCCCGAGGCAGCGCAGATCCTGACGGGATCTGGCGAATTTGCTAGGGAAGAGGCGAAGTTTAACGCCTTGTCCTCGCTCGGTGGCACCAGCTGGCACAGTTGTTCTCTTGTTCTAAGACTGGGATATTCCAATTGTGGAGTTTCCTTCTCTGGAGGTATCCCAGAGCCGTCTGGACGCGATCCTGTGCCGTGTGCTCTGGGATGACCCTGCTTGACCAGGGGGTCGGACCAGATGACCCTGGTCAGAGCCTGGTGCTGATAACGCAAAGGTTGTGGGTTCGATCCCTGTATGGGATACAAGCTGGACTCGATCCTTGTGGGTCCCTTCCAACTCCGAATATTCTGTGTTCTGTGACCCACTGTGGTCCCATCCAACCTTACCCAGTCTGTGGTTATGTGATTCTGTGATAGTCCTTTTCAAGGAAATATTTGGAATTTACTTAAAAATGACCACAGCGTTTGAGTGCCCATCAGTCATTGAGTATATTTAATAACGTATGTCTGAAATAACAGGATCATGGAATGGGAAAGGTTGGAAGGGACCACAGTGGGTCATCTAGTCCAACCTCCCTGCTCAAGCAGGGTCATCCCAGAGCACAGGGCACAGGACTGTGTCCAGACAGGTCTGGAATATCTCCAGTGAAAGAGACTCCACACCCTATCTGGGCAATGGTGAAACCTCCTGGGCATCCTTCCCTTTCCTCTTGTCCTGTTTCTGGACACACCAAGCAGAGCTTGGTCCATGCTCTGAGCCCTCCCTGCAGACACTGACAGACAGGGATGAGGTCCCCTCTCAGTTGTTTCTTCTCGAGGCTGAACAGCTGCAGCTCCCTCAGACTTTCCCTCATAGGAGGGATGCTCCCGTCCCTTCATCATCTCTGCTGAACCCACTCCAGGAGCTCCATGTCTCATACTGAGGAGCCCAGAGCTGGACATTCCAGATGAAATTTGGGAGTTGGCCTCTTCTCCCAGGCAACCTGTGACAGGACAAGAGGAAATGGCCTCAAGCTGCACCAAGGGAGGTTCATGTTGGACATCAGGAAGAATTTTTTCATGGAAAGGGTTGTCCAGCATTGGAAAAGGCTGCCCAGGGAGGTGGTGGAATCACCGTCCCTGGAGGCTTTCAAGAAATGACTGGACGTGGCACTCAGTGCTATGGTTTTAGTTGACATGGTTGTGTTTGGTCAAAGGTTGGACTCGATGATCTTGGAGGTCTTTCCCAACCTCAATGATTCAGTGATTCTGGGAAAGAGCCATTTAAAATGCCTCTAATAATCTTTCCCTTATCACTTGTGGCAGCTGAACTCAGTTTTTGCTCTCCTGCCTGCCCCAGGCAGCTGGAGCTTGAGCAGATCCCAGACTTCCAACTCTGGAAGTTACAGTGTGTCTGGAAACTGGAGGGAGGGGCACAGAATCATAGAATATTCTGAGCTGGATGGGACTCACGAGGACCATCAAGTCCATCTCCTGGACTGCATCTCACGAGGGCTGATGGAGAACTACTCAATATAATCAATTGTGTTTGGAATGTGAATTTCACTGATCAAACCTGGGCAGTTACTTCAGGGTAAGACAAGTCCCACTCTTAAACTTACCTACATTTATTTATTTACCTACATTTAGTTTACCAGGCACCAAAAGGAAACTCAAGGGAGACGTGGAACAAGGAGGGACCTAGACTGTAAACACAGTTTTTAAGGTGAATCCCGCCTGAAATGTCCCAGGCGCCTTCAGAAGCCAATCCATTAGGTAAGCTCTGAGCGTGATACAAATGCACTGAGCACCATATAAAAGTGATTCCTAAAAACTCTCTTTTAAACAGCAGTATGGTAATTCCCAT
The DNA here is from genome assembly GCA_013399875.1 of Gymnorhina tibicen. Lineage (NCBI taxonomy): Eukaryota > Metazoa > Chordata > Aves > Passeriformes > Artamidae > Gymnorhina > Gymnorhina tibicen. The sequence goes on along the minus strand of VXAZ01005453.1, from coordinate 110,718 downwards.
TCATCTTTTACAGAAATGCTGGGACATAACCAGCAGGCTGTTGGATATGCTGGGGACAGGATACCAAATACACTCCACCCTTTCTACTGAAGCTGGACCACTATGCAGAAATGAAGGAAGGAAGGAAGAAGGGGAAAAATTATTTCAGTTATTTTATAATTATTGGTCTATAATTATTGGAATCACTATTGATGCTCTTTCCAGAAAAGGTAGAAATGTGCTAATTAAAATTACTGATGACAAAAAGTTGGGAGACACCAATAAAGACGATATTCATGGTAACACACAGGAAAAATCAAATGCTCCTAAGGACCGGAATGGTAAAAATGGAAGGAAATGACTGAGTGAAATAGGAGCGTGTGTTCTGATTAATATACAGGGAAGGGGTGGTATAAATACTGGAAACAGAAAATGAAAGGGAAGATGGAGCTTCATAAATTTTTATGATACAGTTGTTACCAACAGCGGGGAATTGCACTAAATGACCCTTCCCAGCATTTGATCCCAATTACTGATCATTTCTCCTCTGTTTCTGCCTTCATCCAAAGATGTCAAAGTGCTGTAGCCTCTGAGCAAACTTGTGAAGAAGATAGTTATCCCCATTTTTCACACTGGAAAGCTGAGACAGGATTTGAGTTGCCAAAAACACACAAAATTCCCTGGATAAACAGGCCTAAAAACAAACAACTCCTCCCCAGGGCTGTATCCTTGCATTCGGGACAGCAGCAATACCTGCTCTCTGTCATGCATTGTATGTCCTATTGATTTCATACAAAGGGTTCATAAACGTTCTTCATTTAGGCATTTTTTCAAATGTCCTTGCTTTAATAAATAGTTATTATTCCTGTATTTTTAGAACTTTATGCTCTGCAGATTCTCTGGACAACATCAGTGCACCAATTCTCTCCAATTTACAGGTGGAAAAACTATTAAAGAGTTATTTAGGTGATTTATGGAGGAGAGAGAATAGATCCAGAGCAGTGGTAGAGCTGTGAATCTGACTCTTACATTCTGTTCTATCTTTTAAAAGTTTCACTTTTTCAGATGGAAAAAAAGGATGTTGTCTGAAGTCCCTGGGAGATTTCCCACTGGTTCTAATGGGATGAAGGCAAGCCCAAAATAATCTATCAAATGGGTGGTTTGTAGTAAATCCTGAGAAGTCTCTATTTCAGGTCCTGGTGACAGGCTTTTTTTGTTCCTTTCCCTCATCAGAAAATTGCTTGTAAAAGCAGAAGCCTTCAGCAACATACTGACTTTGATCAAAATGTGAGGGAATCTCCCTTGTGTTGCAGAATGCAGGCTTTAGTCAAATATTGAGAAAGCTCCATAAAAGCTGATGATCTGAGCTCTCGGGTGGGACAGAGGAGCTGTGGTGATGTCCAGTGAAAAGTTACTTCATTATGCAAACTGATGATCTCAGCAGAAACTCACGAGGACCGAGCAGGGTGATAGTCAGGGATTACAAGGCAGCCACATACAAATCTCTGCCATTTTTTCTCCTCCAGCTTTAGGGCCTGATCCAAACTAATTGCCTATGAGAAAGGCACTTCCAGTAGCTTATCCATCCATCCATCCATCCATCCATCCATCCATCCATCCATCCATCCATCTGTCCATCCATCCGTCCATCCATCTGTCCATCCATCCATCCATCCATCCATCCATCCATCCATCCATCCGTCCATCCATCCATCCATCCATCTGTCCGTCCGTCCATCCACCCATCCATCCATCTTATTGAGAATCCAATGAGTCACTGTCTGATTACCCCTATTTTTCTCAATTAACTGAGGGAGAGCCCTGGTAATTAGCCCAAATCTTGACTCAGCTAAACTTTTATAAGTTGTGACTTGCTCCTTTGTCTTCTAAGATCCTTGTTTTCTTCTGATTCTCGAGAACTTGTGTAGGAATGTAAAATTATTTTCTTGCCTGCTCTGTCTACACAGAGGTTGTTGGTAGGTGGAAAAGACAACTGTCCCCTATAATTAATTATGGAGTGATTAACATGGAGGGAAGACATTTAGTTTAATACTACTGGTATTATTTGAGCAGTCCATGCCATTACCTCATTTAATTTGCAGAGCTTATTAAACCTGCTATAAACAAAAAGGTAGGAAATTTCATTATGGTGTAGCATGTATTGTCTTTCCTTCTATTAAGTGACAGAGCTGGGGGTAATGGCTCTGAAGAAAACGAGTTCTTTCCGGTGTTTGGGAGCACAGCTGCAGCCAGGCATCCTCCTGGATCCTTTCTGCAGGATGGTAAATATTCATTAAAGGAACTAGAATGAGCAGGTAGCTCTGAACTGCAGGGCTACTTCAAGCTGTGCTGATGAAATTCAGAGGGATTTGGGGAGGAAAAAAGGAAAAAATGGCAAGATGCTAAATATTTCACATAATACACAGGAGCATCCTTCATTGTAAGAGGATTTAATTTTTTTTAACTCACCCAAATCAACCTCAGATGAAGAAGTCAACTGCATATGTAAGGAGTCTACATAGTACTCTGACACTGGTGAAGGAAAAGTACATAGTAAATACAATTAAAGGCACCAAAATGTGAGTGTTTGTACATCTATGCTTCTTTTTGGATTAAAAGAAAAAAAGATAAAGCATTTTATCAGCATTTCTGGGCAGTGCCTGGAGTAGGAGCTGAATGGAAAGTCGCCAATGGAGGTTTTTCTAATTTATTAAACAAAACAAAACACAAAGAAATTCTTGAGAAAAGCTTCAAGGGAAACTGGCAAACCCACACAGGATCAGGAAGGAAATTTCAGGTAGAAAATTTGGTGTGAAAAAACCAAATCAGCGGCTGGGGGACCCACTTGATGAGTTGCTGTTATTAACTAAGACCTCCAAAGCAAATGTTAATGTGTTAATTAGAGGCAGGGTAATAACCTCCTAGATTTCCCAGTGGGAAACAAAACAAAACAAAACCAAGACAATTTCTGTTCTGGATTTAACTGGCTGAAACCAAACACAGCAGGAAGGGAACCCTCCCAGTACTGAGTCTGCATTTTCTGATGTGGGTTTGCAGCATCACTGTCCCAGTGGTACCATACAACACTTGCTGACCCCGCAGCTGACTAGGTGCAATCATGGGACCCAGGAGTTTATTTATCTTTCCAGAAAATCAAACAAAATCCCTCTCCTGACTGGTAGCTTTGACTCCTAGAAAGAAAGGAAAGATCCCACATTGGCTTAGTGAGACTGGTTCCAAGGAAGGAATGAAGTCAGGACCCTCTCAGGTGGAGCCCTTGCGATGGCAAGAGAAGTAAAAGCCATTATTTACCCTGAAGGGTTGAACTTCCCATCACAGAGTCTTGTCTTCGTGTCTTATTTTGGCTTCCAAGACTGAAGTCAACTTCTTGGGGTTTTTTTTCTTTCCTTAGGCAAACTTGTTGCTGAGCCAAATCAAGCCATGTATTTTAAAACTGCATTCTCTGGAGACCCAGCAGCACGAAGATCTTAAGGACATTTAGAAGCACATGAATACTTTGACTTACATTCTGCTATTTTCTGTCATTTTGCTGCCTTGAGCTGTGGTGCCCACTGTTCCCAGAAAGGCTCAGGAGGGAAGGAGGGTGTTCAGGACTGTGCCCAGTCAGTGGAGCACCCTCCTTCGACAGCCAGCACTGGAGCCCCAGGGCTTACATTCCAGGGTTGCACTTGGTGGCTTTCCCAGTAAAGACATAACCTTTCAGCTCATTCAGTTCTGAGCCAACCCCAGATTCTTTTTTTTTTAAATTTATTCAAACTGCTATCAATAAATCTGATTTTTAAAATGTATTTTGTCCTTATGCAGTCCCGGTTCTTCGTCATTAAAACATCAAGTCAGGTTATTGCAGGAACTGTGACAGTTGCATCATACTCTGCTCTCTGTCAAATCCCTCCCCAAATCCCTCCAGCTGCTCTGGAAGCTTACACTTTTCCTAGAGCCCCTTGATGTGTAAAATGTGTGCGATGTTTTGATCAAAGGGGTTCTTGTACTTAATGCAAATTTCAGCACACGTACAGCAGTCAGAGGTGAGTGTGTGGATCCAATCCTCCCAGCTCCACTGGGCCCCCGGGACATCAATCCAGCGAGCAAGGAGGGCAGGGATGACTGGTGCAGAACACTTCTGCTTCTTTATTTTTAGGACTGTGTTAAGCTTTCTCCATATATGATAATTTTAACTGTTGTTCTGAATGCCCGTCAGCTAAAAGGTTACAATGACCACATCTGAGAAAACTTGTCTTTTTTTCTTTCACATTTTTTTCAACATCTGAGCAAACAGCAAAAAGAAAGATCCCCTTTCTGCACTTCTTTTGGACACTTCAAATGACATTTTAGATACCAGAGAACCATTTTCTGAAGATTTATTTTCAAACACAGACCCAAATACATTAAGTAGGGAGACTATTTTCTGTGGTAATTAGTGGCCATTGCTGATCAATCTCACACTTAGTGAATGATTTTGAATGCAGATGAATATTGATCCTTCCAATGTTTTCTTTATTTTCCGGTCTCTGTCTGTTCATCTGTACCACCTAAAAATTTCTTGCTTCTATCAGTTTGAAGCCATTCCCCCTTGTTCTTACCAGTACATGCCCTTGCAAAAAGCCCCTCTCCAGCTCTCAGGGGTTCCTATCCTCGATCCTGTTTCAGAGAAAATCCTCCTGCATCACACTTCCCTCTTGGTAAAAATTTACTCGAAGTTATAGGCAAGATGCTGCTGACCTGTATGAGTTCATTTTAAAATGGCTGCATAGAGTCCCTGCTGTCCACATGAAATCATTACTTGGGAACCAGTGAATCAGTGACCTCATAAATTTAAGTCAGCCAGGAGGTAGAAAGATTTCTCTCATTCCTCTAATTTGTTCATCCTGTGCTGCTTTGACAGCTGGAATCAAAATGGAATAAAAGAGCATTGTAATTTTCTTGAGCTCTTCAGTTGCCTAATTAAACATTGATCATTCATTCTCATTTAGGATTCTGCAGGAAAAGGATACTGCTCTTGCAGTAAAACAAAGTTTTTGAAGAGATCCTCTGGAACAGATAAAGTATGGAGCTAGAAACCATAGCAGGTATGTTTAGAAGACATGGGTTTTGTTTCCATGTAGCACACTGTTCTGCCCTGGTTCTCTCAGTACAGGCACAACAATTTTCCAAGGTGTTCTGTTTGTGTCTGACTGCCTCATACCTCACCTGAGTTTATTTACTCTGTAGCAAGAATATTGCACACCAAAAAAAAAAGGTGAGAGAGAAGGTGAGAGATGTGATTTGACTTAAAATCACAGAATCATAGAATGCTAAGGGCTGGAAGGGACCTGAAAATCATCTCACCCTGCCAGGTGCATTTCAGTTTGCACTGAAGGTTTGCGCTTTGTGGCAATCTAACATTTGTGCATCAACGTCAGCAGCAGCCATAGAGAAGTGAATTGATCGCAGGTGTATCTTCTATAATACAGCTTTTAATCAGAATTTTTTTCTTGAAATGTTTCTCTCCCTCTGTTCTTGAACCGTTACCCTCTTTATTTAGAAACGTGTTTTTTACACATCACAATATTAACTTTGTAAGAGTATTATTTCTCAGCATAACAGATATGGAGGATTTTAACTGTTACATTGTTTACAAGTTAGAACCAGCAGTGCAGTGTTAGGTCTTTTTATCTGCTCTGAACTTCATGTGGTTTTTAATGTCATTTAGGGTTTGGATGCCTCTGGTTCTAGTCCATAAAAATGGCATAGCAATGTGATCCTACGGGAAGATACCAGGGGTTACAATTAGGAGAGGTTCAGAAAAGAGGTTGAAGCTGCTGAACACTGAAAACAAAGTGTAAAAGTCAGATTTTTTCCCTTTCTTCCTACAGTTGTTGTTTTCCCAACCCTCTTATCTGTATCTTAATAAAAACCCTCCTACAGTTTCAGTGAGGGACTGGAGCTGTGTGTAACAGAGAAGCAAAGATTTCCTTACTGTTTTGTTTTGAGGTTGCTAGATCAGCTCCTGCATCAGACTTTTTAAAAAATCTGTTTCTGTTGAGTTAGTTACAGGCTGAGCTGCTTTGTTTATTTACCAAGCAGGTGCAGCAAGTGTAGAGATTTTTCATGCTCCTGTTAAGTGTTGTCTTACACTATGATTTAAATCAGATGAATGTGACCAAAATGTAATAAAGAGAAGCAATAAATATGTTACAAAATATGTATAAATATGTCATAAAAAAGCCTGTTAAGACATTTGGCAGATTTCATGCTTAAAATGCAAATTCTTGTCTGTAGAGGTACACATTCAAAGAATCATGGAATGGTTTGGGTTGGAAGGGACCTTCAGGATGATCCAGTTCCAACTCCTCTGCCATGGGCAGGGACACCTTCCACTATCCCAGATTGCTCAAAGCCCCATCCAACCTGGCCTTGAACACTCCCAGGGATGCAGCATCCACAGGAAACCTGTGCCAGGGCCTCACTACTCTCTGTGTAACGAATTTCTTCCTGATGTCCAACCGAAACCTGCTCTCTTTCAATTTAAAGCTACTCGTGGTATAAATTAGTACTCCTCTTCTACAAAAATGTATTAATAAAAATAGTTATTAGTTTTACAATTGTTGCTATTTTGATCGCAAATGCATATGTTCACTCTTACCACTGGATTTCCTCTGTGAGTTGAAAAGTTTCAAAGCAATTATTTACATTTTTCCTAAGTAATTGTATCCCAGAAGGAGTCTAACTTCCACTATTTTGTGCACAGGGTTGCTCTCTTACAGAAGTTGCTTTGATGCAGCGCCTGAGAGATTTAACCACGGAGCTATTTGCAAGCAGTGTGGTTGTAGAAAGGTAGAAAAGTGAATTTTAGAAACATCGAGTTTGGCACTGGAGCTTTTGGAATTTCACATTTATCTGTAATTTCTCTGCAGTGCGGACTACACTCGTTCTCTAGGGCTGGTGAAGAGCTGCAGCAGTTTTATTTACATCTAAAAGAAATGGGGAGAAAGTCCTCAGCACTTGTTCCTCTGTGGATAGATCCAGTCCCTGCCCCACTTCAGTCTCTGCCTGAGAAATACTTCACAGGAAACAAAAATGAAAAAGAACAAATTCAATAGCAATATGAGAGTTATTTTTAAGCTACTGAATTGTGCTAAACAATGTCCCCTCAGAAAAATAACACAAATGCGTGACTATTGACCACAATAAATGAGGAATTTAGGCTTCTGTTGTCTTTCTCATGCTGCAGCTGTAGTGTGAAGTGTTAGAATTACCGGAAAGTCACCTGTGGAATATCTGACATCCTTAAATACAGGCTTGGTGATGTTTATTTTTAAGTACATCGAGCAACAATCCTTCATTATTTTGCCTTTTCACTTTGAATTAAAGTATTTGTCTTGAATTTCAAGAGACAACTTGATACATTCATTCATGAGCTAAAATAAACCTCAGTGAGCCCACAGAGGAAGAGATTCTATAGGAGAATGGCTTTTACTCTGTTAGACTGGCCAAATATTTGCAGCTTTGCAATGACTCATCCATTTTCCTCTCTTCTTCAGCAGAATTTTGGAAGAAAGGACTAAGGAAGGAGCTAATGATACTCCTAGAGGGAAAGAAGATCAAGTCCCTTTTTGGTCCTTAATTTTATCTGAACCAAATCTGTTATTGCCATAGTGCGGTCACAGAAGTTCATCCCAGCTGAGGAGCAAGCCTTTTATCTTCTGTTTTTTTTCACATTTATTATTTATTTCAAAATAAATGCTACTATTTAGCATCCATTATTATTTTTATGCAAGGAAATACTCAGGATTGAGGATGTATCCTGATAAAAGTTTGGCTGCACATAGATTGGGACCATCCTGAATGGCGGGACTGAAACGAAGCTCATAAATCATCAGTGCAGTGTCCTGCTGCCACCAAGCACCTCATGGCCTGAACCTGGTCCTGAACTGGAATTCAACCACTAAACAGTCTGTCTGTGGTGTTGTGTTTGCCTTTTCCCTCAGGCTGTACAGGTTAAACAGTTCTTTTCTTTCCCTTCCCTTCTTTTCTGCTGTTCCTGCCCCTCCTTGTACAGGGCCAGGGATCATTCGCTGTGGCAGATACTTTTTGCACCCTTAGTGCTCTCAGGCCTGCAGTCTCCTGATGAGGCAGTCCTTTGGGATGGGGTTTGGAAATGTTAAGTCCTCAAAAGTAATACTTAGTTAAAGTGTTCTCATTCCTGGCTTTTCTCTCCAGCCCTGTGCACTGTAACAGTGTCAGTAAAGATGCTGAAGAGACCAGGTTGGGAACTGGGCTGTGGAGCTTGTCTGGCAAAAAAAAACTATATTGGGTTTCTCAACCTTACAGAATTCTTAAACATAATTAAAAGTTGTAAGATAAATGCCCACGAGTGTGCCTGCCAGTTGTGTAAACCAGAAGGGAGCAGAAAACTCTTGAGATTTACTTCAATTTATTTACTTTTTATCTTATAGATAAATGGATGAACTGTTTTCTAATAAAATTAAGGAATATGCACAGAATCATACATTCACAGAATGGTTTGATTTGGAAGGGACATTCAAGATCCAAATCCCCCTGCCAGGGGCAGGGACAGCTTGCATTATAAACCAGGTTACTCAGAATCCCAACCTGGCCTTGAACATTTCCAGGGATGGGGCAGCCACAGCTTCTCTGGGAAACCTGTTCTGGCATCACAACACTCTCACAGTAAAGAATTTCTTCCTGATATCCAATCTAAACCTGCCCTCTTTCAGTCTGAAGCCATCTGTCCTTGTGCTGTCACTCCAGGCCCTTGCAGTCTCTCCTCATCTTTCCTGTAGGCTCCTTCAGGTACTGGAAGGCCAGAATTAGGCCACCCCAAAACCTTCTCTTCTCCAGGATGAACAATCCCAATTCTCCCAGCCTTTCCTCACAGCAGAGCTCCATCCCTGCTCCATCCCTCTGATCATCCTGGTGGCCTCCTCTGGACTTTCTCCAACAGCTCCATGTCATTTCTGTGCTGGACCCCGGGGCTGGATGCAGCTCTGCAGGTGGGGTCTTACCAGAGCAGAGGGGCAGAATCACCTCCCTCGCTCAGGCCACGCTGCTTTTGATGCAGCTCAGGACACAATTTGCTTTTTGGGCCATATTCTCATATTCTGGGCCATATTCTCACTGCTGATCCCCTTCTTCTTGCCTAAAAGAAAAAAAAACACACTCAGACCTCTGTGTCCAGAATCCACTGAGGACAAATCCTGCACACAGGTGATCAAGGCCATGAGAGTCATTTCCAGAAAGACTTTTTCATCCAGTGCTTCTACCTGCATGTTTCAGTAACACCTGCACTACTGTGATGTGTCATCTGAAGAGCTCAAAGCACCTTATAGGTTCAGGTTTAGCTGATGGATAGCAGTCACTGAAAGAAGGAAGGATTCCCATCTGCAGGCACATCAGGAGGTACCTGAATGGATAAAATGACTTGCTCAAGGTCAGAAAAAGGGTTGATGGCAAAGCTGGAGGAGAACACTGAGAGGTGAATTAATACGTCCTGATGGCAGCCAGCTGCCTTGCTGCAGCTGTGCTCGGAACATTGATCTGATTCTTGTGGGTACGAGGGAACTTCTCTAGACAAAGGATCTCACATAAAATCCAACCATTTATCAGCCCTCGAGAGAAGCAAACTGTGAAGTGTTGGGCTGTCACCACTGTAATGCAGGCAGCAATTGCTAGGCACTAAAGTGGTCATGTTTCCATAAAGCCTTGGTCCTGTGGAAAAACTATTTGCCAGACTCTTAGCTCAGTAAGCACATATTCTGGTCACAGAGTGCTTCAGCCTGCAAACCCTCCAGTGCTCATGCTTTTTTAAAATGCAGTATTCAAGGACTTTGCATTTTGACTTGCTAGTCATGTTTCTGGAAGCAGAAGCTCCTAAATTATAACGCAGTCCCCAGAGGCCTGAAAAGAAATGTACAGCTTCAATACCTGCAGCACAAGGGGTGCAAAAGGTTGCTTCAGAGGCAACCTATAAACTTGGCAAACTAAGGATAAATTAAAAATGAATGAGTTAAAAAACTTCATACAATGTTCTTAAGATATGCTTTAACATTTGATCAACCCTGTATTGGTCAGGTGGTTGGACTAGATGTTCATTGTAGGTCCCCTTCAACTGAAATATCCTATTCTAGTCTATTGTAAAAAAAAAAAAAAGAAAATACAAGAGCCCAAGGTGTGGAGATTATGGTATAAATCCATACTCTTTTCCACCATCCATCTATTCCCATTGGAGTTGTTCAGTAGCAGTAAAGGGAGAGTAAAAACCTCACCAAGGTGCCCTGCACATCTCTGATTCTCCCAGCACTGCCTCAGCTGGTGGCACTCAAAGGAGATAACAAAACAAATCGCAGCTTCCTTCCCAGGTGGATAAATATTAAAACAACTGCAGGAAGGGGTGAGCAGTAATTCACTGCCCACAGCTAGAACAGAGATACCTCAATCTCCTCTGGAGTCTTCTTGGCAGAGCCAATAAAACCCATCCCACCATGAGGTCACACAGGGGAATGTATCAAAATGAATAAATCATCAAGTCTGGTGAAATACTTCAGAGGGTGAAAATTTATTTCCCCTTGGCTGGTCCTTGCTTTTATGTCATCTTGAAGTGCCTTTTTTTCCTTATCCTTTCTTACACAAGACCACAAGTACCTTTGTCTCCCCTGCAGGGACCCGAACATAATTAAAAGGTCACTGCTAGATCAAAATGAATATGCTTTTAAAAAGAAGCATCTCCCTCAGTTCCCAATCATGCCCCAGTAAAGCTGTAATAAAAACCATGCACGGTTCACCTGCATGATTTTTATCATTTATCAGAGCATATTGAAAAACAGAATCATTCTTCTTCCACCAGTCACTTGTTCCTGCTAGTTTTACACTCACTGAAGCAGTAATAGTGCCAGAGCTTGCAAGGAAATATTTAAACACTAATTAACTTGTTAATTCTGTGTGTGGGCAGGCCCCTTGTTCCCTGTAGAGCACAACTGATTTTTGAGATATTTGTTTGGGATTTCAGGGTGTTTGCATATTGTGTATGGCTCCCTGTGTATGTGCTGGTATGTGTGTGGGATGCCTCTGGCTGTATTTGCCTGCAGCTGAGCCTGCACCACATTCCCCTTGGAACAGGCAAGTTTTCCAATATGAAAGTTTAAAAGAACCCTAATCCTCTCCTATTTTATTTCAGCCACTGGATAAAAGGCAGCAGATCGCATGGCTATTCCATGGAGCTGTGTTATGGTGGCACAACAAATGTGTGTCCCTCCTGGCTGTGGGGTGCTTGGGGAGATCAGTTTTCAGCATCTGTCCAACAGCAGCTCAGCCTGGAGCAGTCACGCACTGCAGAGGTTTTCCTGTTCGATTTTTCCAATAAACAGATCTGCGGGGTGTTGCTAACACCAATCTGATTTTCTCTGGGAGCTGGTTAAGCAGTGGCTAGAATCTGTATGAACAGTGAATAAATTTGCTTGTGTTTCCATGCTCCCTTCCCATCCTGCTTCCTCTTTGAAAGTCCTGGTCTAGTGGAAGGTGTCCCTGCCCATGGCAGGGGGTTGGACCTGGATGATCTTGAAGGTCCCTTCCAACTCAAACCATTCTGTAATTCTGTAAGTCAGCTCTGCTGTGGCACATCAGAAATGGCTGGGAGAACAATATCGAGACTCTGCACTCAACCTGCATAGAAAATACATCCAGACCATATTTCCATGTGTTGCATGAGAAACCCTTACAGAAAGTAAGTTCTTAATGCAAAATTCAGACCTCAAAGCATTAAAAAATGTTGGTATTATGAAAAGATTTTTAAATGGTTTGTTTTGAACAACTGTGGCAATGGCTGTGTCTCAGAAATCCAGTTTATGATGTGGCCCTTTCTGTCCCAAAGCTGCCTGGACAGGAGTTCTTGTGCATACCCATTTGTAGCAGTTTTTTCTCACCATTAAAGACCAGGGTGCTTCCAGGGGGAAAACCAGGCCATGGCTTTGTAGCTAGAACTCATGGAGAAGACAGGGACACTCGTGCACAGTTCAGGTGGAATTGTTGTCACTGAACTTTAGGTGCAATAGTTTTATTTCTTGGTACTGGGGCAAAGACTTTAGATGCTTTAGGGACAAGAAGGCTTTAGTGACATGGGAGGCACCTGTGCTGCAGAGAGCTGAAGCTGGGAGAGGTAAGTCCCACCCTTTGGGAATAAACCCTGTTTCCAGCCCCAAGGAATGCTGAGGTAGCACTCAAGGACTTGTTGCTTCACGCCTGCCTGACGGGAGACTGGAGGCACCTGAAAATAGCTCAAAGCAGCCCAGCTGCTGTTATCTCCTTCAAGTTTCCCCCTAGAGCAAGAGCGAGGTGCTACACGGAGCCTCCGGCTCTGCTCCTGCAGCCTGCAACACACAGCCTCCTACAGACACTCACCCAGATGTTTTGAGGTACAGATGTGCCCTTTGCAGGGGAGAAAACACCCACCCGTGATTTCATTCAGTTTTTCCTTTGATTTGCTTCCTTCTGTGGGATTTGTCATAACACTTCCAAGAGAACCATATATGTAACGTGGGTAAAGCTGAGCATTAACCTTAAATGTTTTTCCTCCTCGTTATGTTGCACTTAATAGTGCCCAGTTCCACTCCCTGTGTGCTGAGAGCAGGAATTACCCAGTAAATGTCAGCAGAAGCCAATGTTTAGGCTTTTATTATCACTTGATAAACCCATGTAATCCCTATTAAGGCTGCAAGGAGTTCTATGTGTATATCAGGGGAAAAAGGGACCATTTGCTCTCAGGAGCATGTAACCAATTAAAAATTTAAGAGCATATAGTACATAATTGTATCAGACTGTAGGTTAATGCTCCTGAATGAAAAAGGCAGATGAACTGAAATGCTTGTACAGAACAAGAGAATCCCTGGCTGCCTCTGTGCAGTGAGCCTGTGTGCTCTCTCTGAATGGTCCCAGTATTCCCTGCTCAGGCTCACTGCAGGGTTGGGGGCTGATGGAAACAGGCAAATCTCTGGCTGTGACCTTGGCCAGGATCTGCTGAGCAGGAAACAATGCAGGGAAAGACAGGACAAGCCTTGGCACCTCTGAGCCAGATTCACATCCTCTGCTGAGCTGGTGGTTTGTGATGTGGTTTTACTCCCCAGTGCAAGCAGCACCGATGTCCTACTCCCACCTTTCACCACACAACAGCCTCTTGCAACCATCGGAGAAGATCAGGTTTAGGGCAGGCTGCTCTCCTGGGAAGATCCCAGTACCAGCAGAGCCTGAATTCCCGTTGATACCAGATTCCAGAGCAGTTCCAAAATGTGTGCCTGCAGGAAGGGTGTCACCTCCCTGCAAGCACAAAGCCATCAGCCACTGGAATGGTCCAAACAGGATGCTCATGGGGGGCTAACCCGGAGTAGAAAACACAAATCCATACTTTCTGCTTCCTATATAATTGTGTTTCAATACACAAGACTGGTGTGGAGCTGTGTTAGGATTAATATAACTGTAAGTAGCCAGTCATCTTCGTTGAAGACACAAATAATTGAAATTACACAAAACTCTATCTGTCCCTGCCCAAACAAAGGCATGTGCAGGACGCATGGATGGAAAACACCTTCCATGGAGCTGAAAAAGAAGTCCCAGCCTCTGGCATAAAGATGGTAAGCACAGTCCCAAGGAAAAGGACCAAGAATTAAGTTTTTTTATTGCTTCTTCTCCAGATCAAGGAAAAGAAACCTCCTAAATTTTTGGAAATAAAGAGAATGGGACCAAAGAAATACCCAGCTCTGCTGCAGGTTTGATATCTACCTAGGAAAAACTCACAGGAATTAAAACCTCGTATTTCAGTTAATGTACATTTCTGGCAATCATTACATTTTATGGCAAAATCCATGGGCAAGTGCACAGTCATGCTTTTTAGCGTGACTATCAGCTTATTCCCATTTCCTTAAAATCCTTCTGTGGTTTCAGAATGCCCCAGCAACAAAATCCCAACCTTTAAAGTTTCTGTCATGTGATTTACACCCCTGCAGCCACTGCTGGTTTGAATTTCACATCCATTCTGGAAGTGAAAGTTGAGCTGATTTTTTTTTTCTTTTATGATAAAAGAGCAGCCACTGAATTAATAGCAGGTCAGTATGAGATATATTAGAACGTGGTTTGGCATTTCTGCTGAGAATCTCCTGTCATCTCCACCACCACCCACAGACGCCATAGCAACCACACTGCAGAGGGGCTCGAACGTGCTGCTACATGAATGCACGTCTTGTTTTGCCATTGTGATGCTGAATTCATTTCAGCTGCAGTCGCTCCTCCCTGGAAAGCTTCGTTTTCCCTCTGAAGAGAAAATAAACAAACAGCTCCAATTTTGCCCTTTTGGAATGTAGCAGTTGTGTAGGATTCAGCTGAGCGGGCAATTAAGGAAAAAGTCCTCAAATTATCTCTTGCACTTGCACAGAAGCTTTTAGCAGTGCCATAAGAAAGTTGTCTTTACAGTCTGCACGAGGTTCAACCAGAAGAAGCAAGAATTTCTTGAGAAGTTACTAAGAACAATACTTGTTTATTCACCAGTGTTTGAATATTTAAGTAGTTAATGCAATTATTCTTAAGTATAACAGCCTGAGTTTCAGCAGAGCTGCCTAAAGCTTGTGCAAGTCAGTAATTTGCTGCAATTAAAAATATGCAGCTTGCAAAATACAGGAACATTGTTTTTAGCACATTCTTATAATGTGTTAAAGACACTTTTAAAGTGTGCTAAAGAATCCAGCTTGTTCTTCAGCATGTACTTTCTTCACAGTTTGTTCTCCTATGAAAAGCTACCTCCAACGGTGTGGGCTTTTCTCAGCTACTGTCGTAATCCCACTCTGTTACACCCACTTCCAACTTCTCCATATCCCTGTAGATCACTTCCAGGCATGAATTAATTACTCCAATCCTTGTAGGGATCATTAGTCAAATATGTCTCTCAAACACTGCCTTGCATATTGTCCGAGGACAGCCCTAAATCCAAGAACAAATTGTTCCTGTTACGTATTCACCGTTTTTGTTTTTTTCCCCTCATTGTGCTTCCAGCCATCTCCCAGCAGAGTTGAGTAGAAAACCCCCACACAAAGGGAGGGACTGCACTGCAGCCAGATGGAGTCATCCTGATGTGAACCACCCATCTGACCTTTGTGTAACTGTCGTGTTTGGCTGCTGGCCAAAAATGATGGGATAAGAGGTCTCCAAAAGGGGCAGGTAGGACAAGGGAAATAAATGCTGCTGAGATACGGGCCCAGTAAATAACTTATTTTTAATGTCTTTCTCATGTACAGCGTTCCAAAGTGTTGCTGCTCTCCAGCCTTCTCCTTTTTCTCTTGCTCAAGATGGTCAGTGCATAATCCTTCCTGGATTTTGGGGAAAAGGCACAGCAGTTCACTGCCTGAGCCTGTGAGCTCTGTCTCTTGGTTTAGCTTCTCTCTTGAGAGATCAGACAAGAGCTTTGGGAGTGCTTGTCCTGAGACACGCTATGCCACCAGATTCACATCTCTCAAACAATGCAACATTTCTTTGGCACCAGGATCAGAACAGAGACAAAAACCACAGAATGAAAACAGAGCTGGAGGATCCTGGCCCCAAATTCTTTGGCCACATTCACACTGAAAATCTGGTGTGCAACAGGCTCCTGGTCCCTGGCTGAACCAGCTGGGAGGACCTGTTAGAGCGTGCTGTCGCTCTGGTTGGGCCAGGCACCCGGACTCCTCTTTGAGAGAAAGGTCAGTGTGTCCCCCTGCTAAGGTGGCAGGACATGGCCAAGGTGTGCACCTGGTGTGGGAACTCAGACCAAGGCTGGCGGCATGGGACATTCCTGTAAGTGAGACTAAAGACAAGAAATACTGGATTTCTCCCTGGAGGTCCTTGGATCAGTGTCCAGCCACCCCTTAGCTTTCTTTTGAGGAGCTAAATGGACCAAGCTCCTTAAATCTCTCCCTGCAAGTCATCTTTCTCAGACACGTGTACATTGTTGTGCCTCCTTCTGGAGCTGTCTCCAGCTTTGCAGCCTCCCACTTGCTTTGCGGATGCGAGAGCAGGGCACAATGGGTTGGCAGCAGTTCCAGGAGACGGGGAATACCCAGACAACATTATCACCCTCTTCTCCCTGGATTTCCTCTGCTTATACATACAAAGATTAGGTCAGTTCATGGACAGTTGATTACTCACCATGACTTGCAACCCTTTTTTGGTCATGACTTTCCAGTGTAGAACCACCACAGCCCCACCAGGCCAGTATCTTCTTTCTCCAATGTTGTGACTTAACTTGGTTTACTTGCGTACCTTCAGATTGCCAACTACCCGTTGGCATGAGTGACCTGATTCCTTCTTTTGACCATTTTCCCAGCCTTTTTCATCTGAAAAATTTGTTGATAATGATTTAAAGGGGTTTTTCCTAAGTTGTTGATAAAATACGATAGTCTAGAGCCAAGAAGTAGTCCCTATGGGATCTGTCCAAACACACACCCACTCAAAGAAAATTTCTCTGGTTATAATAATATTTAAGACCTGAAGTTAGCCAATTCTTAATCTATTTAATGTGTTTCACAGTGGCTTTGTATTGTTTTAGTTACTTCATCAACATTTTGTACTGTTACAAGACAAATTTCTTACAGAAGCCCAACATCAATTCCCTCATCAGTCAGACTTGAAATCTAACACAAAACTCCCCTGAGCTGCATTAAAACTGGGGTAATGGGAGATACAGAGTTAAACTGCTACATTTGGGTATCAGCAGCAAGGTGGGCACACCAGCACAGCACTATAAAAGTTATCTTTGCCCCCACAGCCTTGCTCTTGGCAAGGTGAAAAGCTGCTGCAGACAGTGCTGGTGTTTCATGTCTCTTCAGAAGCTGGGCCACATGATCCACTGAGAGATGTCCTGGAGGACAGTCTGATTTTCCAGGACTAATGCCACCCCTTTGTAACCAGAGAACCTCTTGTTTGTAATTTCATAAAGGATTTGTAAGCTGAAGGTGTTTGAAAAGAAATCTGGCATGTTGGAGGTAACCTCAGCCTTCCATTCAGGTATCAACAAGTGCAGCACCTCAGTGACTGCTCCAGCACTTGGAGGGCAACATGGGTGGAATGAAACTTGGAGACAGGATGTTTATCCTCTTCCTTCAGGGTGTTTGGTATGATTTTTATCAGGGGATTAGATTATCAGATTGTCTTTCCTTTCTCCAACTGCAGCAGCACCTCACATGCATGATATGCTCCTAATGTATTTGCCCTGATGGAGAAGGAAGGAATAGGGTTTAGGTCATGGTACATATTTTAGTGACCTGTAAGTGGTATGGTCAGCACAAATTCAGTCATTTCCTCAGGTGCCAAGAGAGTAATTTAAAAAATTGTTCTTTTCAAAGACACCTTTGAACCCAGAGAAAGGACCTGTAGAATTTGCTCATCTGCTGCAGCAATGAAATTCATGTGTTTGCAGCAGCCTTGGATGTCTTGGCTTCACCTAAAGGTAGACAATGAACAAATTATATATACACACAAAATTAAAATTAAACAGTTGTTATCTGGATTTAGATTTGAGAATGAACAGGATGCTAATGAGATAATGTCTAGGCATGACATGGTCTCAGTTCTTGGCACAAGAATGCATAATCATGTCTTCTACACTGCCTGAACTACACTGAGGACAGACTCTAAAGATACCTTTTCAATATTCCATACCTATTTATTTCTATACATTTATTAGGATGAGATTATTTATAATTTCAATGTTTCTTAGCATACTTAAATTCTGATTTAATGCTTGTATATAACTTAAAGTTCCAAAGACCATGAGAAAACAGGAAACACTGGCACAGGGAGCTTAACTCAGCAAGGGCAAGGCTGTTCCACGGGGAACTGGATCTGCTGCCTAGAGCTGACTCGTTTGTGGTGAAGCCCAATAACACTTTCAGGTTCAGTCTGATTGCAAAGCAGGGATTTTTCAGCAGCAGCAGCCAGAACAGAAACCATTACAGGGATGAAACGGGAAGGCAACATCTCTGCAGCCAGGCTTTGATACATGCTAATATGCAACTAGGGGAAGCTGTGATTTCAGGACCACATGCAAATCTCATTCCAACCACAGCAGCCACCCAGCACAAGGTGGGTAATGGATGATCTGAGTTCTTATCACTCAGCAAAGTCTTTGGGGAGGAGTTCATTCATAAAAATAACAGAAAAGAAAAGGAAGATCAGCTCTGAAGGGATGAGCAGGTGGGTCATTTGGGAGATGGAGCAAATCCTCTCCTGGTGATCTTCTTGCTGCACCTGTAGCTCCCAGTGGTTCCAAGAGTCCAACTCTGCTGAGAGCAGGAATCATGAGGCAGAGCTGCATTTTTTTCTCCTCCCCTGATCTCCAGAAGGGATTGAAAAAAATTGTTGCTGCTGGTAATCATTAATCACTCGGAAACCAAACCTGGCCTTGCAGAACTAACAGTGCAGTCAGAGCACTGGGAAAACTAGGAGGGGGAAGAAAGTGGTCAGATGGTTTCTAGATGTCTCAGATTTGGGGGTTCCCATATTTCATTTCTGTGATTTTCTTTTAGTCTCATAAATTACACTCTTGAGAAGCATTTAATTTTGCATGACCTGCATTTTTCTTTGGACAGTTACATCCAAATATTTAAATTTATTTTTCCTCATTTGCTCCTGAGTGAGGAATAACAAAGAAATAATAATGGCAACCTGCTACTCTCTCATCTATCTGCTGATTCAGTCTGCTCCAGCTGAGAATGAATGAACCTGTGTTGTGCTACCTAAAACAGGGGAAAAATCCCTGTTGCAAAGCTCTGTGCTCACCACCAGCTCCAAAGCCTCTTGATCTTCACTGGGACAGGCAGGGAGCTGTTTAGAAAGCAGAAAGTCCCAGTATAAACTGGTGGATGCAAACTAAAGGATGCCAGTTGGATGCTGAAGTTTCTTTCTGGATCATTGGCTTTTTACAAACTTTCTATCCTGTGATTCCTCTGTAAAAATGTTGCTTAATTGGAACATGAAGTTCCTTTTGCTGATCCCTCTCCAGGCTCCTGAAGATGGATGGATAAACATGTGCGTGGTCAGTGATGGTCAGTGATGATCAGTGATGCTGCTGAGAAATGTCCACATTTCAGCCCCACATTTGCTGTCAGAGGGAAGGTGCTGGATCCTCGGGAGGGGTGGTTTTGATGTCCTTCCCTACCCACCCTCAGAGTGCACTCTTCACTTCCATGTTCAGGCTCTTTCACTCTCTGAGGTCTTCAAAGGTGTAAGAGCGAGTTGTGGAAGCTGAATTTTCCTGACACACTCTCAGCTAAAACTCCTGAGCCATCTCTTTTAAAGTTCCTGTAGCTGTCATTTTTATACATCTTTTATGCATGTTTTTAGTTTCTCCTTCGGGTCTTTGCACTGGTGTAGAGTTGTAGCAACCAGCAGTCGTTTGTGGCTGGCACAAGCACGTGTGAGGGAAATGGAGAGGAACATTTGTTTGGAGAGGAAATAAAGGTGAACAATCACATGGACCTCACAGACGTGTTGAAACACAATAAAACACAGATGGTTTCAACTTTGGCACCGAGAGAGTGACGTTGTTTAAACACAGGCATTTAAAGACCATACAGATAATTTCCAGAGACGAGAAAGATAATGCTGTGGTCTACTTTGCAGCTTGGACGTGCCTCCAGTCTAGCAGCACCTCCTCCGTGTGTGGAAGGCTGCCTCGCCTTTTGCTATCTGGCAGGTGGGTGTCTCCCTGCCCTGGGCTGGCTGTGGGATTTTCCCAGCTGAAACTTTGAAGTTGGCTCTTTCGCCTGTTCTGTGATGTGGCGATGTATGTTTATAATTTGTGAAGCACCTCAGGGTGAAAGGCCTTCTGTAAATGCTGTTATTCATCAGGGAATAACTGGGTCTGTCCTTTAACTGTGAGCTGGAATCGTTCCCAAACCCCACTGCCACATTCAGCTGTTTATTATTTTTACTAGAGCAGCGCCCAAGGATGAAATGGGGTGGGGGTGCCTTGTGCTGAACGCTGTGTGAATATAAATGTCATCTTCTCACTGACAAGAGAGGAAAAGGCTGTGGGAAGGGAAGTGTTTTATGCACTGTGTCTGAGAGTCTTTCTTTCCCAGCTCAGCAAGGACAATCAGAGACCAGGTCTCTACATTTTCCCTCAGACCTAACCTAAAAGTGAGGTCTACAATGAGAACAGCCCCATCTGAGCAGCTGGACTCCCCTTTTCACTGATGATGGCAAAGACTCATCCCAGGGGCAGTTCACCCAAGCAGGTTCAGTGCCAAATTTGAGATGAACCGCATCCTTCCTGAATCTGCTTCTCTTCCCTGATTAAATCATAAACCAAATCCAGATGTGGACACTTACAGGAGTGTTGCAGGTTGGGATGAAAGGAGCACCCAGGGAGAGAGACTGGGTGCTCCCTGTGGGCACCTGTGCCCTGTGCCCTGTGGGCAAACCCCACAATACCAGTCTGTATAAACAGAAAGGTCCCTCAAGACATGTTGCCTCAGCCTTGGGGCTGAGCCACACACCAACCTCCAGCTCCATTCCCTTTTCATTGGCTTTACAGGAGATAAAGCAATCAAAGAAGATCTGAACCCTCCCAGCTTGAAGGAGTAGTGTAATGGTGGGAGTGTGCACATCCAGCCAGAGCAGGACAAGCAGAAATACTGCAGTGAATTAGATGTTGTGTGTCTGACAAGAGACCAGTCAAAGCTGCAACAAACCTCCATTTATCCCCATGGGAATGTAGTATGTCTTATAGGATGCCAAGGATAGTATTCATGTTAAAAACAAACAAAAAAAGGTCTTCTGTGTGAAATTAGTACTGAGTGTTAGTGCCTCACAGAGGGATTTGGACTCTCTTAGGTTTTTTGGGCTGCAGCTCTCTCAGGGCAATTGCAGCCTTGCTAAAAGTGCACCTGCTTAAAGCTGTGACAAACCATTATGGGTTTAATTCCATGATTAGCTAAAATGCAGCTTCCAGAGCCAGCACTTTGGGGCTGGAAGTTTAGCATGAAGAGAAGTGCCTGTGGCTTCCCTGCTTCCTGGCTCCTACTGATTTAGAAAGGTTCCAGCAGATCCTCTCCTCCTTTTGGCATTTGGACATCCATTTTTTGGCAGGGCTCCACCGTATCAGCAGTGTATAAAAATACAGAATAAAACAAACATAACAGAAGGAAGTACTTTTGAACAGCACACAAGGCCCTCCTGATGAAAACAGGGCCAGCTTATTTAAAGATCTCACCTCCAACCCTCTTACCTGTTTCTGCTGCCCATTCTTTTGGGTTTCACAATGTCCAAGCCTCTTCACTAAGTTGAGACCAATTTCTCTTGAGATGGGCCCAGGCTCTTGGAAGCTGGTAGGAAAAAATGGAGATATTAGATAGATAGTAGATATTAGGAAGAAATTCTTTACTCAGAGGGACCTGAAACACAGGGAAATATTTCCCAGAGATGTGGTGGATCCCCCATCCATGGAAACATTCAAGGCCAGGTTGGACAGGGCTCTGAGCAACCTGATCTAGTTGATGTCCCTGCTCATTGCAGGGAGCTTGGACTGGATGAACTTTAAAAGTCTATTCCAACCCAAACTGTCTTATGATTCCATGAATTGCAGTAAGATTTTAACTCTTCCTGGTCTGGTTGAGGATTTCAAAGATGCTTTGCTCTGATGAGAGAACTACTCCCCAGCTCTCCCCAGGGAGAGGGATACCAGTATCTGGTGTAGTGCTGGTTTGAACTGGTCCCATTCCCTTCTTGCTGTGCTTATGAAGAGTGTTTTCAGAGACTTTGAGGAAGTTTTGGTTATTTCAGTAATGCCTGCCTGCTACTCCTGGAGCAGTTACTGCTACACCTCCTCTCTGGCCGGTTTACATCCGCCTGGACCAAAAAGCTGCCATGGATAAGGTGGTGTCTGGTACCACCATGTGTGTTTTTCTGCCCCTAAATCCCATGGACCTGCCAGGGCTCAGCTTTGTGAGCAAAACCACTGCAGATGCACTGCACCAGGTGCATCACCAAGCACAGACTTGTCCTGCTGCCCATCAGCTTTGCAGCACTAAAATTTGTCACATCAGTACCACGTTGCATTGCCTTATTTTCCCACTAGTAATTTATTCTTTGGACTTTGTGCTGATATTTAAAACACCCAACAACCAAATGTAAACACACGCTCTGACTCAGTCGTGGTGTACTTTAAAAGACACAACCTATAAACATCCTTTCCTGCTGAGGCCCAAACAAAGGCAAAGGGTTTTCCTCCGAGCAGGATGCTCAGAAGGTTGGCTCTGAATGTCTTCTGCAGATGCTGTAGAGTCCCCTGCAGCTCTCTACTTTTATCCTATTTCTTCTATGAATTTTATTTATTACTCCCCAGATGTCTGACTGACAATGTTTGATAGCACTCCTCAGTCACGCTGCCTGGTGCAGCAGGGCAGAGGCAGTGGTTTGCCTAAAAGCAACTTCCAAAATGCCGCTGGCAGATTTGTTTTATCCATCAAGGCAATTCACGTGCCCAAGCAAATTGTTTAATTTCCAGTGGCTGTAGGAATACTTTGCTTCTTCATTCTTCATGTTTCTGACAATGACAGGAATTGCAAATATTTATTAATGAAAAGAAATTGGATATAATTGGCAAAATGGAGTGAGAGGAGGCTGATTTGTATGACTGGAGCATTAAAACTGCTGACTTGAACCTGTGTGTGAACAGCAGTGTGTGCCCAAGAGAAAAGGTGGAAAAAGAAAGGAAAAGAGACCGTGACCCGTTTAGCTGTTAAATGCAGAGATATTAAAGCTGTAACTATCAAAGCTGGGGGGTGCAGTGAGAGGTGAGTGTGTGGTGCCTGTAAAGGGGATTACGGACCGTGGGTTCACATTAAGAGGTAAGCTGCTCCCGGAGCTTTTATCCGTAATAAATGGAAAGAAATACCGGGTAATGGGAGATTTCAATCATAAAGATGTATGCTGGAAGTCTCATATAACCAGAAATAAATCTCTTTGAAGTTCCTCAAATGATGTGTGATCACTTTCTAGCCCAGGAGATATTGCACCCAACACAAGATAACAGTATTTCAGATTCCATTCTGACAGATTGGTTGGTATCTGAGGAACATATGGCTGGGACTCCGTTTCAATAGAGGCAGAGGATGGACCGGCACAGCAATGAATATATTGGGTAGCTCCAAAGGGATAATTTTCCAGGATTGAAGCAGCATAAAAAGAATGAAAGTTGGGCTTTCTATAAGAGGATTTTACCAACTGACCAACCACCTTGATTTCACAGTGATGTGAGAGGGCAATTTCGATTAAAATCCCATCCTGCTAAAAAGGCAGGATGTCATTCAGTATGAGATAAATGACTTAATAAACTGATTGGGACAAATAAAATCTACATTAAAGTGGACTGATGCAAAGCAATGCTATCCCCACACTGAAGGGAAAGCTGGGAATTTTGGCCTTTGATGGCTGAAACGCTGCATCCCATTTGTATGTTCAGGTTTAGAAAAGGTTGAAGACTGGGCTGAGCTGGTGTTGGTGGAAGGGAGAAGCTGGAGACAACACCAAGGACCACCAGAAATGCTTTGTAGCCAGATGTAGGAGCTCTGTCTGTTTAGTTTATCCAAAAGAAGCCAAGGGGTGACATCCCATCTGTGCCCGTGTGCTTTGTGGGGGAAGCACCAGGTAACTGGGTCAGGAACAAGGCTAAAGGAGGGGATTGTGCTGTGCACTCTTGGAATTGAGCTGGTGGTTCTTCCTGCCTTTAAGAAACCTCTGAGTCTGCAAGATGCTGGTGAGAACACTGGTGATATTTGATTAGACAAAGTTTATTCAGTGTTCCACGCCGTTTCCTGGAGTGATGCAGCATTGTCTGCCACAGGGAGCAGACTCAGCAGGGTGCTGGGTGAGGCTGGTTCCAGCAAGATGCACTTGAGGAATGGGCTCTCTGCTGAGCCTCCTGATCTATCAAACCCCATGTTAGAGCCTGTAGGTAGGAATTTTGGGTCCTGGAGTCTTGGCATGTTACTAGGAGAATGGGAAAAGTAAGTTCAAAATCAGAAATACTGTGAAATGGCAAAATATTGTGGAAAAGGCTGGAGGTTTTATGCAAAGCTGCCTTTATCTATGCCACTACATCCCCCTCAGGGGACCTGTATCCTCATCTCAGCTCTGCTGAGTGGCAACAGGCAAGTCCCTACCTTCCCATGTGTCCATTGCCTGGCTATAACACAGTATTTTAAAGAGCAAATTGGCACTTCCTGTGCAGAATGTCTCTTTAAGTGCTTGTTCTTGTGGTTACATGATGATTCCAAAGCAGGAGAAAGTTTCTTTCCCTTTGCACCAATAATTGAACTTATCTAGAATGAGACATTGATGGGCTCTGGAAAGGCAGAAGGAATGATGTCTAAACTGGCCTGAAATTCAGGCAACAGCTTGTAGCATCTCCGAGAGCCTCTGAGTACTTGTTACTGTGTCTTCTGCCTTCAAAATCATGAAGGAAATCAAAGAGAGAAATCTGTGAAGTTTTTGCAAGGGGTCAGATAACTTTATTTCTTAGGAGTTCTCTGGTAAACAAAGCTTTCGTATCTTTTTTCCCCCCAATTGCAGGCCGTTTCTTGAACTCACATATAATACTGGATCATCTGTCTCTTATTACAGTGCTTTCCCAGGGAAAGGAGGGATGAAAAAACATTTAGGATCTCTCTGGCACTTCAGAAGGGCTATTTCCCAGTGGGTCAAGAGGTCTGTTTCGGAAAACTGGAAGGAAGTGCCTTGACCTTGCTGAAACTCATCCATCTGCAGAGCTCAGTTCCTACAGGTGTAGAATTCAGACCTGCAGTAAGACCTTATGTGCTCACAAATCCCTCATGGTCCTCGTGCCAAAGAGCCTCTGTGCTGAGGGGCACTGAAATACTTGTTCCCAGCCATTCTGCCCTGGATTTGAGAGAGAAGAGCCCCAAAAGACTGAAAACACCACCAAGTGCAGCATGGAAAAAACTTGCACGAAAAGTTCAGCTGTGGCCATGAGATTTAATTCATTTGAACTGCTAGACATGGACAAATTCACTTACTCTGGCCTAACACCCCTTGTTTTATTTCTAACATGGGAAGGGCACAGGGGCTCTTTGTCTGTAGTAAGTGTTAGGAAAGTTGAAAGAAAAAGGGGAAGAATAAACCCCTTCAGCTCCCCATGGCTAATCAGGTATTCACCTTGAACGAGTACTAATGAAAGCAGCACCACATCAAAGGGTGGCTCCAGTTGACAAGCTGGCTCCAGTTGAGAAGGTTATTAAAAAATTTAAGAGTAACAGGCGGCCCCCGACCAGCAGAAGCGACTGCATTTCACACTCTGTTCTGAACAGAGAAACGAAGCCCCGTGCTCGTCTGCTCAGCTGCCACCTGCTCTGGGGCTGCCACCATCAAAAAGAGGCACTGGGGGAGCTGTCCTTGCAGGCAGGAATGATTTTTTTTTTGCTCAGGGACTCACTATTTCTCTTGCACTCTTCATACAGACATTACCAGAAGGTAACAAACCCACCAGTGCTGACTTGATTTTTGGTGCATCAGTGATAGAGAACTCCTTTCTGTCACAGCAGTAAAAATATGTTAAATACACAGAAGGAAAGAACCCAAACATCCCACTTGCAAACACAGTGGATGAAAAATATGTGGTTTTGTGATAGCAGCTCACTGGGAATGGGATACTTCCAGTTTGGCCTCCAGCTATACATAAATATAAGTGGTGAGGAGGGAGTCCCAAGCTGGGATGGAGCCACTCCAGTGCTTGTAGGTTACTTCTGCTGCCACAAAATGGATATTTATATCAAATAGTGCTGCAGGTGAAAAGCTCAGCCTCTTTGCCAGGGGCAAAGACAGGGCACCTTCATATCCCTCCATCCTGAACTGCAGGATCATGCTCCAGACACGCTCCTTTTTAAGTCAAGAGCACTGAGATTTCTTGGTGTATGAGCTTGAAGGAATCTTTATTTCTACCACCACTGGGGAATTTTCCCCTCAACTTCAATAGCATAAATGCATACCTGCAGGCTTGTACACTTGGAGACTGGGGTAAAATTCTTCTCACATTAAAGGCTTAAAATCCTTAGTTTTTCTACCATTTTAGACTTCTGTTATCTGTCATGAGGCCCTTCGAGTGCAAGCTGAAAGCAGCCAGGGTTTTATCTACAAATAATGGCACAGCCACCCTGAGCTAAGTGATGCCTAATGTTGGGCCATTCCTTTAGTCAAAAACTCCCTGTAGGGCATCGACATCCAGATTTCAGAGTAATCTGATGCCAAATGAAGCCACAAGAATCTGCTCTATTGCACACCTCAATCACATCATCTTAGAAAATAAGAGAACTCTCTTTAGGTCCTGCTGAACTCCCGCTATGGAAGATTCCAGGGACTGAAATGGTTGTCCTGAAAGTGTAAGGTCCCTCCCAAGTCACATGGCAGAAGGAAATGTGTCTGCTTGTGGTGGCTGTTTTGGGGATGTTTTTGGTGGGCTGTTTTTGCTCACCACTATTTTACGAAAATATCTGCACCTGTGAAATTGAGGAAGGAAGGCTCCAGAGCAGCAAGAGGAGGCACCAGGCACCACCGTTTGGATGGAAGGGACAAGGTTTCTAACAGAAAATGGCATTTTGGCCCTGAATGACAGGGAGGAAATAAAAACACAGAGAGCAATGACAGTCTTGGCCATTTGTGTCTTGCCTTGCCAGGGAAAATAGGAGTTTGACTACACAAATACACTGAAATGTGCCAATTTTACCTGGTTCTGTCATCGATTTCTTTTTCATCCTGAGTTTTAATAACCACGTGGTTTGTATGAACTGAGCATGAGCTCACTTCAGTCTCCCCACGGTGTTGTAGTTTACGTGGTTCACTGATTTTCCGGAGCCTGGCTGAGGTGCAGATGTGCTGATGCTCTGACTTGCAAAAAAAGAGGCCAACGTGCTTCAAAGTAGTTAATGTATTTATCCTCTTAGTTTCCAGTGAGGTAGACAAATGGGTTTTCCATGTTAAAGAGGGGCATGGAGTCCAAATGGGGAAAAAAGTGTTATTAAGTGTTCCAGAGCTGCACACAAAATATATATTTGTGCATTTCTGTATGTGTGTGTTTTTCTAAATGGTGGATTTGGCTTAGAAAATGTTAAAAAATCCCAACACAGCCAGAAAGTCTAAACTGTGGCTTAAAAATTACTTTTACAGAGGAGTCAGATTAGAGTGATGGAGGGAGCCCCTCAGCCCAGGACTGACCTTGGTGGAAGTGACCTCTCTGCAGCACAAGGGCCTGAACCTCACAGGTCCGAGAGCAGCGTGAACCCCATCTTGCAGGAGACCTTGGAATTCCTGCCTTGGAATTCCCACCCCGGGGCTTGCTGAGGCAGCTCCCTGAGAAGTCTCACCCAGGAAAGCAGGACCAGCACAGCCCATTCCACTGACCTCACCAGGGGTTAAGGGAGGAGCCCTGACCTCGAGCATCCTTTCCCCAGCTGTGTGGGCCGCCTTTGTTTGAGACCTTCATTGTTCAAGTCCTGGAGAAGAATAGGCTGTCCCCAGGAGCGGATCGCAAGAAGAAAGTTGCCACACAGGCAAAAACTGTCCTCGTGTCCTGTTTCCAATTGCTGTTTCCAATAGAAATGGATTTTTTTGAATGCCTGGTTTCAATAAAAAATCCCAGAAAGAAAGAACTGGAGAAGGCATCGCTTTTCATGGAGTGCCAGCAAATTATTGCAAAAAGTTGCTTGTTTTTAAGGAGTTGCATGACCAGGGACAATGCAGGGTATTCGGGGCTGTGCAGACCTGCCAGATTCTGTACCAATTCCGGACTGAGTCCTGCTATTTATTCTTCTCCTTGAAAACGCCCTGGCCTGGGCATTTTTCTTCATCTCCCAAAGCTTCCCCTGCTGCTGGCTCTAGCAAGGACATGGTGAATGGAAGCATCAGATACTGCTCAGCTGCCTAAAGGAGGGCTGAGCCACAGCGGTATTGCTGTATGAAGATATTGATCCTGGCAGCTCATAGACATCACACAGGTGACACAGGTGATGTTGGGGCTGGTGCTGGTTCTCTTTGACCACTGCAAGGTGACGGCGTGGTCAGGGTGGAACCAGCGAACGCTCCACTTCCGCTTCAAATTTCATCAAAGCTGGGCACTCTCTGTCCCTAGCAGCCTCAAAATAACCCTGAGACAAAACGTTGCCAGAATATTACAGAAAGTCTTGAATTTATGACTGTAAAAAATCAAGGATACAGATCTATGCTATATATAAATCACACTGTGGGTTTTTTTCCTCATAATTTACCCTGTTTTTCCAGGGAGTACTGTTTGCTTTGAATTTATCTGCTTTATTTGTACGAAGTTAAAGCCTTCTGGGTTTTGTAGTCACCATCACTCAACTAGTGAGTCCCTCAAGCTTTTCTGCCTTGCACCCTGTAGTAGGTCCTGCTAAATTCCATTTGCACGTCAATTCATGCCACAGAAAGTATCACATCTGCTGGCATGTGGAGTGTGTTCATCCTGGGGTTAAGGAGCTTAGATTCAAGAAATGTAGGATTTTTTTTGTGTTTCAAATGTCACTCTTATTTGGAGCTTTCAGCCCAGACTTTACAAGCTGTTGACAGTGTGCTGACACCAGAACCATTGGTGGGGGCATTTTTGCCACTGAAGCTCTTGTGGTAGGTTCTCTGTCCCTGCTGGCTCCTCTCAAGGCTCAGCAGGTCCCATGACATCAGCAGGGCCAGGACAAGGCAGGATGCTGTATCCCACAGGTACAGGATGCTCTTCCTCCATATAAACACATCAGAAGACTTTGAAGGAAATTTCCATCAAATCTCTCTGTTTCATCCTAAAACAGCTCTTTTTTATGTGCTGTTCTGCCAGTTTGCTATAGAGGCACTGATATGGAGTAACCACCTGAGCATCTTCTGCATTATAACCCTGCATGAACAGTTTCTTCTCTGCAGGATCAGCTGAGAGGCTCCTGTGGGCAATGTCAGGAGAGCCTACAAATACCACAGGCATTTTGCCCAGTTTGGGGCCAGATGGGGTAATGCAACCCCCTAGTGCCAGTGTGGCTCTTGTCCCTGTGAGTTCAAAAAAACTTTGTCAAAAGTTCTAGAAAAACTTTGCTGAAGCAGAAGAACAGATAGTGGAGGGATTGCTGCTGGGGATCTGCAAAACTATTGTTCCCAGTTGGTGGGGAATTGCAACAAAACATACCAAAGTCAGCTGTTTTGAGAAATCTATAGCCACAGGTGCTCCTTGGGCTTTCCTACCCGTGAGTCCATCATGAACCACTCTAGAAAACAAAATCCCTCTTTAGTATGTGGAACAGCAGGGGGGGAGCAGGAGGAAAACTCCTGCTGCACACCCCAGACCACAGATAAATAGAGATGACAATAATAGTGATAAATAGTCATAACAATAGTGATAAATAGAAAAGAAATAGCCATGTGTAGGTGGCAACCAGCAGCAGAAGACAACTCTGTACTTGGCCTTTCCCACCCAGGACACAAAGGAATATGGAGAACCTCAGAGGCAGCATTGCTTCATCCCCTGCTCACAATGTGCAGCCTCAGGGTGTTTTCAAACCCTCCTGGTCAGGAAGAGGGGGGCAGAGTGCGGGAGCTTGGGCAGAATATTCAGGATGACAAATTGCTGAGCTTCTTAGAGGCAATCATAAGCCTTAGGGATGGTGAGGCTCCTAGAGGAAGAGAAGAAGAAGACTCAGGAGGGAGGTTGTGACTGGCTGGACGTCATCCTGCTGTGCTCCCAAAAACTCTGACTTCAGGGAATGGCGTGGGAAGGTGTCCTGCCCTAATGGGAGAAATAAGACAGCTCTGCCTTGAAATGTCTGGGCAAAGATTAAATGCGACTTGCTGGAAGAAAAAAATGCTGTGATATTGTGCCAACGGGCCACAGAGCTGTTCATGTCGGGATGAATTCTCTCTGCGAGCAGCACGGGGGCCCCGTGCCTGCCAATTACGGAGTTTGGGGAATGCATCCCGTGCTCCTCCCTGCTCCTGCAGCAATGCAGCTTGGTGGGGCTGGAGCATGCTCTTCTCTTCCAGAAGCCAGGAATTCGTTGCTCCGTTTTTTTGTAACATGATTTTCGTAGTTCAAAGCAAGCAATGCTTGTTTTAATTAATGAATATGTTTCTCTTTTCTTGCTTCTTGGCTTTCTGCCTGGTCCCGCGTTTTCGTGCCTTGAGAATAAAATGTTTCATTCAAAACAGAATCCTCTTTGTCCCTGTGTGGCTGCTGCTCAGAGAGGTGAGGGAGCTGGGGCGGTGGCAGCGGTTTCAGTTTTGGGGGTGGAGGAGCAGGGAGGGCTGGATTACAGAAGAACTGCAAAGAAAAGACAAGTTTTGTAGCACTCACCGCACTTAACTCTTCCAATCTTCCAAAAGCCGTGGCAAATCCTGTTTATGCAAATCCTCACCTTAGCAGCTTTCAAATATTCTTAGAGCCACTGGTGTGAACAGAAGTGGAAATTGGAAGTATATAATCCCAGCAAAACTCTTTGTACCTGTGGAGTTCACTGCAAAATGTGTGAGTAATGATGTGGCACATTTAACTGGTGTTTGGTGACCGCTATCCCCAGCATCAGCTGTTTTTTCACAGCTCTGCTTTAGCTTATCAGCCCTCCTCGATATTGGGCTAAATTCCAAATAAAGCAGGGGAATCAGCTGGCAATTCACTCGATGTGTTACATTTTTTTTCTCCACACTTAATTGAGCATTCCACTTGGAGTAATCCTCAGCATTAGATTAAATCTCTATTGATCTCATTTTAATGAGCTCACCACTGTGACCAACAGCCCTTTCTCCCGTAGCAGATGGAGACGTGGCCGTCCGAACGTGCAGCAGAAATGCCTCGTTTCAGAGGGCTGACTCCTTCTCCTCCCCACGCCCGTCCTCGGCACCCCCTTACCCCGGGGTCTGCGCACCCGACTCCGCAAAGCCAGCAGATGTGTCCTGCCCTTTGCACTGCACCTCTGTGAGATTCCTACTGCAGGGAATTGCTGTATAAACACCACCAAGAACTTCCTGCTTAGAGATTTCCTTG
Organism: Gymnorhina tibicen; assembly: GCA_013399875.1. Taxonomy (NCBI): domain Eukaryota; kingdom Metazoa; phylum Chordata; class Aves; order Passeriformes; family Artamidae; genus Gymnorhina; species Gymnorhina tibicen. The sequence continues at coordinate 79,664 of VXAZ01005453.1, read as the reverse complement.
CTGAGCAGGCAATGTCCGAGTCCATCAGAGTGAAGGCAGGTAGCTGAAGGCTCTGTGTGAGCTTTCTCGAGTGCCACAGGGAAACCAGGAGTGCTGGAGTGCTTGCAGCTCTGACTGCCTGCTTAAGGGGGAATATTGCAAATTCAGGTCCGGGGCAAATCAATCTCGTGAGCTACAGAATTGATTCCAGTCTTGCATTTAAATTTTCACTTGAGATTAAACTGTAAAATGAAGGAAATTTCCCTTTCCTTCCTTATAATGAAAAAAAGAATGTGATTAATGAGTGTTTAAATCCTAATGACAAACGCATCCTAATGACCCAGCACTTTATGATTTGCTGCACCATAGCATTTTGTAGACTTCATGGATCAAATGATCTTTAGGGTCAGCTAATCATACCTTCTACCTAGCAAAGGTCATGGGCACTTCCTCAGTGATTTTTGCATACAGTCCAACAGCTTCTGTTGGAACTGAACAGTTTAACCCTTTTTGAAAGAGCATGATGTAAAGATGACAATACTGAGGGGTTCTTAGGGAGGGAGTGGGGAGCAGTGTAGTGCTATGGATGAGACAGTTTAATTGAAGTTTCATTCCCCCATGGTTTCAGAGCTTGTATCATCAAAAAATGTCATATACTAAGTGATATATTAAATCTGTATGCCCGGTTTTGTTGGGTTTGTGACAAATGGCATGGCTTGGGCACAGCTGAGAGGCAGCAACCGAGGCAGGGACATTGTCTTACGTCTTTTAGCATGAAGTGTGCAATGCAAATTTGCCAACATTGCCCATCATAACTTTTGAGTTTGGTTATTGCTCAGTTGCTTTCTTCCTCTTTCTTATCTACTAGAGACAATATGTCTTGCATCAGCAGATTGTGATTAATAGTCATGGTGTGTAATGACATTAATTAGCAATAGCTATTGCTAATGATTAATAACAGCAGCTAAGTGAAACCTTGGCTGCAATGATTTATTTTGGTACTTCTATTGAGCTGTGCGTCTGGCAATATTGGGATGCTGCAGCAGCTTCAGGGAGGAATGTCAGTGTGGGGACATGAAGAGCTGAGAAATGTGTGGAGTAAAGCAGGTGTGTGGACTTGTCCCTCCATGCTGCTGCACACAATGATCCACTGGGAAATTTGGGTGCTTCAGTGGGAGGGAAGATGGAAGCTCATCATGCAGTGTGTCATGAGGCTGCAGAACAGGTCATAGGGTCATCAAATGGTTTGGCTGGAAGGGACCTTACTGATCATCTTGTTCCAAGCCTCTGCCATGGGCAGGGACAGCTTCTGCCAGACCAGGTTGCTCAAAGACCCATCCAACCGGGCCTTGAACACTTCTAGGGATGGGGCATCTACAACTTCTCTGGGCAACCTGTGCCAGTGCCAGTAAAGAATTTCTTCCTTTCATCCAGTCTAAATATCTCTACTTTTAGTTTAAAGGCCTTCCCCATTGTCCTCTCACTATCTGCCCGTGTAAAAAAAGTCTCTCCCCCTCTCTTCTATAAGCTCCCTTTAGGTACTGGAAGGGGTCCTAAAGTCTCCCCAGAACCATCTCTCTCCAGGCTGAACAACCCCAGCTCTCTCAGCCTGTCTCCAGAGCAGAGAGGCCCCAGCCCTCTGATCTTTTTTGTGGTCCCCTCTGGGCTTGCTCTAACAGGTCAATGTCACCTTTGTTGGGGACCCCAGGGCTGGATGCAGAGCTCCAGGTGGGGTCTCACAAGGGCAGAGTAGAGGGGAAGAATCACCTCCCTCGACCTGCTGGACACCTAGATCCCCTATTAGCCATGAACTCCAAAAGGGTTTTGCCAAAATATAAGTTGTGTTGCACAGATTTTTTTATAGCTCTTTCACAAGGAAATGCTGTTTTAATGCTTTAATTTGTTTTGACACTGGATGGGAGACAAGCCAGAAGCACAAACCAATAATCTCCACCGTTGCTAGGAAAGGCTTAAAAGAAATTCCAGCTTGAACATCCCTGCACTTTGGTAAAACAAATTGGAAATGAGAATTTGCAATAGGGGCACGTAACTGTTGCTCCTTACCCAGCTGAACGGAATGGAAAGGAACGGGCCCATCTTCAGCATGGCCTTAGTGCTGGTTCCACCTTCTGGGAGAACTGAACTTGCATTTGGATTAAATACAATTATTCCTTTTTTCCCCCTGCTTCCTATTAATTAGATGCAATTTACTCTGAAAAGATCTGTTACCGTGCTAATCTTAGCAATCGCCGTCCTGCAGCGAAAACATTGCACAACCCTCTACGTCTGCAAGCGCTTCCAGTGATGAAATTTCAAATTAAAAAGCAGCAACAAAAATATCCTGGACCACTTCTACAATTTCCCTCTGTGGCACAAAGGTTTCTAAGAGAAACATTTTGCTTTATTTATAGCCACTTCTGCTACCGCTGCAGTTGTTTTTGTGGTCTATTCTTTCTAATTCAAGCTGCAGCATGAGGCAGTACCCGGTTATTTGATTTGTCTCGAATGAGCCACGCAAACGGATGATGCAGGCAGGGTAATAATAGTCCATGCTGGGCAGGGACTTACAGTCTGGGTTGTACAGAAACATCCCACAAGCTTGAAGGAAATGGTGGGGCATGAGAGACCTGAGTGGCTGGAAACTTTCCAGGGACGAGCTGGTGGCTGGAGTGCAACTCCAGGTAACTGCGATGGAAAGATATCCCAGTTCTGAGCACTGGGAGATCCTGTAGTGTTTTATACAGTGCAGGTGAGAAAATGAGCATAGAACGAGATGTGAAGAGTGAAAACCCCAGCAAGCACAACTGCCAGCCTTGGATGGAGCTCTGAGTTTTGAGTCAGAAGTGGCTCCTGCACCTCAGGCTGACTTTCTCTGCAGGCTTTGTTGGAGCTCCCAGTCAGGGCTTGGCAAATGAACCCTGACCTTCTGTGGTCCTTTTCAACAAGTTCAGGAGCACTGGACCAGCAGTGGTCAGGTAACAGCCACCAACAGACTTAAAGAGCCCAGACGACTTCCTCCTCTGACATCCAAGGAGCAAAGGCCTCAGAGGGTCCTGCACTGGAACCAGTAACTTGCAAAAACAGTTCAGCCAACTATTTTAGAATAAGGCACTGTCTGTGTAGTAAACTCTGCCAAGTGCTTTGAAGACCACTACAAGACACATCCAGTTTTATTGCTGTCACAGCTGGTGATAATCTGTGACCTGAGAGGTTCAAAGGATCAAGCCAGCAAATTCTTCTTGGTTAAAGCAATGATTCTTTGTTGCAGTTGCAGTCCAGCCAGCCCCACCCAAGCAGCTACCATGTCCTGAAAACTTCTGGACATAGGATCATAAAATCATGGAATCATAGAATATCCTGCACTGGAAGGGACCCACAAGGATTATTGAACTCCACGTCCTGTCTCTGCACAGGACAGCCCCAAGAATCACGCCTTGTGCCTGAGAGCATTGTCCAAACAATTCCTGAGCTCTGGAAGGCTTGGTGTCCTGACCACTGCCCTGGAGGGCCTGTTCCAGTGCCAGGATCCATCTGACTAAATGTGGATCTACAGGGTGGGTCCTGAGAACTCACCCTGGTCACTTTTGCAATCAGTAGGGTGAGAGGCACCTGCCAGTTGAACACAGGGTGTAATTAGTGTCCTGAAGAAGACACCTGCATGGTTTGGGTGAACAACACCCTATACTTTATTCTGATGACTTGACCCCTTCTATCTTTGATGAGCACCCAGACCATTAGTTCAGATGTGGATGTCTTGGATGACATGAAGTGCCTCAGCAAAGGTGACAAAAGCTGTGCTGGCTGCCACTGCAGAATGTGCAGGTCTCCTGTGTGTTCAGTGTCACACCTGCCAGCCCTGGATAGAGGTCTGGGGTGACACAGAGTAGCCCATATGGCACTGGGTGTCTGCTATCCAGATGGGCAATTGTATCCCAGCCCTGCATTTCATGAGCTGCTAAAGTGAGGTGAGATGAATCATATCCCAAGTGTCATTGCCTGATCTGAATAGTCTTCTGCAAAATTCCTCTGAATGTCCCTAAGCAAAAGCAGAGAGGGCACTTAGAGTGACAAACCAGCTGAAGATGGCTGTGGTGAACACCACATTCCTCACCTCAGTGCTGGGGCCCAGAAAGCAGCTTCGAAAGCCAGGAGGGGCCCCTTTTGTAGCCCACGGGCTGCACAGAGGGGAGGCCTTAGAATCATAAGTGGGTTGGGTTGGAAGGACCTTAATGATGTTCTGGTTCAGCCACGGGTTTTGTGTTTGCTGTTGGTTCATTCCACCCAACTCCTGGGTTGGTGTTTGTGGTGTCATGTTGTCTGTGCAAAATGCCTTGCCCTCCCCAGGGGCTGCAGAAGGATTTCAGCATCTCTCACTGGGCTTTTGCTTCCATGGTGGGACCAGTTTTGCTGAAGGTTTTGTGACACAGAAAAATAGGCTGTGCCTGGACCAGAGCTACAACTACAGTGTGAGTTTGTGGGGCTGCAGATTCTCTGACCCAAGATTGGTGGTAAATGAGAACAGGAGACTGAACTGAATTTCCATACCACAGTGTGGCTGGTTGACTCATATAGGTAATTTGAAACCAACTTACAAATTTATTTCCCTCTGCTCTTGATGCAGCCTGGTGTGTAATCTTTCAGGGGCAGCACTGAGCTAAGTAGAGTCAATGAGGGTTAAAAGGGCTTAAGAAAAAAAAGAGAGTCATGTTTGGTCAGGTTATTATTATCCCAGATCGATCCCTGCAGGATTTATTGGGCAGCCCATGGAATGTTGTACTGACACAACTGAGTGGGCAGCAGGAGGAGACGTTGGGATTGCTCAAATTGACATAGCACAAAGAGAAAGTGTTTGCCAGCGTATGGCATGAAGGGAAAGGACTCCTTTAAAGTGAAACTCACTGGAGTGACTTATCTATTCACTCACTTATCTACTCACTCACTTACCTACTACTGACTTATCCACCCAGATCTCCATCCCCAGTGCAGTAAAACCAGACTAAAAATAATAGAAGACCAGGTCGTTTTTAGGTTTTGTTGAAAAGAACTTAATGCACAGAGATGTTCATGAAAATGTGTTCAATACTTCTTGGTGGATAGTATGGAAAACTCGTAGTAAACTCCTCAGTGCAGTTCATGTGCACAGAGCTGGAAAACAAAAGCTAGAAATGAGAGTGAGGCAAATCAAGACAAAAACATTAATGATTAGTAAAACTGAGTATCAACCCAAACCATTCTATGAGGCTATGATCCTTTCTGAAATAGGTGATCCTCCATCTCTGGGGACTTCTGGGAATCTAGGAGCTCATGGTTGTAACTCTCAAGGGAACTAAGGTAACTTGGCATCTCCCTTTCCACTAAGCAAAGTGCTGAGCCCCGCTAACTGCAGTTAAAACCTCAGCCTGTGTTTCTTGTTACCACTCTATATGGAGCCTAGCCCCAGTCTAAGTGTAATATATTGAGCTTATTATCCTCATTTTCCAGCACAGCAGAACTGAATGCAATTACAAAGCCTCTTAGAGGTGATTTGACTATGCAGACGTTCTGCAGCCTGCTGCTTTTTCAGACACATTTAGTGCCTGTTGAAGAACAGAAATCCTTCTAGGCTGGTATTGGAGCCATCTGGTGATATCTTTTTCAGTCCAGTAAACACTTCTGGGTTCAGTTTAGAGGATGTCAGTACATAACAGCTTATTTAAGAGCCAGAACTGGGTGACTATGAAAAGCACATACACCTTGGGGATGATGCAAGTGTGCAGCAGAGATTATTCCTAAATCTAATGGTAGACAGGAGAAACCTGAATCATTTCTCTTTAAACACGGGTTAGGGGGTTGAGTGGAATTTTAGTGGCATGTCTGAAAATGACAGCAAGCCTCCTATTTTGTGGGATGATTTGAATGTAAAAGTGTGTCTGCATTGAGTGGTCTCCTGCTGTACTGCTTGGAGCAGAATAACACCATTGATCCATTAGGCTGCATGTAAAGGATGCACAATGTCTGTTACACACAGGATTAGGCCATGTTGCTCCCCTGGAGGTGTTTCTTGTCACCACACAAAGCCCCTAGCTCAGCACCATGCCCAAGGGAAGCAGGTTACCCAGTGCACCTTCTTCCCACACCCTGGCTTTTCTTTAGATCTTTCCTGTCCATGATGGGACCAGCTTAACTCCATGGGACTGGCAACCTCTTGTGAGCTCACACCTGTGTCTGGCTTTGCCCTTGGCAGCTTCTGAACTTTCTGCTTCAGGCCAAGGTAGTTTATGCAAACAATATGACTTGGTTTTGGCAGCAATTTAGAAATAACTGTCTTCTGATGGTATTTCCAAAGGTCTTTTTGTTACTGGGTTTCCTCTTCATTGAAGTGCCTCTCAGTAATTTGTGCTGCAGCTGTGACAGTTCCAGGAGCCCGTTCACTAATCTATATGCTACGTGCTCACACATCCAGCTGCTCATGTCCCTCCCTGTCCCTCCAGGTCAGTTTTTCAGGCAGCAGATGTGTCCCTGTCACCGCCTTGTTTGCACACTGATCCGGCACGCTTTGCTTTCTGCATCAACGCCTGCAGCAGCACAAGGTGTTGCTGGGAGCCAGGAGAGCACTGCAGATCCTTTTCCTTCAGACTCCTCCCTAACAGCTGCCCTTTCTCCACTTGTCTCCATGAGGTGAAGCAATAGGAAATCCTCCCAGAAAACTTTCAAGCAGATATTCCCCTTGTCCCTTCACTCCCAGACATGGGAGGTTCTCCCTGCTCCCTGCCTAGCAAACCATTACACTGTGTCCATGACCAAGCCACATGCTGGCACCTGTTGCCATCAGGAGCTTCACCTAGTGCCCTTCATTTTCTCTTTTCTCCCTGGTGCTCCTCATGCCCCCACGCCTTAATGGGATTGCAGGTTCCCCTGGTTGCAGCCCTGCCTGTCAGGCTGTGCAGTGAGGCATTTGCCTGCTTTCAGGTGATGTCAAGCCATAACTAATACTTTTAAAATTAACTGCTAGAGGACAAGGTTTCGAGATGGTTCACAGACATTTCATATTATGAGCCATATTTTATGGTGGAAATTAATTCTCACAGTCATTCATGAGTGCATGTTCTTTCCCCTTACAGCCCTTTGCTTCTTCCCTGGCATCCACTGCTGTTCTCTGCATGGCACAATGGTATTAGGAGGCTGAGAGTGAGATTTAATTATATTTGTGATCCTAATTAGCAGGTAGGTATTGTTGGAAAGGATGGTCAGGCTCACCAGGCTGCATATTTCTACTAAGTCCTATGTGTTGATCCTGCTGCATGCTGGTGCTGGGAACTGCACCAGCAAAAAACCTTCTGTGGCACAAAACCTGGAGGGCTCTGTGCTGGTTTAGCTCCCTGGACTGGCACAGTGTGGGTCAGGGACATAGCAGTGAGGTGAAAGGGAAGTTGTGGGATGCATGTTGGGGTCAGGGACAGCATCAGGGAGCCGGACATCCTTCTTGGCAGTACATAAAAGTAGGTTGGCTCCAGTGTTTAATAAAATCACAGTTACCCAGACCCCTATGGAGCTGCGTATCCTGTAGCAGCTGCCCTTTAGTTCCAGTGTGAGAAGTGAGGTATTGAAATTTATTTCAAAAATAATTTGTTTCAACAAATGCAATCTTTTCTCTTCTTCGGGAGATGGTAAATCAGATGGAATTCAGGCTACCTCAGCCCCTCTTAAGGGAATGAGATAAGCAATAAAGTGAGTCTTGAGGTTTGCCAGCCTTCATACCCCATCTCCCCCACAGCATCCCATGTCTGCCCTGATCTCAGGAACCTTCGGGACAAACCAGAGGATTCTTGAATTGGTAATCAGAGCGTCCCTGGGCTGGGAGAAAGATAGAAGGAACGGCAGGCAAGGAGGACACGATTCCCTTGGTGCAGATAGGTGGAAGCTCCTTCCACGACAGGGGACAGTGGTTCACAGTCACAGTACTGAGCAGCCATAACACAGACCCCTGAGATCATCTCTCCGAGGACACAGGAGTTGCACAACCTTGTGCATCACACCCAGCACGTACCTGCCTTCAGGTGCTGCTGTTGTGCTCACCTGGATTACTCAGCCTGACCGAGGTTTGCTTCCTGCACATCTGTGTTCCTGCCAGCAGAGCTCCGGAGCGTGAGTCACTCTGCAGGGTGGCAGCTGGGTCCTACCAGTGTCTGCTAAAACCTCTTCAAGCTTCCCAAGCAGGTCAGCTTTGTGATGGGAGCCCAGTGCAGTATGTGGGAATGGGTTTTGGGAGAAGACTCAAAGCAACACATTCCTTGGGCAGCTCAGGGGTCCAGAAGGATCTCTGCAGTCAACGCAAGTCTCAAAAGTGCTGATATTTCACTTCATTCAAAAATTGTTCAGACTTAAAGAGGGATGAGATGTACTCCTCGTGGGAAGGGAGCATGCTTGTTTGCCTTTCTCTGGTTTATTTTTGAGGAAATGACCTTTCAGAGCTGTTTAGCAGCTGCTCTCTCTCCATCATTTATTTTGCTTTCAATATTTTTCAAAATTTAAAGAAGTCATAACCACACCACCCCAAGAAGAACTGTATGAGACTGCTAAGATGGTTTAGCCAGGCAATCAGTGCAGATAAATTGACTGATGAATGAGCATTCTCAAAACCAAAAATCATCATGGATATGGTCAGAAAATAATTCATGTTGGCTTATTCGATGAAACCAGACTGTGACCTGCGTGAAATTCCCTCTGAAAAGGGAGGGAGAGGTTTTTCTGTCTGGGAGCTGTGACCGTGCTCCTGATTCACTGCACAGACTCATTCCAGCACACTCTAAATAACCTCATTCCCTGGGGACTGACTGCAACCAGCAGCTGCCAGCAACCAACTTGTCTGGTGTTTCCTCCCTTCACTGGCAGGACTCCCCACCCCCAGGTTTTTAGGGGACATGGTGAGAAAGAGGCATTTCCTGCCCCTGGGAGGTGCAAACAAAGGGAAGCAAGTGCTCATCTTTCAGTTCTGACACGGTGGAAAGGACTGACTGCAGCAGGGAATTTTGTATGTAAAATTGTGGGGTAGGTAGAGGAATCCTGACATGGGGAAACGATGCTGCTCTTTGAGTGTCATGCACTCACTTCTATACCTGACCAAACCCAACAATAAACACTAAGAGGAAATGCTGGAAAAAATACCCCAACTCCTGCGCTTCCGGCACCTGAAAGTCACAGTCTGGAAAATACAGATCCAGTGGGAGCACCTTTGTCCCAGCCCCTCAGCTTAACATGAGGTGTCAGCTCTTGAACAGCATAAGAAGCTGAAGAGAGGGTTGGAATTGTGCTGCTGCTTTGTAGGAAGCAGCAAAAATAGAGGAATTATTGGATGCAGAGGTAATTGTGATGTGCTGTGGAAGTCAGCGTGGCTTTTATAAAGGGAAGTCCTGCCATAGTCCCTGGAGTTCTCTGAAGGTGTCAACAAGCCTTTGGATAAAGGATATCCTGTTGACATAACCAGCTTGTATTTCCTGAGAGCTGCAGACAGCATCTCTCACCAAAGGCTTTTAAGGAAAGTCAAGGCGTAAATGGAAAGGTCCCTGGATGAATAAAAAAGGAATTAATTAAAAAAACAGGAAACAGAGAGTGGGAGCTCATGGTCAGGTCTTGTGGTAGAGGCTGATCAGCAGTTGTGTCCCCTGGAGGTATGGGCTGTTTGCTTACAAACCCATTCATGAACTGGAAAGGAGTAAACGGTGAAGTGACAAGATTTAGTCATGATACAAAAGTATTCTGGGTATTAAAGATGATTAAAAAGTGGGAAGAATTGCAGAATCTCAGTGACTGGACAGAGAAATGATGCCTGAGGGGAAAAGCAGCACTCAGCTCACACGTGGCTTTGAGCTGGCCAAGAGGGAAAAGCTGGGGCTGTAACACATAGTTCCATGAAAACATCAGCTAAGCATGTAGTAGCAGTCAATAAAGCAAATAAAATTTTGTGAATTGCTGGGAAAGGGACAGAGCTCAAGGGACAGAGAATGTTGCAAAATAAATAAATTTTTAAAATTATATTTATTACTATATAACTACATAAATCTATGGCTCTTCTAGCTTGAATCCCGTGTGCAGCTCTGGTCCTCTCACTTGAAAAGGAAACAATAGATGAAAAAGGATTCAGAAGATTAAAAGGCTGATAAGAAGTACGTAACTACTCAATGTAAGGGAGAGCTAAATAAGTTATCTCTTCAATTTAAGAGATGACCAGGATAAATCTATAACATCATGAACATCATGGAGAAGGTGAAGAGATTGATTTTTTCATTGCACTTTCCAATGAAAGAAGAAGGAAGCAGTGATTTTGAGTGGGAGAGGGCAAGCTCAAAGGAAATGGAAGGAAATGACTCTTCATGCCTGTAGTTAAACTTTGGGACTTCCTGCCACAGTGTGTTGTGGGAACTAAAAGCTGATGTGGCTTCAAAAGCACCCCTTCAAGCAGGCTCTTCGAGGAAGAAAGAGATTGAGGGTTATTAATATACCAAGTTCACCTTTTCAGGAAGTCCCTGAACTGCACATGACTGCAAAAAGGGAGTCTGCTTTCTACTCTCTTCCCAAAACATCTGCTTTGGCTGGTATCAGAGGAAGAATCTTAGAGACAACAACTGGTTCTTGGGCTGCACTAAATCAGGGAATAAGCTCATGCACTGACCATCAGCACCTCCACAGTGGTCAGTGTTGCACATTTTTCTCAGTGTTGCTGTGCATTTAAAACCTTGTTGTGGTTTAATCCAGCCAGCAACTCAGCCCAACACAGCCGCTCACTCACTCCTCCCTGGTGGGATGGGGGGGAGAATTGGAAAAGTGAGAAAACTTGTGTGTTGAGACAGAGACAGTTTAATAGGGGAAGCAAAAGCTGTGCACTCAAGCAAAACAAAACAAGGAATTAATTCCCCACTTCCCATGGGCAGGTGTTTGGCCATGCCCAGGAAATCTGGGCTCCAGCACATGGAACAGTGACTTGGGAAGTTAAACACTGCTGCTCTGAATGTCCCCCTCTTCCTTCTTCTCCCAGCCTTACATGCTGAGAATGATGTCCTATGGTATGGGATGTCCCTTGGGTCACTTAGGGTCAACTGTCCCACCTGTGTTCCCTCCCAAATCTTTGTGCACTCCCAGCCCACTCACTGGTGGGGTGAGGTGAGGAGCAGAAAAGGCCATGACTCTGTGTAAACTCTGCTCAGCAATAATGAAAACATCCCTGAATTATCAACACTGTTTTCATCACAAATCCAAAACACAGCCCCATAATCACTATTATGAAGAAAATTGCCCCAGGCAAAACCAGGACAGACCTCAAGGACCTGGCCTGGGAAGCAGACAATGCAATGATCTCAGACATTCAGGTGCTATTTTCCTTTCAGCTCATTTCCAGCAGCCTGTGCTCACCATTCCATCCTTTGGCCTATAATTTCCAAATTTTCATTTCTCTTATGGGAACACCATTTGCAGTCATTAGAAGATTGAGGATTTTCCTCCTATCCACAGCATGAAAAAGGTAGAATGATCATAAAAGATATGAATTCTTAGTGTATTATTTCAAGTGCTACATTTAATTAAATTAGCCCCTCTTCTGGAATTGTTTGTTATTCCTTTGGTGATAGAACAGCATCCTGTTTGCCTGCACATACTGCAGCTGCAGATTTTTAGTGAAATCCTCATGGGTTTCTTGAAATAGCTTTAGAACTGAAACCTCCCAAACACTGCAATGCACTTCCAATTTATTTAACCAAATCCTAGTGTGAACTGACTGCTCCTATCACACTGTTGTTCTTCAGAATGCATGACCATAATTTGTTTAGTGCAAGGGCTTAAAAATACCCCTAAATTATGCAATTTTATCTTTACCAAACTATGTGACTCAGCTCGGGCAAATTCCAGAAGGTGTTTGCTCCCATAACCTTAACTCAGTTATGCTGCACATCCTACGTGAATAATCCATTGTCAACCACAGGAAACGGGGATCTTGTTCAACTACCACAGCCTGATTACAGACAATGATCCATAAACTGGTAGTTCTGAGTAATATTAATCACTTTCCTGAACTAAATACTAAATACTTGAATTTAGATACGTGGATAAGTAATTAATTAATTCAGCACTATAAATTTGGAGAGCTTGTAAGAGCTAGGTTGTGCTGCTGTTAGAGGAAACAGCTATGTGCCCTAGTAAAATTCCTTGCTTTCCGTATTCTACAAGTATTTCTCTTCCTCACAGGGAGGGCTTAGGCACTGCGATTACTAATTGCTTTTTGAAGAGGTGGTCTTCACATGACCAGAATAGGACTGAGTCGAACCCAAAAGAGGCTTATGGATTAAGGATGTTGGTGTTAATTATACCTAATAACAACTGGGTAGCTTTGGAAAATCAGAATCTGAACATCTGCTACTAAATAACAGCAGAAAGCAGAGTTAAAAACCCTGATGGTAAAACATCCAGATGAAGTCGCTCCCAATTCATCCTTGGGAGATGAGAGACAGGTTGGACAAACTGCCACTGCCAGAGGTTTCACACCCTTCCCAGACACATATCCACTGTCCTCTCTAGCAAACTGGGTTCTGCCATCTCTAACAACGATTTGGTTTCAGTTTAAACTCATTACACCTGACCCACTCCCAGGGGACATGGAGAGTAATTTACAATCTCCCTTTCCACAGCCACTTTGCCCACTCTCATATACAATTCTCTGAGCAGCTCTGGCCAGGAGACCCTGCCTTCCCTATGAAAAGATAAATGAGGATGAAAATGTTGGCTTTTATAAACTGCCCAGCGTGTTACACAGATATGCAGAATATCAGCTTCTTGCTCTTTGGTATAATGATGCAAGCCTGAAATTAAAAGCACAGGTATGGCATATCTTTAATCCATCCTACTCTCCTCACTCAAGATGTTTTCAAAGATATCTGGACACTGCAATGATCTTCATGCAGAGGCTTAAGATTGCATCAAGAATAAAATCAACAAAATAGCAGTATTCTCTACCTGAAGTCCAGAAAAATGAACAGGAGCACTTGAATATTAAAAGCCACCAAAGAGCTCATTCCATAAAGGCACCGTCATGGCAAATCAACATGTTGGGATCAGTGACAGTGTATTTCACCTAGGAGAGCAGAAGGACTTCCTAGAAAGGGAACTAATGACAGTGCCTTCTGCACGACAGATGATCTCACATATGGAATCCATTTGGCCACAGGCAGAACCACCCATTGAGCAGATTACAATGATCCTCGGCTCCACAGCTCCAGCCACTCCGCCAGGACAGACGGGTTTACACCGAGTACTTAAATATTCATTACCTCCATCCAGCAGATTAAAGAAAAAAGAGCAAACTGTGGAGATACAGGAGTCTAAAGCAACAGCTGACAATATAGGAGATTCTGTGCTTGGTGCATCTGTTGCACAGATTATGGATAAGGAGTTGTGCTGCTGAGCCACAGCTTTTCTAGAAATTCTGTGTTGGAGGACACATTTCCCATGTGACAGGCTCAAATCCTCCATCTCTTTCAGGGTATGAGGGAGCTGCCTCTGTTCCTTCTGGCACCTCTTTTCAGTGCTTAAAGATGTTGTTTGGGGAGCAACAGTGGAAACCAGAACGGCCGAGAAGGGTGTCAGGTTTCTGCCTGGATACAATTAAGCCACTGTGTATATGATCAAGGCGCTGTATACATGACATATATACAATAGCTACACAATCAGGACACTGGGTGTGATTAGGGCACTGTACACGGTGGAGATGGTCTTCTCTGTGTTTTCATATATAAATCTCTTAACCTCATGGCTCATCTTATGCTGCCCCTTGTTTTTCTCGGTGACATTGTGTTGAACTTTGTGCTTTTTGTGCAGCTAATACTTGGGGTTTTCCCCCCAAGTATTATTTGGTGGTTATCACCACTGACACCAGAGTTGCAGAGCAGGAAACCCCAGTGAGTGCTGACTGAGCAGGATTAGGTGGCACCTTAAAGTGGCTGGCAGAGACGAAGCTCAGATCAAACAATCTGCTCAACAATTCACCCTGCACACAAGTGCTGCCCTTGCAGGCTGAACTTCTAATGAACTGCAAATTACGAACAAGGTTACCAGCAGCTTATCACTTGCTTCAAGTGCTGAGGATAAAGAAAGGTTGCAAGGAGTTGCTAAAAAACACAGGAAGAGGCAGGAAAAGTGTTCCATTAAAACAAATAAAGGGCAAGGAGAGACTGGTGGTTTCTGGGGTTACACTAAAGGGCTTTGATGAACGGCAGCTCCCTAAGGATGGTATCAATTATCTGCTTCAAGCCTGGGCAAACTGGTTGCTGTGCAAGCATCAATGCACAGACCATTTTTCTGATGTCATCTTAATTCACATTAGAACAGTCATTTATTCCTTCTCTCCTTCTCAGCCTCATTCCTTCTCTCCTCTCACCAGCACAAACCTTTATTTACCCTGGTTTTTTGACTCATCTGTGAAATTTCTCTCTTTTCTGACCCTCCCCTTCCATTACCTCTGAATACTCTCACTCCTTTCAACCATCTTTGTCCTGTCCTCCTCTTTTGGTTGTGCTGTCCCTGGAATCCTTCGTCTATCACAGACAAGATCACAGATATCCAAGGTATTTTTCCAGCTCTTCAGGTCTTTAAGACTGCACCACCTCAGGGAAATCTGCCATTTGTCAGAAAGGGAGAGGGCAGCAGGTGAAATTTAAGGGTTGTGCTATATAGGACATAAAATCTAGCAGTCACATCTGGCTCTATTTCTGGCACTTTTCTCCCTCCGCCTTTTCAGAGGTCTCGTTCTCTTCATCTCACAGTTTTTTCTCTTACAGGGTGTTTCCTGCTGGCACTCCCATCTTGTATCAGAAAGAAAAATGCTGAACTTATTCTCCACCTGCTGCCTTGAACCCTCTTCTTTTGAACAGCTCCTTCCCTTGATACTCTTCTCCCCTCATCTCTACTGCTTCTCTGTAACTGCCCAGCTTCCCTCCATCATACTTCTTGTTTTATTTCAATTTCTTTTCTTTCCATTTTCTTTCAGTTCTTTCCATTTCAATTTTCATTTTATTTTCTTTCAATTTTTTTCAATTTCAATTCAAAATTTCAATTTTCTTTCAAACAAAAAATTGTTTCAATTTCAAATTCTTTTCAATTAAAATTTTATTTTATTTTCAATTTTTCCCTTTGTTTCTTTCTTCACAACCTCCCCACTTGGTGCTCAATTACTTTGTTAATCTAGATGGAGTTTTTAGACCCAGATTTTCCAGGGGTACCAAACCAGGACAGCCACGATCTATTTTTTCTTTTTCTGACCACTGACAGAATGGATGTTCAGTTCATTGTTTCCTCATATTGATTTCCTCAGCAGCTATTCACAGGGTTTATTCTGTGAATTGATTCAACATTAGGGCTGTGTTATTTCCACCTAGTTGGAGAAGTAATGTGATGCTGTTTTCATTCCCTGCATATTCAAGGGCATGAAAGATCAAGCATGAATATCTGTCTGATCTTAGCCATTCATCCTGAATGTGGAATGTGCTCCCTGTCAATGCTTTTACCTGAAAATAACTTTATAATTTGCAGAGTTATGAACTTAGACATCAAATATAAACACTGGCTTTTCCACTGTTATATCTAACATTGATTAAAATTGGAAAGAAATATTCAGAAGCAGTTATTTTTCATACCATTCCCTTAACTGTAATTGCTTCTTTCTCTACCCAGATAATAAATTCACAGCAGAGATGACAGTTTCATGATTTTTAATCCACAGATACTTCCTCCCATGTATGTAAAAGAATTAATAAAAATGGAGGGAATTCTGTGACTTTCTTGACTAAATGAGGTAGATATGGGCTACTGTTTGAATCTCAAGTTTTTTACCTCATACATAATAATCTTAACTATCCTGACATATGGACTGGTTGCTAAGGGAACAACTGGGAAGCCCATGTTGGGTTGGATAGGTTGAGAAAACAAAAATCTAAACCAAAGCTTGGGTTTAGTCCTAATGACTACTTGGTCTGAATGCATTTACCAGAAACATCTCTGTGGAAACCTTGCCCACAGACGGTCTCCAATTCCACTTTGCCTCTGGGTGGCCTCTGGCTCGTGTGTCACTGGCGGGGCCTGACAGCAAGTGAGGACAGTCAAGCTTCCCACTCTGGAGCTTTCCTCTACCTCTATTTCCTCCATGATTCTCTTTACTTAGATACTGATATGGTCTACTGCTTCTTCTAAGTTGAACATCCCATAATCTTGAATCCTCCTGCCAATGAAACAGGATGTTCTCATTAGCCTCATTCAATCAATGTGGGAGTTAAAGTGACTCACCATGGTCACAGGTATCAAGTACCTCACAGAGCAGGGCCACCAATTAAACCAGTGCAGAAAAACCTTTTGGAAATTCTGGAGTGGAAGGCCCTCCAGAGAGAACAGTAATTATCATGATTTATTAAGGCGGTCATGTGGCTGTGACTTTTCCAGCTAGACCAGTGAACATCCCTGTGGGAGTGTGCCTGGGTACAGGGACACCCCCGGGACAGAGTGACAGAGCTCCGGGAGGAGGGGAGGAGCTTGAGGATTATCAGGGAGTCTGAGAGAGAAACAGACTGCTGAACTCACACTCTGCCCTCCCTGGGACAGCCCCAGAGGCAGACAGGACAGATGACACAGAGGATTACTTGTCTCCTCTCTGCCTGGCTGAACTTAGTGACTTAAGGGATGGGGAGCAGTGGCACTAAGCCCCTGCCTGGCACAGCAGGGACATCTCCTCCATGACTGCCCCACCTCCCAGGTGCCTCAGTGTAACAGGCAGGAGGCTCTGCAAGTGGAACTGAACAATGACTAGCATGATGGTTTCTCTAGATGGGAGGTGTTGCTGAGGTTAATGGTTTCTCCAGGTTGGAAGTGTTGCCAAGGCTAAGTCACCCTATGCTGTGCATCAAAGCTGCTTCCTTAAAGAAATAAAGATGGGTCACTCTCGTAGGACACTCCCTTCTGAGGGGAACAGAAGGCCCAAAATGAGAGGAGCCTGGTAGACACAGTCCCTTGGGAGGCAGTCCTGAAGGGCAACGGAGTCCAGGAAGGCTGGACATTCTTCAAGAAGGAAATCTGAAAGGTACAGGAGCAGGCTGTCCCCATGTGCCAAAAGACAAGACAGAGGGGAAGAAGACCAGCCTATCTGGACAGAGAGATTTGGCTGGAACTCAGGAAAAAAATTTTTAAAAAGAGTTTTTGACCTTTGGAAGAAGGAGCAGGCCACTCCAGAGGACCACAAGGATGGTGTGAGGTTATGCAGGGAGAAAATTTCTAATTTGGGCCAAAGGCCAGCTAGAACTTAATCTGGCTACTTCTGTAAAAGACAATAAAAAATGTATCTGTAAATAAATTCATAACAAAAGGATGCCTAAGAAGAATCTCCATCTTTTATTGGATGCAGGGGAAAACATAAGTGACAAAGGATGAGGAAAAGGCTGAGGTGCTTGATGCTTTCTACAAAAAGGCATTGAGGTGCTAGAACATGTCCAGAGAAGGGTAACAGAGCTGGGGAAGGTTCTGGAGCACAAGCCTGATGAGAAGTGGCTGAGAGAGCTGGGGAGGCTCAGCCTGGGGAAAAGGAAGCTCGGGGGAGACCTTATTGCTCTCTGAAATGACCTGAAAGGAGGTTGTAATCAGGTGGGGGTCAGCCTCTTTTCCCAAGTAACAAGTGACAGGACAAGAGGAAGTGGCCTCAAGTTGCACCAGGGGAGGTTTAAATTCAATATTAAGAAAAATTTCTTCACTGAAAGGGTTGTCAAGCATTTGAACAGGCTGTCCAAGGCAGTGGTGGGTTCACCGTTCCTGGAGGTATTTAAAAGACACGTAGCCATGGCACTTAGGGACATGGTTTGGTGGTGGGCTTCGCAATGCTGGGTTAATGGTTGGACTCAATTATCTTAAGGGTCTTTTTCAACCTAAATGGTTCTGTGAATAACTCCTATAATGTCCTGAGGATACAGATTCTGTCTGCATAAATTTGTCATTAGAATTTTGTAAAACCTTGGGATTGAGGGAGAAACTTGGCCACAAAATATCCTCTCAAAAAGGACAAAAAAGAGTCCTGGTGCAAGAGGCACCAAGCACACACAACTCCTAACGAAATCTATGAATCCTGCAGTTTCTCAGCTTCATGTAGCACAGGGGTCAGGGGGCTGGGAAGGTCAGGGGGAAACTGATAATGGAGCTGAGCAGAGTCAGTCTGGATCCATCTCACAATGCAACTGGAGAGCAGCTGTGTTTGGTAGCAAACTGTGATACAGTGGCCAAAAGGGTATTCACCATTCACTTTCTTTTGGGATGGATTTGAACTGCCTGAGCTCCCTCTGCCACTTTGTCAGGCAAATAAGAGACACCCACCTTGGGGAAGGAGGAATCCAAAGTCAGGTGCAGCTGCCATATGGAACAGATATGCATTTGAACTAAGAAAACTCAGCTCAAAAGGTCTGGGCTGGATACGAACCAGTATTAATTCCAGGGAGGAGCAATCTGACCCACCCTGCAGTTGCTGAGTCAAACGGAAGTCAATGTCCCAGAAAGTGCAGCAGAGGCCGAGAGGAGCCTCGGTGGTGAGCAAACCCCTTGGACAAAGCTGCCCTGAGATGAGGTGTCTTCAGCATCCCAGTGTTTCCAGGGCAACCAGAGCTGGAATTCAGTTCTGATGAAAGTTCATCAAATCCGAGCTCTTTCAGACATAATATTTTTCACCAGCTGAACTGGCATCTTTGGAAGTTGTTTCTGAACAGTGGCTCTAGTGTGTGTGGCCATGCCAAGCACCAGCATGGGCACAATAGGCACACGTTACACATTTCTGGAAATAAGAGGCAGCTCCTTTGCCTTCAGTACTGTTACTGTTCCTTGGGAACACAAACATCACTGTACTGTTGGATCCATGGCCACTTGGTGGGATCACTTGTTTCTGAGAGTGTTTAGTAATGGAGACGTCAGTAGAGGGTGGAAACAAGCCCTGATAACTCTTTTTTCCTGATGGTGTAATATAATTCCCTATATAAAATAGATAACAAAGCATTTCTCTCCCTTCTGGTTTCGGGGGTTAATTTTTTAGTTTTCAATGTTGCAACTGTGTATGTTCCTGTTACCACATCAAGATTTCTCATGTTCTGGTTTTCAGTAAATTCCAGTGCTTTGTGCTTTGTAACTATGTTGAGCAAGTGCTGCTGTAAAATCATAATTTGCTATTTCTCATCTCTTTGAATGACACTTTGCTCTTCTATTATATGAAAGGGAGAAAAGGCAGTCTTAATCCATGTGTCCTAGACTGTTCATAGTTTGATTTATCACATCTTATCCTTCCTTCCCAGATAAATGGTTCCAATCCTTTAGGTTTTTTTGTTCATCGCTGTAAGAACGCTGCTTGTCCCTGAACTCCCCAATCCCATTATTTATTTTTGAAACAGACTAACAAGCACTGAAGACCGTCTTCTGATGACAGCAATCACATACATTGTGTAACTGAATTATATAACCCTTCATCCCATCCTTTATATAGCCTCATCTATGTTTGCTTTTTGGATGTGGCCACACAGCAAACGCAGTTCTCAACTGACCTTTCTCCAGTAATAGCCAAGGACTTTTCCTGAGTCAGTGCTTATCCTAATTTATCGTGGCACAAAGGCACACTGAACTGTGACAGCTCCATGGTATAACTCCCAGCTGTGCACACGTATGCCACAGTAAGGTTTTCCACAGAGTGGAGTTATCCCAAAATCTCTGGAATGGTCTCCCATGTAGATAAGTCCTAATTTAGGGCCACGTTCCAGTCTCAAGAGTCAGTTTGGGAAGAATCATGGAGCTGCGTACAGGAAAAATAAATGTATGAGCCATGAATGTTGCCATGGATAGTGGAGCAGGGAGTGCACAAGGCTGGTGTGACAGGGTGGCTAAATAAAGTGGAAGTGACACAGTGAAAGACCTTGAAACATGCAGCACAAAATAAAATATTTCCCCAAAAGACAGATCACTCAATTAAAAAAGAGAAAAAGCCACATTTCTAGGCAGAATGAGCTGTAAATCTCTGTGAGAATAGAGACAGCAACGTTCTTCTCAAGTTACAGTGAAGAGCAATAAATCTGCAGGTAATTCTCAGAGTGACTGTTCAGAAGGATGACGGACAAAGGTCTGCAGGGCTCTGCAGCCTGGCTTGCAGCTCCTCCTGCTCACAGATTTAGCTTAGAGAATTAAACACCGGGTCAGGCTACCGGGATTGCATTTGAGTACTGCAGGCTGGAGACCACAGCCTCAGCAGGCAAGACCTGTGTACCAAAGATAAAGGTGATGACAAACATATGAGCCCTGCCAGTCCCAACAGAACACTTACCAGAAATTTAAGAACTGAAGGCTTCAGCTGAAGCATCTCTGGTGAAACTCAACAGAGCTTTGACAAGCACTGAGGCTGCTTTCACAGCATGTTTAATTATCAGATGTTATTTAAATGGCTGGGGAGCTGCAGTTAGAAGGGGAATCAGTGAATCTTAGGCAGACAATGGGGCGTTATTTCCTTCAGAGCTGCTCAGGACTGAGTTTTTCTTAATAATGTTGTTAAACATGCCCAGGACTGCTGGAATTTTGTGTTACCATGCTCCTCTGTGCTGCCCTTAGACTGACAGCAGGACAACCCTTTCTCTCTGCTGTAATTTGGAACCTGTGTGGAAATTGTATACTTTTGGGAAGGTGCAAATGGTGGGCTTGGTCTCTTACATTGCTGTACACCAGCAATGGTCTCTGTGGTTGGGAAAACCACATGTCTGAGTCCAGAGGCCACACCAAAAAGAGAGGAGAGGTACTAATAAACTGGAGAGTTTCTTTATGTGATGTCTATCGCCTTGCTTATTGGGAAGCTCTGGATACAGCAGCACTTCCCTCAGCAGCTGCAGTAATCCCGTCCCAGCCCGTATCTCCAACATAATCTGCTCCTAAAATAGCCTGTTCCTCTGCACAGAAGTAGGAGATCTCATTTTCAAAGCATTTCCTCTGCTGGTAGTCTCCCAGCTTTTACTCACGGTGCTGGTATCCAGCACTGCTGCGGTGAACGGGCAGCAACGCCCATGCAGAGGGAGGAAGGGAAGGGACCCGAGGAGAGGAAAAAATCGCCTCCCTCCATATTGCAGGAAGCAGGGAGAGGCCATGTGCCAAAGGGCCCACACACAAAAGGCAAGGTCTGGTGCTGCCTGGAGAAGGATGAGGGCAGGTAGCCTGGCAGGTACCTCAGCACAGCCCGTACAAGGTGCTTCTGCAGTCATGTGGCAGTTCACAGCCAGAAGCATCTGCCAGGGCCTGTCCAAAAGCCACGTGAGAGGTGATGGAAGATGCTAGCAGCAGGGTGGGCAGAAAGAAACACATTTGTCACAAGGAATGAGCTCCCACACTTACAGCAACAGCTCAAGTAGGAGACTGCCATCTCAGCTGCAATGGAAAGGACAGTCATGCTCTGACATGGAATCTCCCAGGTCCTGACCTCTTGTCCTGATCCAGTATCTTCTCAGAAGCTCTCACTCAAATCCTTACTTTCAGTTACCTTACTCAACCCTTTGGTCCAGAGTCATTCATCCTTGTCCAGCCCATTTCACTCACCTCATATTTTCAATCCACTATAAAATTTAAGCAATTTAAAGCTGTTACAGACCATGCTTGCCATCTCTCCAAAATGAAAAACTATGTGTATATATATATATATATATGAAGATTCTCATATGTATGAACACAGTGTTTCTTATATCAGCCCTGAATTTCAGGAGCAAATTCCCCAGCACTGCGCAGGACTCTGGTAAATGCATCTCAAATGGGATTCATCTCAAGCCCTTAAAAGTACATGTACACAAATTAATATTCATTACTAAATTAATATTCATGTTCTTCCTCAGTGATGATTTATCTTCATAGACCTGGGTTTGGCACTGTCTGCTTCCTTCATGCTGGGATCCGTTCCTTTCTCCCCACCTGATTAATGTGTTGATATGAGGCTTCAGGTAAGTGGCCAAACTTTAATTTATCTGTCCTTTAAACCAATTGTTTCTTCATGGCTACAATTCTGTCTTTGTTATGAAAATCTTGTGGTTTTCTGTGCTCTTGGGACATTACTGCTGGATAAGCACTGCCTCCATGTACCATAACACCAAAGAACTTCCTTCTGAGTCTGAACTCTCGTGTCCTGGTCCAGCAGGAGCTCATCTCCTCCCTTCCCATCCACCTGCACTGCATGTAACAGACAGTGATGGATTATTCATGGGGAAGACAATGTGGAATTTTGAGCTGGCCTTTTTTCTCACTTCCTCTGCTAGAATGATAATTTGAAATATTTGTATAAAACCCAACCTATTTCCCCAGTGGAGTATTTTTTGTAGCAGAAATTACTTTGTAATAAAGCATGTCTTTAGAACTAAGGTAAGGTTTTGCCAAGCTGTTTAAATGCAATCCAGCTGTCAGAAAAAAACCTTCTCCCTTTTATAAAAATACCAAATCCACCACCTCCTTTCCTCCTTCACAGTTCCTCTCTGGGCAACATCTGGAAACAGTCTAATTAGTGGTCCTGAACATAACTCAGCGAAATCCTTTCTTGGCAGAATACTAGAGCTGGACCATAAACCAAAGGCCCTGTGATCTCCTTGTTGTAGCCAGATCCTTGCTCATCCCACAGATCCTGCTGCCTGGGCAGGGCTGAGAGAGTTGCCCAGCAAGCCTTTTGCTCCCTGTAAAATGTGGGCAGCCTCAGCAGTGAGGTAACAGCAGCTGATGGTACAGGAGGGGGATGAGGAATTGCTTAGGAAGTGGTGGGGCTTTCTCATCACACCAGAGCCATCTGTATACCGGGTGAAATCCCACCAGGGGTGAGGAGGTGATTTCCTTCCTGGCAAAATATCCTGCTCCAGCTGCAGCAGGGCAGCAGGAGTGGTGAGAGGTGGTCATGTTTGGCACCCATGTGTCTGTGTTCTGGCTTGGCTCACAAGGGCTGCCCACAACCTGCAAAAGGGACATTTCCCTCCAGTTTTCCTTCTCTATTGTACCTCGGATGGTAAGAATTTCACAGCAAGGACTTTATTGCAGGCCCCCGGAGCAGGGAAATGTTTCAGTGATACAGAAGTAGACAGATGCAAAAAGAATTCCTTCAGATCCTTGAAGATTCCCTACATTAGAGGTAGACATGGTCCTGAATTGAATTTTCCGGAGGAGAAGTGATTAGTACAGAAATCATGGAAAACAACTCAAGAGCTCCTAGTTGAAGGGAATATCCAGAGACTCTGGCTTTCAAAATGTAAATAGGAAACAGTCGCAAAATCTTATCTGTACTTTGCAGCTAATGAAAACACTAGTCTCTCCTGGGAGCCAAGTCTTTGCTCTAATTTTAATGCATTTTCTTAGGTTTTCCTTAGCTGTGACTAATTTGTGCTGTCAGGTGTGCCTTTTTTGAAGTTAAAAAGCATATCTGAAGTGCTACAACCTCTAGCCAGAATATTTAAATTAGTGAGTATCCACATCCAGAGCCTGTCAAGTGAGGGGATGGCACTCAGCTGCCCTCATGCTCTGCTGAGCCATGGGTACACGCAACCTCTGCTCTCACGGGAGCCCGGAGGGAATTCTTCCCAGGTGAAGTGCTGTGCTGGCCCCTGGCACAATGTGGGCTGTGCACAAACAGCACTTGGACAGTCAAACACAGAACATTTCAAAGCTGGATCTCAGCAACCTCCTAGAATGGGTCTAAATAGCTGTAATTGTGTAATTATAACTTTATTATAATATATAACTTCAAAGACTTCACCCCAGCTGCTTACTCTGTCTGCGTTCATGTCACAGATTAAACCTGTCCCTGTTGATCACACCATAAAACCTGTATCCCCAGGCCACAGAGCCCCTTAGCCAAGGGTCAAAGGCTTTCAGAGACCCTGGGGTTAGAACTCGGTGGAGTGGGGTGGGGTGGAGAGGGGTGGGCTGGGCTGGGCTGGGATGGCACGGAACTGTTCCTAATTGCTGTTCAGCTGCTGCTTCCCCTGGTTCAGCTGATCCCTGTGCTCAGCTCTGCTCAGTGATCCATGGTACAAAGAAGGGAGGGCTGGAGGAACCCACAAGCAGGCATCAGTCCCAGCTGGGCAGCTCACCCTGCACGGCAGGTGTAATATATAGCATGGACATACCTTATGGTGTCAGTGACAGATGGAGTAACAGGGCACCCTGAGCTCAGGAGAGCAATTCAGGCCACCTGCCACCCACAACTACCAGGCCATGGGGGCCAGGCTCTGCCAAGGCTGTGTAGGAAGTTTCTGAACTGCTGTTAGAAGTAAAAATGGTGTAGTAATGTAATAAAATGTTTAAGTGCACCTCCTTCTGCGTGTAGTTTGGGATCAACATGGCTGTTCCCACCAGAGGGCCTGTAAAGACCAAAGGAACTGTGGTCTTTTACTCCAGTAAAACCAAGCAGAGTTTCAGTTGAGGTGTTCAGTGCCACCTAATGCTGTACATTCAGATATGGGAGGCTTAGCAGGGATCTGGACAAGGGCCAGAGATGAGATTGCACATGATTTACACTTAATGTCAGGCATGTGACTTGCTGCCTACAAGGCGAGGAGTTGTTTGCACATAACTGTGTCTGCATTGTCCCTGCAGCTGAGCAGAAACAAATGATTGTGCACTTGTCTGCAGACATTAACTCTGCAGAGTAGGGAGGCTTGTTCTACCAGAGCTGGATCTGCAACAGTCAGTATTAACTCCTGGAAAAGCACAAAAAGGTGTGGATGTGTGTGACACAATTAACATCATGACAGTGAATGTTTTTCTACTGGGAATGCAGCCAAAGGAGGTTTTGTGCTGTCTCCACAAAGTTGTCAGCCCTTCTCTCCATGCCCCCTCAACAGAATTTATTTTCTCTAAGCAGGGAAATAAAAAGCAGATTTTGCACATTTACCTATCTATCCTTGCTTTTTGACATGAAGATCAGATAAAGACGTAGGTGCTTCCTGCATACAGCAACAGCACATGCAAGCTGAGCAAGAAATCCGTTCAGTGCTGGATTACAGAGGAAAAGGTTTGGATATTCTGTGCTGCCCAGAAAGAAACCTGCACAGAGAGTGAAACAGTTGTTATTTTGTACTGTCAGAGCACTTTCATTCTGTCTAATGACAGCTCTGTCTTCCTGTCTTTCTCCAATGCTGGCTGGCGCTAAATTCCTTATTTTCTGATTGATTTTCTGTGGAGACTTGCAGAACCATGGCACCTGATGGATTTTCCCATCCTTCCTCTTCTTGCTAATAATATTTACATCTGTTTTCAGTCAGAAGAGACAGAAGGGCAAAATACTGAACAGAAGTTCATGCCACCTTTGTGAAACAGGCAGATGGGTAGAAAAACAAAGCACCTGTATGTATATTTAGTAAAGGCTGCAAACTCATGCATCATTAGAGAATCCAGGTAGGAAGGACATCTTGTAGGTGCTGCTATTATGGGAAAACCTTCACTTGGTGATTTTGCTTTGAAGTCAGTCAATCAGGGCACAAATCTTCAGGTAAACAGGATTCACTGGTACTGGTGCTCAAAGATCACTTGTGCAAGTACATTACAGGTTTTGCAGGTTGCTATGAAGACTTCTCTTGGTAGCTGGTTTAGAAAAACTTGGTGCACAGCTATGTATTTGCTTCTTTTTAGAAAAGGCCATCAGTGTGTCCACACCACATGCTGCAAATGCAGTCTGATCTTTGAAATAATTCATGTACTACCTAACAAAACATCCAAATTTACCCCTCTAATCGGAGGTTTGCAAAGCACTTCAATTCAAACCCGCATCCAAACAGCACACAGTGGTTGCTCTCATCCATGCCCTTCACTAAAGATGCCTTCAGTGCTGCTGCTTTTCATACCTGCAATTGTACCAAGTGGTGTTTGGCTCATACCTGTTGAACTCTAAACTTCATGGGACCAAGTTTCATCTGTAGGTTATTCAGGTGTTCATTGAGTGCTGCTTCTTTATGTGAGAACTGCACAGCTCTGCTGTGCTGTTGCATCACACAGAAATTAAATACCTCTCAAAGTGTCAACTAATTAATGGTCCTCATTCACGTTTGTAGTATGGAAATATGAGATGATGGGTTTCAGCTTCCAGGGAGGTGGCCAGTGTAGTGAGGCTGTGGAACTTGCTATGATAAATCATGCCTATAATGGCTAAAAATGTGTGTATTATTGACTTCTTGGGTAGAGAAAAATCCAACAAAAGTTTTGGCTTCTAAATAATTTTCTGAGATTTTTAATTCTGTACCAGCTTGTGAATTGTCCTGCAGACTTGTGTGTGTGTGAATTGGTCAGACTGGACAGAATTTGATTGAGGAAAGTGGCAGAGATCAGGATTTTTTTCATTAACCTTCTCATATTTTCAAGCCTGTTTGGTAACCAGGCAGTGGATAGAGAGATTCCAGTAATTCTGCAGGTCACCTGGCT
This sequence comes from Gymnorhina tibicen, assembly GCA_013399875.1. Classification (NCBI taxonomy): domain Eukaryota; kingdom Metazoa; phylum Chordata; class Aves; order Passeriformes; family Artamidae; genus Gymnorhina; species Gymnorhina tibicen. The sequence goes on along the minus strand of VXAZ01005453.1, from coordinate 53,246 downwards.
TACTTTTCAAAAGTCATTTGGGATATCTGAGCTTTGAAATGGTGAATATCACAAGAGTGCAAAATCCCCCAAGGAAGACATTCCAAGCTTCGCAAGAACAAGTATTGAAAACAATCAAATGCTAAATGCCATCAGGTTTTCAGGCAAACTTAGGGCAATAAAGTATATATTAACTCACAGCAATTAACAATTCCAGCCAAGCCGTGTTTGCCACCACTCCAGAGTGCTGTGAAAGCAGGGTGGGTCATTAATGGGAACGGGCCCTTTAGCTGAAATGACATCCTGAAAGGAGTTACAGCCACAAACCCCTCCAGAACCAGAAATGCCTACAACCTTCTTTTAAAACATTGCCAAAAGTTTTCGTGTAAGATTCAGCTGAACAAATTCCCCTCCCCTCCAGCTCTGCCAATACTGGCTGTCTGTGCTGGGTGTGATGAGATTGCACTGGGACAGCAAGGAAAGCTAGACTGGAAGTAAAGCCTGAGCTCTAGACTCGGGTCAAGCTGGGACATGTTGAGCCTTCCTGGGCAATCCCAAACCAAAGGATGAATGAGGTGTAGGTGATTACAGCGTCTGGCAGCCCTGGATGGTGGAAGATCTTAACTGGTTGGACTCCGTGATCTTGGAGGTCTTTTCCAATCTATACGATTGTATGATTCTATTCCCCTGACCTAAATGCTAAAATTTGCCAGATCCGTTACAGGCGGGAGATGGTCTGAATACGGCTCCTAGTGGTTAAAGGCACCCATGACACGTTTTATATGAGCTTTGCTCATATTTGTGAGCCCTTGGGAAATTGGATGAGTAACTCTTCCCTTTCCCTAGAATTATCCATTGTAATCTTCCTTTTTTTTTTTTTTTTTTTTTTTTTTTTTTTTTTTTTAATTTGATTTTTCATCCTTGCTAGAATGCCTGGACTTCCTCTGTAATGAGAAGGATGACAGCTGTGAGAAAAAGGATGCAAACACAGAAAGATGAACAGTGCTCTGACTCCCAGCTTTCACAGGATATTTTAAGCAAGTCATTTTGCCTTTCCCTATCTGTCTTCCCCATTTGTTCACTACTGTGCATGTTGCATGTTGGAATTTCTGTCACAGAAAATGATCCCATTGTGACTGAAGCAATAAAAATCTGAAATGAAAAGCTAATCCTGCCCCAAATTGCTTCTGAGGTGTAAGACATGAAACAACAGATGGGTACAGTCACGGAGGAGAATTTAAGGCAACGGTGAAGCAATCCTGATGAGTGTGATAGGCAGCCAGCACAGGGTATGAGCTGTTGCCAAGGCTTCTCTATTGTTGCAAAAGAAATTTTAATGAAGGATTTGAGAAAAGCTAATGAGAGAGCACTGTAAATATTTTTGTAAGCCCAAAGCATGTGAGAAAGCGTGAAATTGATTGTTTGAACATCTAACAGTAACTAATTTGTGTAGTAAGTATGATACTCATGAATTCGTAATGGAGGTTATGAAGGTTAATTCATGACCATGTCTAAGTGTGTTTAAATACCATTGAAGAGTATTGTTAAATGAATCAGTCCAGGGAAAAGTCTTAGAATCATTTTTTAAAAAGGCAGCATGATTTTAGACAGGCAATGAGTGCAGAAATTGGAAGCTGCTAGGCCATAACCTTTTGATATCAGCAAAGCAGATCATTAAGATGAAAACTGCCAAAGGGATTTTTTAGCAATTGCAGCCTCTGCTGGATCAGATTGGGTTTTATTTTCATTTTCAGTGCCTAAAGTACTGGTGGATGGCCTGACCTCAGTACAGTGTGTGTTGATTTCAGGAAGTAAAAGACATTTCACTGGGGGTGAGAGAACTGCTTATGTGTGTTGGCATGGAAGAACTAAAATACACAGCAAGACTTAGAGCCAGCACGTTCCTGTCAAAGCAATAAGCTCAGCACAAGTGAGGAACTGTAGTGAAGGAAGCATCATAGCTAAACCCACATCAAATTTGGTTTTGAATCTATTATTTGGAACAGAAAGTAACTGTCAAAAAACTACAACTTTTAATCTTACAAAGCTCCTCAGAGGCAATTCCTGACACAGCCCACTGACCCTGAACACTCTTCATCTGCTGTCTGTAGTGAAGACAACTGGGAGAACCGCTCTGAAAAAGGCTTTGTATGAAGTTACAGTTATTTGTGATGTGCAACAGCAGCTTGAATACATTTCCCAGAAAACAGATCCTCCAGGTTTTGTATCCTTTTGAATTACTGCAAAGATTTGTCTATTACTATTTTTTAAACTTATGAGATTTTCTCTGTCCTAGTTTAAAGAGCTGAATTTGAGGTTGTCAAATCTGATCTCTTTCAAGAAGCCTTTAGAAAAATCTTTCTAATGTGATCTGTGCAAGATAATTCAGGCCTGAGCAAATGTGACCCCTCTGTGCCCTATTCCTGCCTAGACAGAAGCAGTCGCCTGCAGCTGTGTCCATCTTGCCCTCAAAGGATTTTTGAAGTGCCACTTGACACACTGAATGTATTTGAATGAATATTTTCTGTCATTACCAATTGAAATGACTCCTGCCTTCTCCTCATGACCTTCAGAGCTGGAGCGCATAGAAGAACAGCATTCTTCCTCTTCCAGACAATTATGTGTCTGATCACTCTATACCAAAATGGAAGTTTATGATATGGGAAGTATTTCCCTGTCCTTGAAGGGAGGTTGTGGGTTAGATGATCTGTGTAGGCTGATGTTAAATTAATTTAACAAGTCCTGAGCTCTAGTTTCAGGCAAGCTCAGACAGGAGCTCACTCTGTGGCTGTAGACACATATGCTGGGGTATTTTATCAAGTCAATTTTTTTTTAAGTCTCTGTGAAACCTAAAGCAGGACTGCTGAGTCTCAGTGAAAATCAAATAGACAGTTTTCCAGGGGAATCTGAGACTAGGCCTACCAAGAGTTAAGTGGCCGTGGACAAAAGGACCTGGGATTTTCTCAGCTGGAAGACACTGCACATAAAAAGGAAGATAAAAGGAGTACTTTGTGGTGGGGGAAACCCCGAGACCTCAGTTACAGGAAACAGTTCACTCCAAGAAGGTAGTTCAGAAAAGACAGGACTTAGTTTTCACACACTGGCAGGAACAAATAATTGTAGCTTTTTCTCCTCTGTTATCAGCAGCAGAAGAGAAGGGATGGGAAGTCCACCGTTCAACTGCATTTTATCTGATTTCTGTCTTTTAGAGAAAGGGTAAATAATTTTCCCTGAAGTTTCCTCAGAGATGTCGTCGGCTGCCAAGAAGCCATGATGGCTGTATATATCCAATTTATATTGACTGCAACCACAGTCACAGAGGCAGCCTTTCTGAAAATTTCTATTAAGCTACTTCAAATTCAATATATCAAAACATAGTCAAAATCAGTAGGTACATTTGAAATTCCTTGCCTCCATTTAGGATGTGCTTACACTCCAAAGAAAGAATAAAAGAAGAAAGTACGCTCTTCATCTGTGCCTGAAAGAACTCCTTGTTTACTAAATTTGAAGAGCACTAGCTGAATATAATATAAGAGAGTTAATTACCTCTGTACATCTAGTTCAGCCTCTTACCTGCCCTGTTCACAGTGTTTGTTTGCTTTGAACAGATGGAGCAAGGTAAATAAGCTGGATAAAATAAATCCTGTGGAGCTACTGTACCTGCTTTATCTGCACAGAATTGAAACAAAGAAGAAGGCAGCTCAGGTCCTGAATGTCAAGGCATGATAGCAACCAACACTGTTTGCCTGACAGAGAAGAAAGCTGCACACTGATTTTTCCCTTGTGATCTTACAGACATGACTCATGGTGAAGAGAGGTGCAGATAGAATTATTTTCTTTCTAAACCAGAGGAACCAAATAACAGCATTACTGTGCATCATACAGAAAATGCTGCTGATACAACTCAACACAAGTGGGCTGGCAGGGAAGGAAAATCCAGCTTGTTAGTTTTTGTTCATCTGAACTGTAAACTTTGACCTAACCTCTCAGGCAGAGTCATTTGCCAGTCTTAGTAATTGTTAGCAGTCAAAACAAAAAGGTGAAAAAACCCTCCATAATCATCTTCTTAGTCATTCCAACGACAGACTAAGCACTGAATGCACAGATGACTCCGAGTGTGGGATTTTTTCCTCATCAGTTGTAGCTGGGAAGATGCAGACATGCAAATGTTTCTTGAGAAACTTGCAACTTTCCCGTATGTGTGTATTAGTTGTTCTCGTGTCTCTGTACCCTTATTAGAACAATTAATCTGAGGTTTATCACATCAATCTTTAGGCACCATCTGAAGTATCTAAGCCAAAATCCAGTCTAAGCTCCTTGTGTTCTCAGTGGTCTCATCTCAATGTCAGTTTGAATGCTGGTCTAAGTTGCTTCACAGTTGTTATAAGCAGGAAGTACACTTTCAAAATCTACCAATCATCTTTATATCCTGCTGGGTGTAAGCAGTACCTACAGGCCTGAAGCATGACAGGCTGGAGGGAAGACTTGCTTTGGTCTGCTACCATAAAAAACTAGTGGCAATGATGCTCAGAAATTCAAATGTTGTGGAACATCCTTACCTGTCACCTGCTTTTGCACAGTTGGTTACTTGTGGGTAGTCTTGGAAGATAGGTATTATCTGGTTGCAGAGTAAGAACTATTTTCTTACACCACATTGGCCCACACCACTAGTCAAAAGTGGACCTTTGCTTACGGTTCCACGATCTGCATCCAGGATGTTTGCACACCCTTACAAAGGCGGGCTCCTTCCAGTAAGAGCCTGCCTGTTTACAGTGTGCCACAAAGAGCTGTCATATCTGTCATATAAATGCATCAATAGTAATACAGCATTTCCCCTCTCTTTCCCAGGAAAATCATAGAATCATCATAGACTCACTGAAGAGTTTGGGTTGAAAGGGACTGTAAAGATCATCTCATTCCAACCCCTGCCAGGGGCAGGAACACCTTCCACTATCCCAGGTTGCTCAAAGCTCCATCCAGCGTGGCCTTGAACACTTCCAGGGATGGGGCATCCACAGCTCCACTGGGCAACCTGCACCAGGGCCTCACCACCGTCACCATACAGAATTTCTTCCTAATATCTAATTGCAAATCCACTGTGACATTCTTTGCTTGGCATTGCTAATTCCTTAGCTGTCATTGAGGCTGTGACTGTTCTGCAGCTGCTGAGGTTTGGGAGCCTTTTTTCTGTTTGATCTACGAGAAACCGGTTTGAAACATTCAAAGCAGGTTTCATTAACACATGCAGGATAAATGCTCCACAGTACTCACCAGTAAATGTGCAGCCTTTTTCCAAGCTTGTACTTTCCTCATTCCTTCCATCTTCCGTGCCACCAGAAGTAATTTTTTTTCCTCCTTCTGGAAAAAAGTGGACATTAGGGAGGGCAGAGGATTAAAACTTAAAATGAAAATAACTGCAGTGGAGGAAGGGAGATAGCAATGACTCCTGCTCACCTTTGGATGTGAAACCAATCAGTCCTTCAGTTTGCAATAACTCTGATTTGCCATCCTTTAGTACTGCCTTGCTACTGGGTTCTTGTTTTTCTTAACCTGTTGAGAAATCATCCGTGCTACATTTACGTATCAAGCTTGTATTTATTCACCCAAAAGGACAGCAATGAAAGCAAAGAACTTAAACTGACAATTGAAAGAATTTAAATGGACAACCGGAAGTTTTATTGTTTCAGTCTCTGCAGTGGTGTATTTGACCTTGGCTGGCTGACAGACCCCACCCAGTTGCTCTCCCTCCCTCTCCTCAACAGAATAGGGGCAGGAATGAAATGGAAAAGCTCACAGGTCAAGACACAGACAGACAGAACCCTTACCAGTTACCATCACAGGCAAAACAGACCTGGGGAAAACTTTTAATTTATTGCCAATTAAAAATAAAGCAGGATAGTGAGAAGAAAAGATACAGCTGAAAACACCTCGTTCTCTCTTATTTCCTAGACTCAACTTCACTTCTTCCTTCCCAATTCTTCTACACCCCCGCGTCTCTCTGTTCAGTGCAGGGGGATGCAGAATTGGGGTTGTGGTCAGTCCATGACACTTCCTCTGTGCTGCTCCTTCCTCCTCACACTCTTCCCCTGCTGCAGTGTGGAGTCCCTCTAACAGGATAGAATCCTTCATGAAGTTCTCCAGGGTGGGTCCTTCCCATGGGCTGTAGCTCTTCAAGAACTGCTCCAGTGTGTGTCCTTCTCATGGGATACAGACCTTAAGGAACAGACTGTTCCAACACAGGTCCCCCACGGGCCACAGGTCCTGCCAGAAAACTGCTCCTGAACAGGCTCCTCTCCTCAGGCTGCGGAGTTCTCTGGTGTAGATTCTTCACAGGCTGCAGCTTCCTTCAGGTTACATCCACCTGCTCCAGAGGGGTCTTCCATGGGCTCCAGGGAGACAACCTGCACAGCCTTCTCCATGGGCTAGAAGGGAATCTGCCCTGGTGCTTGGACTACCTCCTCCCCTCTTTCTTCACTGACCTTGGTGTCTACAGTGTTGCTTCTGTCACATTTTTCTCACTCCTCTCAGCTGCTGTGCAGATTTTTTGTCCTTTCTTAACTGTTTTCCCAGAGGTGCCACCACCATAGCTGATTGTCCCAGTTGTGTCCTGTGGTGGGTCCATTTTGGAGCTGGCTGGAGCTGGTTCTGACACAGAGGAGTCCTTGGCCTCTTCTCACAGAGACCACTCCTGCAGCTCCTCCACTGACAACACCTGGACATGGACACTCAATACACCATCTCTTATAAAATGTAGGATCAAAGAAAAACTCAAGTTGGAAGGGAACTCTGGAGGTGTCTAGCTTAATCCCCTGCTCGAAGCAAGGCTAACAAGGAAATTAGATAGGGTGCCCAGGAATGGGAATTTCACCTCTCTTTATCAATTTGAAGGAATTAAAACTGGATGGGTAGATGATTTGCAGGAGGGGAGACTAGAGACTATTTTGCAATTCGGACTTAACCATTTCTGAGAGTGTCTGAATGTCAAGACATTGTAGATGTGAAGAGAAATCAGTATGGGCATCCCCACAGTTTGCAGTGAGCTGTTCACATGACAGTAGTCATGTTACAGCTACCACTAACTGCTTCCATTCTGCCTTGGGGCAGAATATGCAATAAGGGTGAGGAAAGACAGAGAGAAAACAGTTCCCTAGGGGAAAGACTTCGAGTTTATACTGCATTTAACAAAATCTGGATCCTGATGGCTTTAGGTACCACTGGAGTACAAGTTCTAATGACTTCTGTAGGAACCATTGTGAGCTCCATTTCCAAAGGTAAGGGTCAGGCAGTCTGAAAACTGTAAACTCTGTACAACTGAAAAACCTGATGACCTCAGCCTCCATCCTGACCCTTTGCTTTCACAGAAATATTTCATGTTCTCCTGTGGCAAGTCAGAAAAGGACATGTACATGACAAAGGACAAAATTATTCACTGGGCATTTCCAGTATGCTTTTCAGTGGTGTTTTAGCTACAGGGTGAACACAACCTTAACAAATATTGAGCCCTGAAACCAGAAGATACTTAAAAAGCCCCTATTTTTCAAGTGTGCATGGTTCAGGGTTACTGTGATCACAGGCAGTCTGACCCCTGTCATCCTAGGGAGTGAGAGCAGATGCCTGGCTGAGACTAAGCACTCCTTGGCACGGGAAACAGGATGAATGAGATGACCTGAGCCAGAAATCTCATGGGAAAGCTGTGAAGAGCCGGGCATGCTCTTTCTACCTTGAACAGAATGGGAAAGCAGAAGTCAGTAGCTGTTGCTTATGCACTGGCAACCTTTGAATCTTCATCTCATGCACCTTCTCCTTTTCCTTGCTGGCAGCTGGAGAGGTAAGCAGACATTTTCAGAGCTCTGCTATTGACTACAGAGGTAGCCATGGATGTTCTGCTATCATAGATTTGGAATGTGTTGGAGTTGGCTTTGCTGTCTGAAATGAGACAGGTAGTGAAAGATAATAAGGAGAAAACCTTGCCTGATGATGTAAGTGAGATGGAGTTAAAATTAATATGAAAGCAAGGCCACAGACTTTGCATATTTATGCAATCACTTGTCTGGAGGATGTGGCTGTTATATTTAAATTCTGATATTTATTTTAACTCACCAGAACTGAACGCCATCTGTACTCAGAGAATAAAGACAAAACAAGCCCATGTTGCTTGGCTGTGGGTTCTGTAAGCTCTTCAGAGAAAAGACGGTGCCATGGGGCTGTAGGGCACCGAGCATCAGTGGTGTTACAAGCCCCATGGTGTATTTAGGTGCTAGGAAAAATAAATTCAATAGTTGGCTTAGTGCTGAATTACAAATTCCGCTTTGTGCCAAAGCTTTAGAGCTGTTTATGTTTAAGGCTTGCTTTTTGGCTGTGCTGAAAAACAGAAGGCTTGGCTGTTGTTACTTGACAAGAATTTGAAAGGTCCAGATCACTTGGAAACTCGAGGGTTGCTGTCTCCCAAACAAAATTTGCTGCTTTATTAAGATGTTAATTTTGAAATGAATGCAGCCTTTATATCATGTTGTAACTATATACTGCAGCACAGTGCCCCGTAGCACTTTTCTTGGCACTGCTTTCATGATAATGTCTTTGATTCCTTCCTGGTTAGCTAATTGGTCTTGTTACAGTTACTCTGAAGACTTCCATATTGAGATTCAGGTTTTGCTCCACAAGAGACTGAATGTTTCTGGACAGTGCATAAATAAATTACCTTCTTTCCTTTGAAATCTTTATCATAATTGCATGATTTGCAGGGGCAATCATGCATGCCACTATGAAGAGGTGATCATATCTTGTTCAAGTCAGTCAGCTCTCCAGTGCTGCTGCAATACATTAGCAGCAAATCTCTGATAGAAAGCTTCCATGAAAAATCTTGTTAAATCTGGGAGAAAACCCAGGGAAATATGAATTAAAGAAGAGACTTTTCAGGAAAATCTGTTTGTAGATTCATTTATGAACTCCACTAATGTGCTTTCTCAATTAAACAATGCTCCTTTCTTGTAATTATAGCCAGGGAAAGAGAGGAAAGACACCAGAAATTTTGTTGAACCAGCTTTTATAAGCAGCATGTACTATGGTCATCAAAGACACATGTATTCTATCAGTGTATGATTGGCTTTTTGACCTATGAGCAATTTGCAGTGCCTGAAGAAAGGCCTGAAAGGGAATGCCTCACCTGGCTGTGCCAAACTGCACATTCCTAACATGCTCTAAAAATCACCTCTCCTTTGGTGCAATAGGGACAATGCAGAATGATGTATTTCACAATTTATGTTAATGTCCCTTCCAGCCACGTTCGGTGAAGGGGCCAAAATGCAATCTGCTGACAGATGTAAATCAGCTTTCCTTTAAAACAATGGAGAACTTTAACAGAGATACCAGAAAGCAGTTGGTTATTGTTGTGCTGTTTCCGCAGCCTTGGACCGGTGCCCTGCTCTGCAGGATGACTGAGCTACACTCAGAGAAACGCCTCCCGCCCTCAGGCATTTCCAGTCTCAGGTTGCAACGCTATAATGAGTTGTGTGGGACTGATCCTGAAGAGAGGAAAAAAAAAAAAAAAAAAGAGGGCTGAAGGCTTAATTTTAGAAAAGATACAGCAAGTGAATTTGCCAATATAAAAAATGTAGTTGGGAACAGAACTAATAAGAGAACGTTGTTGTTTATGCCTTCAGTCTGCATAATGTGAGAACTCAAAACAATCTGGGTTTTTTTTAGCCAACACTTAAAAGTAAGTACTCTTTCCTACAGAAGTACTAATAAATTTATTTCTAACTGTAGCTTGGGCTATATCTGGTTTTAGGTTTTCATACAAATTTACTTAATTCTATATATATAAAACTATAATTCTATATGGTTTTATGTTCCATCATTTTTACTCTCAGAAGATGAACAGCATTGGTGACAATATTACAGGAACTATGAGCAGTGTTTTCTGAGTCACTGCTTCTCTTAGGAGGAAGGTTTCCCAAATCATATGACAAAGTCCTTTTCCACTCCAGTACTTGCCTTTGCCTCTACAACAACTCTTGGTAAAATAAAAGAAGTCTTTTTTTTTTCTTCACAGTCACCGTGAACACTCCTGTAACATATTACAACTTGGCAGCTAACCAAGCTGGGCTCCTGGTGTTGTGTGTGCTCTGCAAACACAGAAACCTAAGAGCCACACTTCAGGAGGATCATCCTGCACTAGGAAGGCCAGATGTCATAAATGGTTTGCTCTTTCTGACACTTAAAAATTGGACATAAGGTTAATCTTTGCGGAATATGAACCCACTTTTATAATTTTCAGTAATTTCCATTTATGTCAGGTTATGTTACTTCCTCATGTAAAAATGTTATATTTTGGTGGGTTTCCCTTATAGAAGATTACAGAACTCTGAAAAATTCTCCGAATGCCAAAGAACAATAAACTGAAACAAGGAAAACAACATTAGATTCGGCTGTGCCAGAAAAGGAAGCCTAAATTGCTCTAAAAATTATTTCTTAAAGTATCTTTGATGAATAATTCACCCTGGTAGGTGAGATATTCTCTTTGCTCTTCGACTAACTGGATGCTCTACAGAAAACTGAAATAGCCATTACGGAGGAACAAACAAGAATCACAGAAAACAAGATAGTGGGGACACACTACCAGTTAAGGTTTCCAACCCAAAATTTGTTGGTTTTTTTTAACATTAGAAGTGCAGCATGGAAAACAAGCACAGACTATTGGGTGGTGCTTGTACAAACGCCCTTTTCTGTATATAGTCAGTTGTGCAGAATCCTCCTTAGTCTCACTGTAGAAGTTGACACATGATTAACTAGGAGTTAATTATTTATGAAGTTATGTTCTGCCCAGTTTCAGTCATACGTGACACAGCAACATGTGCCTAATTACTATATTTGATATGTCAGGCAATATTTAAATACACTCCTTTTATAGTGCTATAGCAGTACACCTAAAAGTAGACTATATGTTTAGCGATGCAAGTGGTTGAACTTTGTTCTCTGTTTGCTGCACTGTTAAATCTCTACGGAACCTTGGATGCAAATAAAGCAATATGAGCTTAATTAAATATAGAGTCAAAGACAAATGTTGTTTAGAAGGGACCTTTGGAGGTCTCTAGCCCAACTCTTTGCTGAAAGCAGCAACAACTTCAAAGTTAGATCCAGTTGCCCTGCTTCTCCTCCAGCCAAGTTTCAAAAATCTCTGAAGAAGGAGGTCACACTGGCTCCTTGGAGAACCTGCTGAAGTGCTTAATCATTCTCATGGTGAAAACCTTTTTCAGTGTATTCAATCAGAAATCCCTCGCTGCACCTTTCAACTGTTGTCTCTTGCGCTCCCACTGTGTGCCTCTGAGTTTGCGTTGCTCTTCTTTATGACCCCTCTTCAGGTGGATGGCACTTGGATTCTCCTTAGCCTTTTCTTATGGCCTCTCTGCCCTTCAGCCTTCAGCCACGGTGGCATCCACAGCCTTGCTGAGGATGACTTTCACCCCATGGTCCACATCCATGGTGAAGATGCCAAGTATTTTTAGCCCTGTATCAAACACTGAGGAATGCCACTCATGACCAGCAGTCAGATTTCAAGCTGGTCACCCCACCCCTTTCAAATTGATGGTCCAGCCACTTTTCAACCACCTTGTGGTCCATCTGTCAGGTCCATATCTTCCTAGCTCTGGATACAAGGATGGGAGATTGTTCTGTCCCTTCTGTGCTAACAAAAGATTTTCATGAGGTTTTGCTCCACAACATAGCACTGTCTGCTAGGAATGAGGAGCAGCAGCATGGAATGCTGACAAATTAGAATGGTCTCATATTATCCATAGCCATACTGGCTAATACCTGTGAATTCTCTGTCTTAGGCTGCTCTAAAGGATACTTGGTCTGTGCTGCCTTTTTGTGGTTCTTCTTAAAGCATGTTTTACCTGGAGATAAGCAGAGGTCACTTGGAAGCTGGTTATTTTACATGGAAAATATGATGGCTGTTCTGGTTGGATCCAAGCCTGGATTAATCTACTTCAACAGCCTTGTTATGGGAATATTTAAAAATGAAAAACCTTTTCATATGTAAACAGTTCACCAGCTTAGAGAAGATTGTTTCATATATAACAAAGGTCATTTTTTTTACATATGCTGTTTTTTCATAAAGAGAGTGATGTAAGGGCTGCTACCAAAAAATCAAGAGGGAAAGTGTTTGGCTTTTAATATGCATTGAACTAAGTTAAAATTAATTAAGGGTGAAGTTTACTATATGGTGTTTTTGTCAAGCTATGAACTGCTGATAAATCTTTTCTGAACACAGTGGAGTATCCCAAGAGATTCCCCAGATTCCAGGGAGAAAAACCAAGCATACTTTATTAAATTAAAAAAAGCAAAAAGCAGTTCATAGTTATGAATGATATCTATGCTGATGTATTTTAAGGTTTCTTACAGTGATGTATACAAGAAGCTATTACACAAAACCTGTTATATCTGAAATTTTATTTTCTGTATCTGACTGACAATCTTTGTGCACTAATTGACCTCTTCTCTCTCTTGTCCCACTGCTTCAGGAGTTCTGAGTCTGCATTTCTCTTACAGCAATGCTGTAAAAGAACAAATGTTATGAAATCTTAATGCTACTATAAAAAGCAGCTGCAAAATCTCCTTGGCTGCCCGAGATTGTACCAGATGGTAAAGAACTGGAAGTATAATAAATGTCATATTAAGCCAGTCAGATTTGAGGGACATGTTATACATCCCACATAAATAAAACACTTCTAAAACTGCCCCTGGAGCGATGAGATTCAGGAATAAGCTCTTCTGTAGCCTCAGGAATATCTCACAGTATCTACAATGCAAAGTGTTTCTAATATTCAGAGCACTCACATTAGTCTGGTTCTTTGCCAAAGCCTGACAGCTCAATGTTGCTACATCTCTCTAGATGCAGGAGCTGTGATAAAGCTAATCTCCTTTTTTTCCCTCCTAGGACTTCCACCATTTTTTTCTCTGAAAAATAAAACTACAGCCAGCCTTCTTATCAGAAATATAGAGATGATGAGGAATAAATGCTGCTTTGACACCCAAAGCTACTTCCTTGGGACTCCCATCACAGAAAAATTGTATTCATTTAAAAGGTCATTGACTGTACAATTGGCTGAGGATTTTCCCTATTTTGTTTGCTGTAATTCTAACATCTTGTTTCCTTCGTATACAAATTTTTAACCCTCCTGCTGTGTTAGTACACAGAGATCCCAAGAATGACAGAATCATCAATGTCAGAGAGAACCTCAGGAGATCTGTAGTCCAACCTCCTGCACGAAGCAGGGTCAGCTGTCAAGTCAGCCCAGTTTGCTCACAGCTTTATTTGGTCTCTTCTTGAAAACCTCTGAGGATGGAGACAGCACAGCTCCAGGCCTCTGCTGCCTGATTTCACTACATGGTCTGCCTTTCTCAGAGGTGACAGAGAAACACGACAAAATCGTTCAGCAGATGGGGATAAATCACAAGGATCTGAGCTTTAAGGGGTGTGTTTCCCTGCAAAAGGTTGAACTGGGGGTACATTTCCATAGGTCAGGAGCTGAGGAAATAGGAGGCAGTCGGTGACTTCTCCAGCACACGGGCAGGCTCAAGCTGAGACCACAAATCCCACATGCTGACACATTGTAAAACCTGCTCCATGCTGGCACTTTTCTGTAATGCCAGTGAAACACATCCATGTATTCTTAAAGAGATGCACGATAAATGACAGGTAATGTTGCAGAAAATTTGTACCCTGTAATACCATAAATGGTGACAGCACAAACCAGACATGGCAAGTAAAAAAGAAAGAAGATGCAAATGAAACTGTTAATAGGTGCAGAGATCTCTGAACTTTCCTCCTTCCCCTCTGACATGTTTATGCTGAACTTGGTGATCTTTTACAGAATAATTTGGAGGCCAAAGTCATTGCACTCAGTTGGATGATACCTGCAACAACAAAGAACGCTCATCATAGGTTTTTGTAGCATTATTAAGAATGGGAATAAGCCTCTGAGGCACCAAGAGAGGAATTTTAAGTCTGTGCAGGGCCCTAATTGGAAAATCCTGATTTGATTTGCATAGTCAGTGGTTGCTTGGTTGCTAATTTCAGTGAAAATTTAGACAGTGAATTGTCCTGAATGAAAGAAATGTTATGTCTGTCGGTAAAGATCTTTCACTGCAGATTCATGGAAGTCTCCTGCTTTATTATTCTGGAAGAAGGAATATAAAATGAGAAATGCTTAAGTTGGAGAGAATATGTCAACCTGACTCCCTGAGTTTTGTTCAAAATAAATCCCTTGCCCTATGAATGACCTTGATGATAAGAACTGTCTTTAGAGACAGGGAATTTAAAATCCTGAGATGTGGTGTTTTTAAATGGACTTCCGGAGCACAAAGAGTTGTCTGATATGTATTAGAGCAGCACACATCAAGCTGTGTGTCCTGTCTTCTCTTTGGATAGAACACACAGTTCTTACTGGACAGAATAAAGATTTCTTATTTATGCAGTTGTGCTCAGCATAGACACAGAAATCAGAATCATGGAATAGTTTGGGTTGGAAGTGACCTTTAAAGGTCACCAAGTCCAATCCCCCTTGCAATGAGCAGGGACATCTTCAACTAGATCAGGTTGCTCAGAGCCCTGTCCAACCTGACCCGGATGTTTCCATGGATGGGGCATCCATCATCTCTCTGGGCAATCTATCTTCCTGTGAGCCAGGCAGTGGAAGGAAGCAGTGGTCTGAGTTTCAGTTCTCACCTGCAGATACTGCTGCGCCACAAGCTGACTTATATGCCAAAGAGAGGGTATTTAACTATCAATGAACCTGCAGAACATGAGTGATGTCTGTATTCAGTTTCAAAATGAAAATTCCTGCTGTCCTTACACTATCATGGTGAAATTCTGCAGGATGCACAAGCCCTGAGTTAGTCAATGTGTAGTTTTCAGCACTTGTTTGGAAAGGGGCACAAGCATGAGTGAAAATCAGCCTTCTCCATGTTGGTTTTCTGCAGTTCTCCTGTCTTATTTATCTGGAGGAGGGGGGTGGGGGGACGGTGTGGACATTCTTTAATCTTCCAGTTTTGACCAACACACCTGTAAGATCCCTTGACAAATTCAGCTTCAGTTGTGCCCTGGGCTGCCCTGATCCCATCCCTACACATCTGGGCAGTGTCCCTATATTCTTCCCAGGACACCTGTCTCTTGTTCTACTGCTGGAGCATTTCCTTCTTACACTTCAGGTGGACCAGGAGGTCCTGACTGACCCATGCCAATCTCCTGCCTTCCTTGCTTCATTTCTTACACATGGGAATTAAGCGCTCTTGCACTCAAAGAATATTGTCCTCAGAGAGCTGCCAGGTCTTTTCAGTTCCTTGAGAGCAGTTTCGCAGGGGGTGCCATTCACTAATCCCTTAAAGAGCTGAAAATTTGCTCTCCTAAAATTCAGAGTCCTGACTCTTCACCTGGCCCACATCCCTCAGGACTGAGGTGTTTGCAATGCAGGCATCTACGACTCAACAAGTCACTCAGTTATTTTATAAACAAGATCACATCAAAGAAACACAACTTGTGAAATTATTTTCTCCCCTTAACAGAGGCAATCTGGCTAAAACAGACATACTGCATTTGGAAGGTAAATTAGATTCTATGCCCAAAGAATCTTTAATTATTCAGATATGGCCCCGTAGGTCTGATAAAGCCTTTCCCATGTTGAAGACATATCAAGAACAGCAGGTTTTTTGCATTCAGCAGCCCAGTACCACTTCAGGGAGTTAACAAACAAAAAAGCAAGCAAACAAACAAACATTTACTGTATTTGTGATCTTACAAAAAGAAAACACATATTAAAAGCTGGCATTTCTTCCTCAGCTGACAATTTTTCGTAGGAAGAAAATTACTCAACTACATGAATCTTTTTGTAGCACAGAGGAATTCTTCTTATGTGAATGATTTTGTCTCTTACCAGTGACCCCATAGAACAGGTTTTTCTGCTTCCAGGGTTCTTGAGATTTTACCAGAATAACATTAGTACCTTTCATCTTGTAGTTCTGTTTTGATAACTTCACCGTATCTTTGCTTTGAGGGCTACATTAATTATGAACAAGAATCATCCAGTATTTATCACTGCAGACAGCAGAGAACTCAGAAAGTAATCAAGATACAGATTAATTAACTATGGGTGACCTGAACTGCTTAATAGCCTTGGTTCATTTGTAATTTTCTTTTAATATGGTCAAATGCTTGGTCATAGTCATAGGTCAAGCAATGTACGATGTAGGATTGTCATGTTGGAAGTAATAAGCCTAAGAAAACTGTACTGAGTTGCAGTGGATAACTAATTAAACACTACACCCTTTCTGAATGATTCATGTATCTGTCTGTCTGTTTTAATTAGGTGGGGATATCAGTCAGAAACAGCAATGTGATTTACCACTGAGCATTCAGCAATAATAAAGCTTTGGTTTTGGTGTTCATAATTCAAAAATACTACTGGAAAACTTTGAAATATTTGAGAAAAGATGCACACAAGTGATTAGGAAAGGAGTTTTAAAAGTATGAGTTGTACAATCTTTTAGAAATAGAGATTAATAATCTTGAACTCTGCGGAGAGAAATCTTTTCATACTAAAAAGTCTGTTCAAGCAGCAGCCAGTGTAATAGGATCCAGTGACAGAGCTAAGCTAAAAAGTGAAACTAAAAATGAGATGCCCAGCATTTAATAGGGACTGTTAATAATTCCTATTGCATGGCCTCAGCCAGAAGTTACAGCATTAATAGAGGACTCACTCTGATTCTGTGACCTGGGCTACACAGGCTAAACAAGATAGTTTTACCAATCCCTTATGACCTCAAACTTCATGAACATAAATATTGGAGCTTTGGATCTTCTTCTACCACTTTGGAGAAGTAATCCCTGAACTTCCAGGAGTTCAAGAATTTTCTTCTTTCAGTCAATGCTATATGAACAGAGTTTCCTATATCCTGGATGTGTGTCTTCCTCAGAATTTGAGACAACCAGAGGCCGTATAATCCTGAGCTTTAACATCACAAAAATTCAGATAAGAATACCCCCATGAAATAATAAAATACCCTTTTTCTTTATACTTTTTGAGGAAGCCTGTTTTGACCCCTGAACTGACAAGAAGTCCATGAAATTCTGGAACCACTTAGACTGGGGGTTTTTTTGCATTTAAAATACCTGAACACTAGTCCACACAAAAATGTTTGTGGTTGTGATGAAACTTTATTTTGTCCCTCCAGTTTCAGAGAAACCGATCTCTAGTTTCGGGTACTTTATGCTCCGGTCCC
The DNA here is from genome assembly GCA_013399875.1 of Gymnorhina tibicen. Taxonomy (NCBI): domain Eukaryota; kingdom Metazoa; phylum Chordata; class Aves; order Passeriformes; family Artamidae; genus Gymnorhina; species Gymnorhina tibicen. The sequence continues at coordinate 35,990 of VXAZ01005453.1, read as the reverse complement.
AGAGGAATTACATTCTCTCAGTGAAGATCTGCACAGAGCCAATACATACAGAGTGACTCATGGTGTATTTACATTAAACAGCTCAAGAAGAAACCTCAGAGTTCCGTGTGCTGTGTCTCTGCTGCTCCGGAGGGGAAAGCACCACACAGCCTGCACCAGCTCTGTGCTTCAGTCCATTGAAACTGTGACCTGTGGTAACGTAAATAGAAAACTCTCGTGTAGTGGCAGTGACACAGCCGTGCTGAAGTGACACAGTCGTGCTGAGTCACCTGGAGCAAACAGCCGAGAATGGCTGTGCTTCACAAGGCGCCAGACCATGACATCACCCATGTCGGACAGGGTGACAGGCAGCCCTGAGGCACCTCAGCCCCTCTGGGCCAACAGCCCCATGAAGAAAACAGCCCGTGGAGAAAAATTAACTCGACCTTGAGTCGGGAAGTGTCTTTCCCAGCGGCTGTCTCAGTGAGACAGCGAAATGAGGTGAGGAAAGAATCACAGAATGGTTTGGGTTGGAAGAGAACTTAAAGATCATCCATTTGCAACTCCTGGCCATGGGCAGGGACACCTTCCACTAAGCCAGGCTGCTCAGAACCCCATCCAGCCTGGTCTTGAACACTTCCAGGGATGGCGCAACAACTGGGGACTCCTCTCGTTCGAGTTAGGTCCTCAACTTGTTGCTTAGAACTAGCAAATATTATAGTCCTTCATTATGCCAACCTGAAAATCACAGGACTGTTAATCACAAACCCCATCACTAGTCTTTAAAGGGGCCAGTGGTATCTCAGCCCCTCAGCCCTGCACCCTCAGCCCTCAGCCTTCAGCCCCGAGCCCCTCAATCCCTCAGCTCTCAGTTCCTCAACCCTGAGCCCCAGCCCAGAGCCCACCATCCTCCAGCACCTCATCCTTCCAACTCTCAACTCCCAGCCCCTCAGCTCCCTCCCCTCATCTTTCATCCCACAATCCTGAGACCTCATCACCTCAGACCGGAACCCCTCAGCTTCCAGCGCCTCTGCCCCCCAGCGCTCTCACCCCAAAGCCCCGCCCCCGCCCGGCCCGCCACACCTTCTGCCGTTCTGATTGGCCACAGATCCTTAGAGTGACAGGGAAAACAACCAATCAAAGTGCTCAGAGTCGTTGCGGGCGGGGAGGGCTCCCGTGTGCGGCATCGGGCCCTCCCCCCAGCCCACCCCCGCGGGGAGGGACCGGGCGGCGCTGAGGGCGGGAAGGCGCCGCTGTCCCGAGGGAAGGAGCCGCTGCCCGCAGGGAAGGAGCCGCCTGTGCCATGGAGGACGTGCTGCCCTCGGGCCTGCTGGAGATCTGTCTGCTGGTCGGTGCGCCCGGGGAGCGGGTGCGGGCGCTGCTCCAGGTGAGCGGGGTTCGGGCGGGCGGTGCCGGTGCGTGGAGTAGGGTTTGTTAGCGCATGGAACCGAAATGCCCCGACAGAAAGTTGTTTTGACAGGCGAACGTCAGCAAAGCAGGGGGATTTTGGTAGCGGTGAGAGGTAGCTGCACTTTTCCAAAGATCTGCGTTTAGATGGAGAACTCACTGTAGTTTTATGTAAGCAGGAACAGCAAAACGCTTAACGATGCGTATGCGTTACTGGGTGTTACTCCACGTCCTGGGTTCCGCTGGAGAGAAAAGCAAAAGAATAAAGGCTGGTAACCTGTATCTTCAGGAAGACACGAGATCTAAATCTCCGTGAGCTCAAGTGCTCTGAGTTTGGCGTAACCTGAACCACTTGCATGCGGCGGGAGCCGATAGGTTGGTTACTGCTTTGAATATGTGGTTTATAATTTATAATTGTTCACATGTGGGCTCACAATGACAGCCCTCCTCCTCCTTGTTCTCCTTGGTTCAAGTGTGCTGACGGGTTTGTTCCATACCTACGAGGTACCCTGCAATGGGAAGAGCTGTGGTGCCAGCATGTGCAAAAAAAGCCAAACAGCTCCCAGGGATCTCAGTTGCATTGCTTGAACTTGAATTTGTTTGCGCTCTAATAGCATTAGATAAAGAAGTCTTTGTTGGGCTTGTTGCCTGTTCACTCGCTCAGGAGACAGCTTTTGCTGATGTCAGCTTCTTAAGTGATAACAGCCAAGCAGAGCTTCAAATTCCAGGATCTCATTCATGTGTACCTTCAGAATGGGAAAATAGTTCCTAAATGTCACCACTAGACTTTTGAAGTCAGTGTGTACGTGGTGTTTTATCAGTAGTATGAGAAGTGAACCCAAAGGAAGGGGAATTTCTTATTCATTCCAGTTTGCTTAGTTTGATCTCACTGCTTTCTAAAAAAAAACCTGTGGGACAACAAATAAGAAATTGGCTACAGAAAGCAGAAGCCATTTTGATATTCCGATCACACTGCAGGTTCTGAATCGTTTCTTTGCTCAAGATACAAAAAGGTATCAGAAAAGAAAGTAGTCCCATCTTTTGTCAGTATGAACTTCAGTAAAGTCCCTGCAAGCTGTTGCACCATGGGGATTTCAGTCACTGTCTTAGAGCAAGCTTACAGATTTACTCCACTTCCTTTTCCTTCTGCAGTACATGAGGGGAATGGAATATGTTTTATGGCTAATTTTAGTGACTGTAGAAAGAAAAGACTTTACTGACAGAAGATAACATTCCAACGGAAAGTAGTGGATCTCTGATGATATTTACAGATGAAACAATGGGTAAAAATCCTGATAGTGCTTCAAATCTTGGTCTTTACAGTGTGTTGGTACATTCTTAACTGTATTGAAACATGGAGTGATAAAGCAAATTGAGTCAATGGGACTATGATATAACCCACCCCCAAAGTAAGAAAAATTTTATATGACTGACCTGTTGTTGATGGGAACTCCAGGAAAAAAGATATAGTTTTCCACTGAAGCTCATGAAACAGAAGTTTCTGGGCTGTCATCCATTGCTTATCCTTATTTCCAAGAAAATTCTCACTCTGAGATTTCAATTTGAAAAGATCAAAGGCTGCTATTTTCAGCTAGAGATTTCTTTTTTAGCACTGGAAGTGTGTATTTTGTAAGAATGAAATGTACAGCAGTGATGCTTCTTTTCTCTAAGTTATCTACGGCTATAAAACTGAGTTTTGATTTGTCAAGTGTGTGCAAGCTGTCCGGGACATGTCTCAGATCTTCCTACGGGTTCCATCGTTGGGTTCTATATCTGCCCACCACAGTCAGTGGTACAGAGCTTGTCTCGTGCTTTCTGGCCCTGCTGATGCAGACATAACCACCAAAACAATTTTTCCTGCTTCTGCAATGCCTCCCTGGCTGAAAGAAATGAGGTGTGATCAGGCTGAGCATCAGTCAGCAGTGTGTGCTTGTGGCAGTGAAAAACACCTGGACAAGCTCTAGAAGTGAATCCATGGGAACCTTGGGACAATTAACAAAGCCAAGTGCAAGGTGCTACACCTGAGTCAGGGCAGTGCCTACTATTGGTGCAGATTGGGTGATGAGGGGATCAAGAGCAGCCATGCCAAGAAGGACTTGGGGGTGCTGGTGGATGAGAGGTTGTACATGCCCCAGCCATGTGCACTTGCAGCCCAGAAAGCCAACCGTGTCCCGGGCTGCATCCAAAGCGGTGTGGGCAGCAGGTGAGGGAGGGGATTCAGCCCCTCTGCTGTACCTGCAGTGCTGCATCCAGCTCTGGGGTCCTAAGCACAAGAAAGACATGGACCTCTTGGGACTGGGTCCAGAGGAGGGTCACAAAGATTATTAGATGAGTATCTCTCATATGAGGAAAGGCTGAGAGAGTTGAGGCTATTCAGCTTGGAGAAGAGAAAGCTCTGGAGTCACCTTATTGCAGCCTTTCAGTACCTGAAGGGACTTCTGACAAGGGCATGGAGTGATAGAACAGGGGGGAATGGCTTCAACTGACAGGGCAGGGTTAGATTCAATATTAGGGAGAATTTTACTGTGAGTGTGATGAGGCACTGGCACAGATTGCTCAGGGAAGTTGTGGATGCACCATTCCTGGAAGTGTTCAAGGTCAAATTGGGTGGGGCTTTGGGCAGCTTGGTCTAGTGGAAGATGCCCCTGCCCATGGCAGGAGGATTCAAATGAGATGATAACTTAAGGTCCCTCCCAACCCAAGCCATTGTATGATTGAAAAGTAACTGTCTAATGGCCTGCATCATCAGGACTGTGGCTCACAGGTGAAAGGAAGGGATTACTACTATTGTTGTTATTACTCAACACCCACGAGTTCCCATCTGGAATACTGTCCCACATTTGAGTACCTTTATACTGGAGAACTGCTGGCCAACAAGAGTGAGTCCAGAAGAAGCTGAGCTATCTAAGGGCTGGGGCATAAGGGGGGAAGAATCTACTTCCTAAGGGACTTCTGAAACTTGACTGGATGAAACCCAATGCAAACAGACCTAACATCAACCTTATCATTGCTTTGAGCAAAGAGTTGCACAAGAATCTGCAGAGATCATCCTACAATTGTTTAGGCTGGAAGGGACCTTAAAGATCCCACAGTTCCAATGCCCTCGCTGTGGAGCAGGGACACCTTCCACTAAACCAGGTTGCTTCATCCAGCCTGACTCTGGACATTTCCAGAGATGGAGCATCCACAGCTTCTCTGGGCAACCTGTTCCAGTCCCTCACCATATATTCTCACAATAAAGAATTTCTTCCTAACATCTAGTCTAAACCTGCCCTCTGTTGGTTTAAAACCATTCCTTCTTGTCCTATCACTACAACCTGATTGTCCTGCCCAATCTAATTTTTCTGAGGCTTCATACTTTCCCTGCCCAATTATTTGTTAAAGAAGCCAGTTCTTTCATGACATTCAAAGTGAAATTAACTTCTTCAGTGATGGGAAGAGGAGCATGAGGTCAAGGAAATGCCAGATAGCTGAGGTCATGCTCTGATTTGTGGTTTCAACACACTGCTCTTTGTGTTTGAATAATGCAGTCATTGTAAAAGTTTGTCTTGTATCGGTGTCCTTTACAGCACCGCTGTTAAAGGAAACCGACAGCAAATGGGGATGGAATAAAATCCCCCACTTCTGTTTGTAAGAAGCTATGTATGATGCAAGGACATTTGGTAGTAACAAGCTACAAAACAGAAGTATTTCAAAGTGAAGAAGTAACAGTAGCAGCAGAAAAGTTAAAATGTTCAAAGAATAACAGAAACAAGTGAATATTGTTCTGTTGCTGCCTATTCACTATCCCTGAACTCAAGGAGTAAGAAAATGTGACTTTGGCCAAGACATTAATATGAGCTGACTCGAATGCTGGGGACTGAGTCACTGGGTCAGCAACAGTGCTGACAGTGCTGTTCTGTGGGTAAAAATGGTGTTTAATGCCTCTCTTGTAGTTCAAGACATCAAGGATCTGCCATTTCAGGAGCTGTTAGGCTGTGAGGCCATTAAATCGCTGGCTGCCATCCAGCACTTTGGAGCACAGAGATGCCTTAGTGTAAGTCAGGGATTGCCCTGTCAAAGCAACTCTGTAAGAAAACCTCAGCGGGGCAAATCTGCCAAGTTGAGATTGCTACTGTTGGAGTACTTCTGTGTTTTTCTTGCATAACAGCCTCAGGGCTGAGCCTTAATTCTTAATTTCCTCCTGAAATATTTAGCTGCATGTTAGTTGGAGGGTGATCATGGTGAATTTATCTGTGTTTCCACTTTTTTCACTGCCTTTGTCAGCTGCCAACTAAGGAAATGACACTTGAAAGTTCTTAGCATGGGAGGATGTGGCACTCAGTACCCCAGTTTGTGATTTGCTTTTTAAAGTCATTGCTATCTTTTGACTATCCCAGTGGATACTTACCTGAATTTTTCTTTTCCACTCCAATTTATTTCTAGTTCAGGCTCTTTGTTCATTAAAAGTATTTTTTTTCACTTCTTATTTTTAGTGAAGTAGTTTCTTTAGAGTACCCTATTATAAATATGGTGTAGTTTATGGAATTTAAGATACCATAATTAATGTATCATGGAGCATTCCTTCCCATTTTCCCTAAGATGCTCAAATGTGGAAAAAAAACCTATTAGTGGACTTACCCTCAGGGACGTAAGTGCTGAGACTTCTGTCTCAAAATTTGGACAGTGGAAGATTGGCTTCAGAGCTTTCTATGTAGTAGCTATTTAAAAAAAAAAATAGGGAAATGATGGTCGAGGCCAGCACTGGTTCTCAAGGAGCATCTTGCATCATGTCTGGCGATAAAATCAGCATGTATGCTTCACCTCATCTGACTCCGAAGCTGTTTGCAAAAAGTTGAAAACGAAACAACTTTTTACCACAGTGGGGCTCGCCTTTCCTGTTTCCAAATATCCGTTGCTTAAACAAAGCTTTTGTTTGTTTGTTTTAACCTTGCAGGAAGAATTAAAATTGAGATGAAGTAATTGGAAATGCAGCTACTTGGCTCGACTATATGGTCAAGAATACAAAATGTGCTCCCAAGTTCAAGGAAATCTCTCTGATCACTTCCTCCACAGGTTTTCATTGCAGGGCAGTGAGGGCTTTCAGGCCAGTTGTACTTTGCAAAGCTGGCTGCAAAAAATGTTGTCATTTCATACGTGCTCTTGGGATGCCTGTTCCACTTAGTCACCAGTATATGGAGGAATTCTCATGGCTTCCTGTTTTACTGTGTCTTAAAGTTGTGTTTATTGTAACAATGATTATAGTTTTTAATTGTGCTTTGTTAATTGCCTTATAAAGTTAAGCGTTGTCTTGTGAAAATCTGTGTTTGTGTTGTTTGGGTTTTTTTGGTACATGTTGTTCTGAGTTAAAAGGAAGCTTTTCCTGAAGTTGAACAAAGACTTATCTAAGAGGCTCAGCTGTCTTTCTTTCTTTTCAGCTATTTGTTGCCTGGTTTCTCCTGTTCCCAGTGTTTATTTTAAGTATAGCTTAAGTATATCTTAACACTGAAAAGGAGGAAATATGGTATTTGATACTTGTTAGTTTCTTTTGGGAAAGGCATAATATGGATATGGTGCATTTTGAATGATGAAGGATTCTTTGCCTGCTAAAAATGCCCATTCTTCTTGCATTAACATGCATAAAATAAAAAAATTAAAAGGAAAAACGAATTATTTAGGAAGAAGAAAAAATGTATTCTAAATCCACAATTTTAGGGGTAGAGAAAAAACAGAGTTAAAAATTATTTAAAAAAACACATATCACAACGAGTGTCAACTTAGTGTTTGTTTTGTTTGTTGTTTTTTTTCTATAGGGCACTCAAAGAAGACTCAAAAGTCTTCCACCCCTTGATCCAGAAGTTCTTTCTGTGTTTGTGCCTCCATTTATCAGCAGAGATGATGTTCAAGTGATGAATGCTGGTAATAACTTCAATAAAAGCAAACGCCGATCCTTCCGAAAGAAAAAAGAGAGACCCAAGATTGAAAACGTCAGGAGCCTCAATGGGGAGCAGAAAGCAGCTGACACAGAAGATGTGACAGTTCCAAAGGACGTTGATCTTATTGCTTTGCCACAGCTCTGCTTCCCAGGTACATGAGGGTTCACACTTCCTGTTGAGAACTGTTTTAATGTATGTATGTGTTGACCAATACTACAGCCCTTATTTTTTAGCCCTTGTTGGTAAATCTTGGTTTGAGTGAAGTGCACACATGCACACACTTGAAAAATTATTTTTCCCCCCAAAATGGCTGAGTACTCTCTCACTTTTCATGTGGTATTTTGATATACCAGAAGTAGTGAATATTTCCTCCATGTTTAATGGGAGAAATTTCAATATGTGTGTCATTATTGCAGACCTTTTTAATATCTTGGGGGGAAAAAGTGAATTAAACCCATTTATTGTATTTTTCTGTCACCAAAAATGCAGAATAGTTCCATTTTTGCTCCTTCAGTAATGTGCAGCTTACAGCCTCTGTAAAAACCTGTATTTCAAGTAGACTGTGTATTACATTTTAATCCCTTAAAATGAAACATTTCTCTTGAAATGAAGTGGCAATGTGCAGTGTTTGTCATGAATTGCCTTTCGCACATCTGTAGTTTAATATGTAATTAAAAATATTGTTGCTGCCTTCGTTTCAGGAGGACTTTATATAAGTTCTGAATCAAAAGAAGACCACATCCATTTCCTGGTCTTAACTGACGTCTGTGGTAACAGAACATATGGTGTTGTTGCACAGTACTACCAGTCTATGCAAGTATGTTATTTAACTCATTCTTCTATTAAAACATATTAAAACGTATAAAAACAAAACACTTTGAAAATAATGTGAGATTTCATTTATGAAATTAGTTAACAAGTGTGTTTTTCTGTTAGAAGGAGTACAGGACAAATCATACTTCTATATTGCCATTTTAAATTAAGTACTTTGGAACACATTGCATTAGGAAAAATTGTTACGGATTTCATTTAGGAGATTTGGATATTTAGGAGCAGACTTTATCCCTTGGATGGTTTTTTTTGGTAAAGATTGTTCTTTCCAAACAATGAAAAATGTTCTTTCTAAATACATTTTGTGCTGAAATTCTTTTTAATACGTATTGTTGAAGTCTTGTAGGCTGACATTTTTCTGAAGACCTAAAGGGAGATAGACATCCAAATCCCTTTGAAATTTAGAGGGAATTGGGTATCACATCTCTGAGGTTCTCAAGAAAATATCAGCCCTAGAGTCATGATTAACATAAAGACATTAATGTGCAGTTTCCTTGCAGGATGGTTCCACCTCCTCGAATGGGCAGAGCCATTGGGAATCTGCGCAGACTGGGAAGGTGCCTGTCTGTTTTGTACCCTTTGCTGTTTGTGTTGTATCCAGATACCCATATTTTAATGCCCTCAAGGATTGTCTCTCTTGGTAAGATTTGCTCCCCTGTGTGTTTCTGCTGGAAATGACTGCAGGTTTTTAATACCTGAATTTGCTTGATGTGGTCGGGAGAGCTGCATGGTGCTGAAACAGTGGGGGTTAGTTTTGTGTTAAGGTAGTGTGAGATGTGTGGGAGAGGAAAAGAAGAAATGCTATGTCAGTGTTGCCCAGACAGCAAGTGCAAATTCTGAATACCAAGGGAATTAGTTACGATGTTGTCTTCATTTTCTTTGGGGTTTTTGCTGATGTGTAGGGAACAGATTTTTCACAGATATTATTGGTTTTTTTGGAAGATGGTTAACTGTAATTTTGCCATTCTTATGAAAATCCCTTTCAAAGCACAAAAAGGTTTTTATAATGCACCAAATAAATGTCATAAGAACATGAATATATGTATTAATAAGCCATTAATGACACTTTAGGGAAATAATCCAAGTCACTTGAGGAAATACAGTCATTACTTGGCTGTTGTAGAACTAGGAGAGAAATTCTTAGGATATACTGGTTAGAAACAATCAAATAGTCTGCAGTGTGGATGATTGAAAAGGTTAGTGAACATGGTTATATGTTGTTATTAAGTAATTTCACTTATTTTGAGGTTACTTTATTGTTAAATTGTTAAGATCTATTTGCATCTATTATGGATTAAAATTTCTTCATATCAGGGAACCTGTCTGTGTACACTGGACATGGGTGTCTTCACTTGCAGACCTGTGGTCCAAATGTAGAAGAGGTTTTCTTCACTAAATTTCAGACAAGCTTTCTAGAGTCAAATTTGAAGCCAGTTGCTGGTATTTGCTTCTTGTACATAAGTTGAAAGATGTTGGAGGTTTAGGTTGGAGCTTGAGTCTTCCCCTTTGTTCTGCTGGTGCTCGTATCCCGAGCAGATGAGCAAGAGAGCACTCTCTGGATACCAACTGAGGTGCATCACCAGCCCCAAACCTGGCTCCAGACCAAATGAGACCTGAGCACTGATTTCTCCACCCCATGCACCTCTTTTTCCCCATGCTGTGCATTTGGATCTCCTTGGAGCACTGACTGGCTTTCCCTGGTTTACATGAGGAGAGCCCTGGAGGAGCAAAGCGGTGCCTTCCACTTGGGCATTTGAGACGTTGGCTCAAAAAGGCTGTGAGATCAGAAATGAATCACTCTGGCAGCCCTTAAGGGCATGTACCTCTGCTCTGTCATTTTTACAGCATTAGTAAAGGGGTTTGATGTGGACAAGGGACTTCAGCATGATGGAAACTCACTGTGCACAGGTCAGTGTGAAATCAAAATGTTCAGTAAAATAAAAAGCAAATGTTTGTTTTCCTTTCTCTTTTCCTACCCGGATCACTTCCCCCCGCTTCTTATATTTAAGTCAATTACATCAGCCCTTAGTATTGCAGGAACTGATTCATTGCTGCCTTTTATAACTCTCAAATCTTAAGTCAATGGTAATCTGCATATGGAACTCTTCCAGCTGTGACCACAGCTGTGGCTACCGTTTCCATCCAGCCTTTTTAGTGGGGTTCCTGCTGCTTTTATACTGTGAGCTCAGCCTGTGAGAGGGCTCACCTCACACCAGCTTTCCACTGGGTGGGAAATAATACAGATTCAGCTTGACAGTTACAGTACTCATCAGTGTAGAGTATTCATAAGGGAGTAATTTCTTCTCTGAGGTGAGATATCTCTGAGCTGGGAGAAGCAGTCAATTGGCAAATGGGTTTTAAAAGAGCCCACTAAGGGAAAAACTTCAGGACAACCATGGAAAATTCCAGATGTTGTAGAAGTGTTTCTAGTTCTCCTATCTGTTTAGAGGAGACAGTAACCAGGTAGAGTTAGCCCTCTAGAGCTGCTTCTGCCTCTGGGTGGGTATTTTAAACTTTATAATGATTTAAACATTATAATTAAACACCTCTGCCTTCATCACATATAGTAGGGTTTGGCACCTATTTAAAGCATCAACACCCAAAGCCAACTATCTCATATGGCTTTTCTCATTTGAGTCTGTACTGGTTTCTGAGAGGAGTTCAGATCAGCTTAAAGTGATTTGTAAACATGTGAATACTTACAGGGAAGTTCAGCAGGACAATAACCTTCCATGTTAGTCTTGTGTGTTGTTCTGGTGTTTTAACAGGGGAATTTTTGACACAGCTGCACAGCTCTTCACCTTTTTGCTGCTGCATCTGTGAGATGGGAGTGTGTAACTGGAAGGAGAGGGGGGGAATGCCAGTGACAGAGCTGAATTTGGTGTTGGCATTTCCCACTGCACTGGAAACTCAACTGATTAGATTTCAATTAAATTTTATTCTGTAATTTTTAAAAAAATTTCCTGTATCTTGATAGTATTTAATGGATCATTTCAGAATGTCTGCCCTTCTGGTTTTGGTGGCTTGGGTTTTTTTAGGAAAAGTATTTCACTGTGCCAGAGTACACTAGGGTGGAGGGAAGGAAAGGGATGGAGAGGTACCGGTTTTCCTTATTTAGGTTGTACTACTGAAATGTTTTCATGTGGCATGAAACAGCTGCTGGGGTGTGTGGCTGTTCTGAATGCTACATAAACAATTACAGCTAAGACCTCTATGATATATTTTGAGCATAGTGCCCTGTACAGCTGGAGATGTTCTGACTTTTTGTGACATTACAAAGCATTGACATTGTATTTCTATAAACCAGAAAGGGAGTTACTGTGTGTAATCAGGTGACCAATGAGTTCAACAGCTAATTAAGTGTTTTCATTGCTTGAATGTACCCAAGTAGCAATGCCTCTTATACTTAACAAATAATAACACCTTCAAAAGCACACTTGTATCCTTGGTATGCTGCAGAGGAGTTTTGCAGGATGCTTCAACTGATTAATCATTCTCCAGTCAAGAGATTTGAAAGTACTTGCTGGTGGACCTCAAACCACCTATTTTTAGTGTGTAGCCCTTTCATTGTGAGAACTAGTGCAAGAATGCTGTTGTTCCTGAAGACCTGATGTTGAAGTAGCATATAAAGGGGTTCTGCTTCCATTCAGGGTGGGTTTTTTTGCAGCAAAAGGTTTCCTTTTCCTCCAGAATTCTGTGCATAGATTATTTTCTTCAGTACCTAAGTGCACAGCATTGTCTATAGGTGAGGTGGTACTGGTTTTCAGTCAGAACAATCATCAAAGGTATTTTTTTTTCATAAGTATTCCTAGATAAAATCCAGGTTCCTAAACTTTTTCAAGTGGCAGAGTAGAAATCACAACTGAAAACAGAACCAAGCTGAGATGCACAGGCAGCATCCAGCTGTAAATCCATGTAGGTGCTTTGAACTGCGAGGGGATCTGCAAACTGTCATCATAGTAATGAAGGTCTTTGTATTCCATGTCGTTAATTTTATAACTAATTTCCATATTGCTGGCACACAGCGCTTCCAAATCCAGAGCATTTTGTGTGGAGTGTGTCTGCCTCTCTCCAAAGCAAGCAGATGTGCACCTAAACTGTTTCACAGCACGGTGGCTGTTGGATTATTCTACGTTTTTTGAAAAGGTTCAGTTTTAACTTGAGAGGTTTTGGCACTTTGCGCATGTACTATTACCTCAATCTGTTACACTGCATGAAAAGTGAAATATTCCTGGCAGTAATCTCCTGGATGAACCCCTGTCTTGGATGGATGAATAGGCTCCATTCAAACAGTAAATCTTCCAACCTGTGCATTCGTCCTTTCAGCTGCCTTGGGAAAAGGTGGGAGTGTGCAAATAGCTCCCAGCACTGAGGCAGTACAAAGGGCCTATTCTGAGCTGCTCTTGCTCTCTGAAACACCTGTCTGTGGACAGTTAATAGCAGTAGTGAAAGGTTCATAAACTCCATAGCTCTCCACTTGAGTGTTTTGGAGATTACTTCATTTATTTCTGCAGACGTTTGCAGAGCAGAGCTGTCAGCTGCTGTTAGGCTGCATTAATGGGCACAATGTCCTGATTAGGGAGCTCTTACTGTCCTCTCTGTACATCTGCTGCTTTCTCAGTCACGTTGTTTCTGTTGTGACATTTACTGGATGTCTTGATAAGAGCTTTTTGTCTCAAAGAAGGAAAAAAAGACAGGTCTGCTTACTCTGTTAGGCCAAATCTGAGGCATTACTAAGTGTGACAGAGTATTTGTTTAAATTGATGGTTCTACCGTCTGGTTTCCTTTGATAATTATTAAATTCCCCTTTCTCTGCACCCCTGAAGAGCTGATGGACTTTTTGTGAATATATGTATAACAGCCCAGGTCTTTCTTCAAATAGGAATATAGTGAATTTAAATATCTCATTAAAAAGTGCAGTGATATATGACAGAATATTTTTTTTTTCTGGAATCTAAATGCTATACACAAATATGGTGTCCTGGATTCTTATATATCTCTTGACCTATTCAGCTGCTTTCTTCCTGAAGAGCAAGTAATCTTCTGCAGGAAACCAGTAAAACTGCAAACTGAAGTAAAACCTCCAGGGAGAAGACAACCATATTCAGTTCCTAGTTTCTGTATATATAGATTTTCAGGCCTAGATTTCTGAATTTGTAAAGCTTTGGGGGTTTTGCTCTAAATGTGCAAGTGAATCTTCTCTTGAACAAGATGCCCTTTGTGACCACAGATATCTAACAACTCTAATTTTTGCATTTCAGAAATGCTGTGGTGTGTACATTTAAGTGTTCAAGAATTTATTTGGTGTATAATAAAAACCACATGACCTTTGTTAGGGTAATAAGTTTTAAAACAAAACCATTTATCAGGTTTGCACAAATGTTCTTATTCTTTGTGTGGGCAGGAATGACAGCAAAGGGCAGTGTCCATACAGGCCTAAGCCTTATGCTAAATATGGCTCTTGCTTCCCATTCCTCTGCAGTCAAACCCAGGTCTACAACCTCTTTTTTCCACTGGTGCTGTTTTCCATGTCAGAGCTGGTGTCTGATGCTTGGGATGGGAGGAACACCAAGGCACTGTGTTGCAGCTGTGGGTTTGGTTCCTCGAGCAGTCTCTATAAGACACTTGCTGTACCTACACCTCACCATCTCACCTCACACGTGGTTTCCTTTGGCCATCAAACCACTGTGCTGTGTCCTCTGATGGATATAATGCAGCAGTATTTTATGCATGGGAGTACAAAAAACCTCTGCTTCTGACACAGCAGCATCATTAAAATTTAATGAAGCTGCTCAAATATCTAATAAATTAGAAATTAATTAGCTGAAATAATAGCTTCATTACTCCTAATAATTTTTTTCTAGATTATCAGCAGAAAGAGTTTTTTGTGTTTGCATGTTACTATTGATAAGTAATTTCCTATCATTTAATTACAGCTTACTGGTGCATCTACGACCTTTCAGGGATTTAGATGTCGAGGAGCACATAAAAGAATTCGCAGCAAAGCTGTTTTTAATCCCCAGCCCACCACCAGGACCACTCCATTTGGTAATTACTCCTCCTGAATTTCATAATAATTTTAACATCATGTCTTCTAAGATACTAAGATGCTCTTTTCAATAAACTGGGTGACATTCATGAGTGTCAGGTCAGAGATTGTAGTTGCTGATGTGGAACTGATGTCAATACCTGTGCTTTAAAAATCAGGTTGTGCATTGTTAGTGGAGAAGATAACAGTGTGACCAGGGTTCAGGCTGGAGTGCTGGCATACCAGTCCTGTTCTTTAGTTTTCAATACTCCTCTGGGAAGGATTTGGCTCATGCCAACTCTTTGTGGTCTGAGATGATGCCTGGGCAGGTCCGGGAGCAGCAGAACAGTGTGTAGTGGATGAAATGTTGAGTTGGCTGCTGCCTGGAAAAGACCAAGCTGAGAGGGGAAGCTCACATCAACATTTGTATTCAGTGCTGTGTATTTGTTCCTTTCTGACCCTTCCCAAGTCAAGCCAGATGTCAGCTGGGTCAGTGATTTCAGCACAATCTCTGTTATCTCCTGAGGGGCTTCTAGGGAAGCAGAGCTTCAGCCATGGACTTCTTCTTGCTTCTCCTGCTTTCCTTGACCCTGGGATGAGGGGTTAGGAGTGGAGGAAAAATAGCATAGCTGGAAAATTGTGAGTGATTGGCTAAACCAGCTGTGAGTGCTGAAATATGCAGCATGTACAGGATCTGACCCCCAGAAATTTGAGCTGAAGCATCTGAAACACTGAGAGACCTTGTTCCTTTTGGCTTGTTTTATTTTCTTAGCATGACAACCCATGCTCACTTACTTTGTTCATATTTTTTCTATTTCCTGTATGAATTTTATCAATGGATTTGATTTCCCAGTTGTATCTACAAATATAAATTCAATTATTTTGTTATGCTTATAACAAAGCAAGTTTAATTCTGTTAAAAGATGTTTTTAAAAAAATTTATTGGCCAATCACCCTATGAGAATGAGAGGAAACAAGTCCATATTAATCTTTCCAACTAGTTATTATGTCTTTTAATATTTCCCCTCTCTTTTAATTTCACTTGTCTGCAGTATGTAAATACCTGTCTTCTTGCTCTCAATTAAAGTTAATATTTTGTAGTTGGAGCTAAAATCCTGAATTAAATGTGCTGTGGGAACATTTTCATTAAGGAGTAAACAGAAACCATCTGTTATTACAGGTATTTCATATGAAACCCCTTCAAATAATAATTCCTTCACGAGAGGATCCAGACAGTCCAATTATTGACTTGGATCTCCATCTTCCATTGCTGTGTTTCAAGCCAGAGCAGGTGCTTCAGGTAAAACTAACTTATACTTTAAAATTTTTTAGAAATTGACAGTACTGGTAATTTGTAGCTTAGGAAAAAATGAAGATGTTTATTTACTAAAAAAACTAAGAATTCAGAATAGTGTTAGTTCTGAATATTAGAGATACAGCACAATAAAATATACTTCTTCTTAAGATATTTTGTTATTTATGGACCAAATTAGATTAAGGCATATTGCATTTCTTCCTCCTGTGGTTTAGAAATAGTGCTAAATTTCTTAAGAATGTATTTTAAAATGTAAATACCCAAGCCAACTGATAGATTTTATTTTGAATTTTCACTACCTGCATTTCTACAAGATTTATAAGAACTTTTTTCATGTTTAAGAAAGGGACCTGTAGGAAGGATTGATTACAGTTGGCACTCTCATACAAATAAAATGTAAATGGTGGAGAAAACCAAGAAAATACAAAAGGCTGTTGGAATTTTTTCAGTGCTTCACAGAATCTTACAATAATACTGGCCGAAGTGTCCTTTGGAGGTTTCCTGATCCAATTCCCTGCTCAAAGGCCACCTGTGAAGTTAAATTAGGTTGTTTAAGGTCACCAGTATTATCTGAGCCACTTCCTCTAAGAAACCTCCTCAGTCCTGAGAGCTGGCAGTACTGCCTTATTTTTTTGGGCTTTGTCCACATGTGCATGTTATGAATAAAAGTATCTCAGACCCTAAATGGTCCTGTGCAGCTGGAGCATCTTGAAATGGACATTATTTCATTTTATAAATCTGTAAGGTAGCTACTAAAAATGAGAATTTGTGAGGCTGAATCTCACAAGCAGATGAAATATTTGCATTTCTAGTGTGTTCTAGATACCTCTTTGCAAATACTTAACATTCTGGGTTTGTTTTCCAGATCATGACCTGTATTTTGACTGAGCAGAGAATCGTTTTCTTCTCTTCTGACTGGGCTCTGCTGACACTTGTTGCTGAATGCTTTATGTTGTACCTTCATCCTCTTCAGTGGCAGCACACTTTTGTGCCTATTCTATCTCGGCAAATGCTGGATTTTGTGATGGCTCCAACATCTTTCCTCATGGGATGTCATATTGATCATTTTGATGAAGTGAGCACGGTATGTTTAACACCATTACCACTCTTGATTTTTACTTGCAGTGCATTTGTCCCCTTCCATATTAGAGCATATTAGATTACTAAATGTTTATGTACTGAGATTAACATCTATTAAGGCAATTGCATTTATTTGTCTTGAGTGTAATTGTTTAGTTATCCATAGAATTCTCTACTTGTGGGAAAAAATTTCAATCCTTTTCTGGTTTAGCTCCTTGATGAAATTAATTGTCTAAGGAGTATGTAACTGAGAAGTAAATATTTTTACAATGTAAGTATATGTACAGACATTCTATTTTCTTTTGTTAAAAGGAAGGTGAAGATTTAATTCTAATTAATATAGATAATGGAGATATTACCCATTCAAAAATGGTTGAAGAGGAACTTGAGATTCCAGATGTTCCAGCACAAGCAGCAGAAACTTTCATAAAAAGGTGACAAGATCTTGAAGATATGTTTATCTTAGTGCATAAATCATGCTTGATGCTCCAAGTTTATTATTTTGTATTATTCATTATTATTATTATTATATTATTTCATTCATATAAACCCCACTGTATTTTAAAAGGGCAATTTGAAAATTTCAGTTAATTAGTATAGAAGTGGCTTTAAGCATTCATAATCACCAAATTATTTTGCAACAACTGGAATGCTTGTTTCTTTTTAGTTATTGATACAGGTTATAGTCTGAACTTTACAAGGAACACTGAGTGCACTGTGATTTAATTGAGTGGGGCTCCCTGGAATCTTGTTAGCTTGTCAGCACTTGTAAATCAGTCTTGCACTTCTCTAGCTGTAAGATGCACGGGCCTAAATGACTTTTATTTTTTTTAAAGGTATGAAAACAGTTGTTGATGTTAGGATGTAAGTTAATAGTTTTCTTCTGTGCATAGAGTGGAGGGTCTGCAGCTGCACTTTGATCTGGAGCTCTGCCATCTCCGAGCCAGCACAGACCTTGGTGAGCTCCAAACCCGCAGAAGGGCTTGGCAGCAGAAACTGAACGTGGATGTGCAGCAAACCATGTTGCAGTTAATTGTTAATATCTTCAGGTAAGTGGATGTGGTATTTTCTGCTATAAGAGCATGTGGTACTGGTTAAGTACTTTAAGCATCTGTGAAAATATTCTCATTTTGTCTTACGTTATAGATATTTTGCAGAGCTTAGGTTTTGTTAGGGATTATGAGAAGGAGATCCTGTAGCCTGCTGGAATATGAGTCATTGATGTTTTGATGTACATATACATTGCTAGAACATCTTAGATAAAACTTTGATAAAATTTTGACCTTGTCTTTTGTCTGAAGATTTCAGGAAGAGAAGTGCAGTCCTTGGGAAAGCTTAGGGCCCAGCAGGGATATCAGTCAAATTTTGGTTACTCTTGTTAGAGGAACCTGAATTCAAACCAGGACAGGGTAGAAGAGCTGAAAGCAGGAACAAGAGTTCAGAACACCTGGGAGTCTTTGGGCTGAGAATGGATGAGATACCTGGAGAGTGCAACCACCTGAGAATGAAGCAGGGAGAGGAGCTGTTGAAGCTCAAGGACAAAGTGTTGGCACAAGAAGGGACAACTGGGCCAGGAGCTGGACTCAATGATCCTTGTAGGTCCCTTCCCTATACCTATGGGTATTCCATAATTCTTTGGTAAGAAATGTGGGGTATTGGGTGTGTTTGGGACTGGCATTTTAACAGTGATGTGGCCTCTTGCTGGAGGTGGTTCCTCCCTTTGGATCAGCTACTGAATTGCTCACGGAATTCTCCTTGACACTTTCAGACAGCAGGTTCTGGGTTAATGTACAGAGCTGTTATTGAATCAGCTTAAGGAGTGTTCCTACAAGTGCCTGGACCCTCCAAGAAGGAGAGTAGCTGCAGGGTGTAGGGAATAGAACAGCTTTTACAGATAGCTGGTTATGGAAACTGAAATGCATTTATTTCCACAGTGGGATTTTGTGGAGTTCAGTGTTTGGCAACAATAATTCCAGACAAAGATGAGGAGAAAATGCAGTTTTGCTCATAACAGCTTGAACTCTTTAATGCACTAAACATTTGGCTGCAAAAAATGAACAGATGCTTTGCTCTCTAAGAGATAATATGTGTCACAAAGGGGTTGATTGTTCTCCTGCTTTCGTTCTCTTTTCCTTCAAACTTTGTCTTTGTTCTTTTTTTCAGCCTTGTTTCTTCTATCTTCTAACTCTGCCAGCATCCAGGAGTGAAGGAAAGGAACTCTCTGATGCAGTTATGCTGCCAGTTGTTCTGTCTTCAGCAAAGCATTGTAGTGATTTTGTGTGCGTGGAGGTTCCATGTTTAAAGCAAATAGTGCTAAATTATTATGGAATTAGCTAGAACTATGTACTTTCATTGACTATACTTTTTCCTGACCCCGTAGGGTTGCATAAACTGTTAATAAGATGTAATAATAAGAGTCCTGTTTTTCATGTGCCTGTTACAGAAGCAATGTGATGGGACAGTGTGGGATCAGGTCACATCTTTCAAATTGCCCATGATAGGTGCACTTGTCTTTTGTGCTCCAATGGGTTGTGTGTGACTCGGGAACTGTATCTGTAAATGTAATTCCAGGATTGGAGCCTAAGTCATGATTTACACAGATTCTCTTTCATGGTTTACTAAATCTCACAGAGTGTACATGAGTTTGTCAGCTGATAGCCCACCTTACTTCTGAGAATTTGAATTCTTTTTCTAAGATTCAGTAACTCAGACTTGTTCATTAAAACTGAGTTTGCCTTCTGATACTGCAGCACATTGCTATGTCATTTTCTGGTGCTGCAGCATGTTTCTAGTAGTACCAGTGGGCTGCTGCTATTGCAAAAGTACAACTTGCTTACAAATCTCCAAGCAGATTTACCTGTTTATTTATTTTTGTCTCCAGGGAGGTAAAAGACCATCTAAATTATGAACACAGAGTGTTTAACAGTGAAGAATTTCTGAAAACAAGGGCAATCGGAGACCAGCCATTCTACAAAAAGGTAAATTCAGTGCTGGGATTATCCATTATTAATAAATCTGTATTTTAGGGTTAATGCCAACACCTGGCAATTTAAAGGCAACAAAGTAATGAATCCTATATGAGAAATAGTGTTTGTTGGATAAAGCTTCCAGTATGTGCAAACATTCTTAAAAACAAACAGACTAGAAGGAAAACTAAAAGGAACCTATTAATATGTCTTCAGGAGAGAAATTGATTGGAAGTCTTCTGACCGGGATTTCAGATGAATAGAAATTAAAATATTTTCAGTAGCAGTTTCTAATGCTATAAATGAAATGGTGTCAATTTTATGAGTTGAAATTTAATATTAGTTTAAAACTCAGGTGTACATATTTAAGAAGAGCTTTGAGCAGCTGACTCACTAAAATACCAAATAGCAAAGTGGCAGTTTGCTTTCAAGTGAATCTTAAAAAATAACACAGTAAAGAGTAGTTACTAATGGTGTCTGGAATTATATTAAGAAAACTCAAAAAAATCCATTAGAAAGGACTAAAATTTGGAATATTCTGGACATTCAATTGCTAGCAAAATATGCCACCTACTGGAGGACTACTGGAAATTGGGAATCCTAGTGCTTTTGGAGATGCTGTTTTACATTGTACATTGAAGTGCATTAGTAAGAGGCATTTGAACATTTTTATAATAGACATGTTGTATTGCCTCAAATCCCAGATTCCACCTTGTTTTACTGTGCAGTGATGAGAGATGGTGGCTTTCCCTCTTTTTAATTCACACCTGGCATTTTTTGTGGTGTCCTCTATCCTAAAAGTAGCAATGTGACTTTTTAGAAGTTATTTCTGGATGACACCACAATAATTACCTGAGCAGGGAACAATTTTGGGGGTTACCAGAAGAAAAAATGATTCACTTGTCTTTTCAGTATGATGACATAATGCTAATTTAGAGTGTCTCAAAATTCTTATTCCAAACCATAGACAGTATTATCAGCACTTGGTTTAAGTAGGAAAGATAATACCGAACTTGTAGCTCTGTTTTGCTCAGTATTTCTCTTTTTTGTTTGGTTTCACCTCTTGGAGGGCATTACTGAGATTACTGTTTGCTACTAAGCAAATGTCATCAAAGACCAGAAGGTGAATGGAAACTTTAATTAAGTTTCCTGTTGAAGCTTTCAATCTTTTTATTTTTGTGATTGCTAAATTGGAAGGTCTCAGTTTTGCATATGTAAAGGTAATAAAAATGAGCAAAACATGCTAATAAAAATGTAAATTTATAAATGATCCACAGTTAACCCCTTTGTGTCTCACAGGTTTTAGAGACCTACATGTTCCACTCTTTCCTTAAAGCTCGTCTGAACAGAAAGATGGATGCTTTTGCTCGGCTTGACTTGAGTACCCAGTCTGAAGAGGACAGGTAGAGTTTTCTCATTTCTTATCCTGGTTTTGAATCTTCTCTTGGTATCAGTGGTAAAAGTCCTTTTGGCTCTATTGGTATGAGATCAGGCCATCTATAAATAAGATTATGATTAACTGTTAACTCAATTAAGATTATTGTAAAATGGCTACATGAACAGATGGCTATTGAAATTATAGATTTAATACTATTATACAAAAAAAATAAAAACAAGCAGTAATTTAAGTGTATGTGTACTGATTTCTGAAACTAGCTATGTGTTATTTTTTCCTCAGGTTAGATTTGATGTTTCTCAGCCCCAGAAGGCTGACGATAGAGAAAATGGCTTCCAAGCGAATCGGTGCCGAGCGCAAGGCCAGCCGGCGCATGGTGTTCAGCATGCCCAACCTGCAGGACATCAAACTGCCAGAGGGCCCCACCAGGAACTCCTCCCTTCGAAAAGTAGAAACAGGTGTTGGTAAGGGAAGATTGTGATGGACAAATACACTCCTATTGTCTTTTGGGGTGACATCACTGAGTAATTGTCACAGAAACAGTGTCAGCTGCTGGGAGGGAATGATGGGCTGAGTCACTTTGAGCTGGGGCTTGTCTGTGCTTCCCCTTGCTTGTGCAGCCAGTCTGTAGCCTGCTGTAAGTTTTGCTGGACCACAGAAGTGTGATTGGTCCCAATGGGATTGATATTGGAGAATTGATTCCTGAGTCCTCACCCATCTTATGGCCAGTTCTCTACTACCTTTAATTTAAACACAGGCTTAAGCTTATCACTGTTTAGAAATAACTACATGAGGGACTTTTTTCTTTTTTTTTTTTTCCTTTTCCAGAATTGATGTTATCTGATTAGGGAATATTCTGATAATAAGGACAATGGACACAGAAATGTATGTGTGTCCCTAGCATGGATGTAATCCTTCTTGTTTCTTGTAATTGCTTGTTGCTGTGATGGGGAGTCTGTATGTTGTTTGTAGTAGTGCTGGTTGTGAAGATATTTACACTTTTACTCCTTTCCCTGATCAGTGTGCTCTCTTGGTGTTTGTTTCTAGCTGTGAGAACACCGTCCAAATCCATCACCACGTTCAAAATCCCTGAAATTCACTTTCCTCTGATGTTCCAGTGTGTTCACTCCTACTACACAGACTTCTTCAACCACCTCAGCAAGGCAATCAGTACTTTACCCCCTGAGAACTCTGCGATGCTGGCAAGGTACTTCTACCTCCGGGGCCTTGTTAGCTTGATGCAAGGGAAACTACTAAATGCACTTTCTGACTTTCAGAACCTAGAAAAAACAGACTTAAGAATTTTCCCTACTGATCTTGTAAGAAAAATAGTGGAGACCCTGCCTCGCTCGGAGCGCTTGCAGGCAGACCGCAAACCTGAGCTCAAGAGGCTGATAAGCCGAGTGATGGAAAAACAAAGAGAAGTTCTGAAAGTAGATGACCACGTAAAAAATTTCGAATTGCCAAAAACACACATGCAGCTGGAGGATTTTGTGAAGAGAATTCAGGAGTCTGGGATTGTCAGGGATATAGACACTATCCACCGGTTATTCGATGCCCTGACAGTAGGTGAGTATAAGATGGTTGTTTTCCTTTTTGATTATTTTTTAGCACTGTCACATGAAAAAGGGAGATTTACTCAAACCCTTAGTGTTGATTGGTCTGTCAGTGCCCTGGGAAAGCTGAGCCCCTTGTGCCTGACCAGTCTGTCAGTGTTCCATTGTGGGGACCCTTCACTGTGCAGCTGCTGCATGGAGGGAGGTTCCACTGACTTGTCCAAGGTCACCTGCCAAACAGAGAGACCCCTCCTGGGTGTCCCTTACCCACTGCCTGCACCCTCGCAGGACTCACATTAACAGCTTAAAGAAGAACACTCTTTATTAGTAAAATTGTCAGAGATTAAAGTTTGAGAATTGCTGGTTGTAGTATCTGACTGCAAAAAATACGTTTAAAGCAATATATTAGTTCACATCAATATATGGACAAGCTCTAATCCCCACTAAGAGCCATCTTAGAGATGAGATAATGATTCAGTATGCCTAGAGTATGGTTCTTACCCAGTAGGTGATCCTGTGTGGGAGAAGACAGGTTCAGCCTGTTGACTGATCCCAGAATTTATATGGAGTCTTCTCTGACTTTTCTTCATTCTTAACTCACTTTTATACTATTCCTTTATGTTTAGATGGAGCTGAGGTGACTTCTGTAACACATCTTACTCAGTGTGGGGTGGTTGTACCTTGAGGGTGGGTATCTCAGTATAGTGACTGAGATAACTTTGGGATGGGAACATCTGTGTAATACTTTCTCACATTAAAGGGGTTTTAAAAAATTTTTAGGACAGCAGAAACAAATTGATCCTGAAACATTCAGAGATTTCTACAACTACTGGAAAGAAACTGAAGCAGAAGCTCAAGAGGTGAATCTGCCACCAGCAGTAATCGAGCATCTAGATAAAAATGAATGTGTCTACAAGTTATCCTGCTCAGTTAAAACCAACTATGGTGTAGGGAAAATAGCTCTGACCCAGAAGCGCTTGTTCCTGTTGACTGAAGGAGGCCGTCCTGGCTATGTCCCGATTGCTGTTTTCAGGGATATAGAGGTGAGCATCAACTTCCTGTCCTCTGGCATGCCTGTGCATATAGGCTGTGTTCCATTCTCCAGAATGAGCTGGCTCTCAAGGTAAAGCTTCAGTAAGGAGAGTAGGAAATACTGCTGAAGTCACTGTATGAGTGATTAGGTAAAATTCTGGGGGTTTGGACCAAAAATTTTGTGACTGAAAATCAAGAGGTTATAACCTCATAGAAATGTGCAGAATGCAGCACATAGGATATGGAGTAGAGAAGTTTAATAACGTGAGCATTAAATGTGCTCGTGTGACTGAGGTATCAGTGGGTCAACTTCTATCCACTGTGGAGCCAAGGCTGTATGATGATGTTTAAACTTATTTTCATAAATCCAGCTCTGCTTAATGGTGTGTATGGATAACTGAAATAATTAGCTGTAATTAGAGAAAGCTGCCCTGTGGGCTGAGTGCTGAACCATATCTGTTATTTTGATACATTCTCCTTGTTTTCTCTTTCCTGTAACTTTCCAGGATGTTAAGAGCACAACTGCAACTTTCCTTCTTTTGAGGATACCTACTCTGAAGATTAAAACATTATCTAAGAAAGAAGTCTTTGAAGCCAACCTTAAAACTGAGTGTGATCTCTGGTACCTGATAGTGAAAGAAATGTGGGCTGGAAAGAAAATGGCATATGATCACAAGGTATAAATATGGGACTTTGTAACCAAATAAGTATGAAGAATGTGCTTTCTGTCTCTGTTCTAAATAATTCATGCACTAATCTTAGAATTTCATGGTGCTTCTCTCCCATGAAGAAAGATCCAGCTTGGAAATGGGTATCTACCCTGTGCCTGCTGTATCTTTTCATATGGTTTTGTTTGCACATCCTGTATCAAGGCTGTGCCAGATCTGAAGTATTCCTGTAATGAAATAACACTGGCTTCTGGCTCTCTGCTCCAAGAGCTGGCTTGGAACACGGGATGTGGGAGTGGGGTCTGACAGCAAGTGGCAGGAATTATGCTGCAGGGCAGCAACTGGCTGGTGCTTGTGCTAAGCATGACACTTGTTGTGATTTTGAACATGGTGTCTTGTAAGAATAATGAGCAATAGATAAACTACAGTAAGACTTCTGTCTTTAGGATCCTCAGTATATCCAGCAAGCACTGACAAATGTTCTCCTGATGGATGCTGTGGTTGGTGCCCTGCAGTCCTCCAAAAGCATCTATGCAGCCTCTAAACTGTCTTACTTTGACAGGATGAAAAATGAAGGTCAGTCACAGCAATGGTACAAAGCCTGCTGGTGTTGATCATCTCTTTCTGCTCTTTCAGTGTATATTCTGTTTTTCAAACTGGTTATGTGTAGAAATACAAAAAGACATTAGCCTGATTGCACTTGCACAAATATGCAGTTTATTTCATAGTAAATAGAAAGTTTAGGGTTTGTCTTTATTTTTTTCCTTCCCCTTTTTTTTTTGTTTGGTTTGGTTTTGGTTTTGGTTTTTGCTTCTGTCCCCATGCTTTTGCTTCTGTCTCCATCTTGGATGCTGTGTTTTTGTCTTGGTTTTTTAGACTCCTTGGGTGGTGGATGTCTGTGCTACCAGAATTCATACAAATGGTGTTTGGGCTCTCAGCTAAAGCTAGAGGGAAAGAAAAGTGAGAATGTGAATGAATGGTGTAGAATTGCTATCTCGTAAGTATTGCAGTTCTATTTCAGGCTTAAGTGTGCACTTCATAACCTTCTAAAAATCTATTTTAGTGCCTATGATGGTCCCCAAAACAACTTCAGAGACACTAAAGCACAAGATCAACCCCTCAGCTGATGAGACATTTCCACAGGCAATAGATGTCTTGCTCTACACGCCAGGTAAGGTGATGTATTGCTCTCTTTAGGTTAGCCCAGCTTTAATTAGCCTATAAAGCACATTGTCTTATAACACCTGGTATTATTATGCCTGCCTGATGTGTTCACATTCTGACATGGATTGGTTGTGTATTGAATACTAAACCAGAAAAATCATTAAGAAATAACAGTAATGTTGCATATTAAGATACTCCAAGGCATAGTTTCCACAGTCTTAATTTGCCTTCCTCTGCGTTTGTGCCTTATCACAGACTTCAATTCTGTGTTAATGGGCTGATTTCTCATTAAGATTTCTGGCTCACTTACTGAGCAAGGTGGGTGGATGGATGATGTTCCCCCATTGATCAATATTCATTGTTATGTTTTTTTATTTTTCAGTTGAGTCCTGTGGGGGTGCTTGGTTGAACCCCAGTGCAAGGAATAGTGTGGAGGGTGTTGGATTCAGTGGTGCTTTTCTTTCTTCATAGTATGAGGGCTTCTAAGAGAGGCTCTAATGGAGTAGACAAGAGTGAGTGGATTTATTAGTTTATTTCATAGGGCTTAAAAGCTTCCTGCAATCCCAGTGAGCTCAGCTCTTAGTCATCAATGAAAGAGTTATCTCTGCTCTGAGTATCTTTGGAGTGTAAGATTAAATCATTGGGTGAACTCAACAAATAGATGAGAATGAGCACAAATTCATTGTGAGAACTGTGTCAGTCAATAACTGATGATGTAAATTCCAGAACACAGATGCATTTCATTACAAACCTGCTCTGCCTAATAATGGCTTTCCCACAGGTCTCCAGAAGTATTTTGTTTTCTTTCACCTCTCTCATCTTCTCTGCTTTATTTCAAGGGCATCTTGACCCTTCAGAAAGACTGGACAGTGCTCATCCGAAACTCTGGTGTGCTTTAAATGAGGGGAAGGTGGTGGTCTTTGATGCCTCTACCTGGTCTATCCAACAACACTGCTTCAAAATGGGCCGCTCTAAACTGGTAAGACTGGCACAGGATCACGGTTCCTGCTTCAGCTGAGTGCTTTTGTTGCTGTAGTCTGACCCTGAATCACATCATTCCTTAAAAGTTGTTGAGTTGTTTGGGCTTCAGTTAACCTGAAAAAATGGAAATTTTTGAGAAAAGGGGAAAGGAGGCTAAATAGATTAATAATAAAACAAGTCAACTGGTGAAAAATGATGGATTAGATTTGGGAGGGCCTGATGGGTTCTTGGGGCAGGAAAGCAGGGTTGAAACAGTTGAGGAGAAAGAAGAGAAGATAATTAACCCAAAGAGAAGATGAGACGGGGAATCCTAGGAACAGATGAAAATTCACCCATGCTGAAGAACTGGAGATTGGGAAAAAGTGTAAGGAAACCAGGTAGATGCTATTGAAAGAGAGAGCTCTAGAAGAAAGTGTTTCAACCAGCAGGTGAAAGAGAGTTGCTTGTGAAAGACCACCTGAAAGAGTAACTCTGTCTGTGAAAGGGGAATCTGAACCAGGAGTGCAGCCCTAGTGAAAAACACACAGGAAAAGGGATTGGACGTCACTTGTGTGCAAGATAAGATGCGTCGCTGTGGATGAGTGTGGGAGACAGAAAGGGAGGGGTGAAGCTGACGGTGAAGAGCTGGGTGGAGGAAAGATGGAATTCCAGAAGAGTCAGATACTGACCTAAAAGAAGACGACAAAAAGTTGGCAACTGATGGGACTCTGGAGGGAGAGAAATGAAGAGTGTGTGATTGAGGGGAAGGACATTCCAGAGACAGTAAAGGAGACAGTATTTTCTTAAACACTGCTTTTAGCTGAAGTACAAAATGTGGATACATTGGACAGTTAGGGTGGCTTCAAATCCAGAGGAAAGGAGCACACTAACCTCTGTGGTTCCCCTGATGCCCTCTGTAACTTTTACTTTGGGCCAGGAAGCATACCTTTAGTCAGTCCCTAGGATAAAGTATTAATCCTATTTACGGAAGGTTAAACTTTGCAAAGAGATCTGTCCTCTCATTATTTATAGAGCAGAGCAAAGGACAGAACACTGGAGAGCCAAGTCTTCATCTCTACAGTGATCATCAGCAAACTGTAGCATCTGAATACAGCATTTTACCATGTTACATTAAAGAGTGATTTTTCTTCTAGGCTTTATTTAACCCAGCTTTTTCTCCCCAGACTTGCATGGTCATGGTGGAACAGAGTCAGGTGTGGATTGGTTCTCAGGACTCCATTATTTATATAATCAACACCCACAGTATGGTTTGTAATAAGCAACTGAATGATCATCGCTCTGATGTTACAGACATCATTGTGGAGAAGAAGAATGGAACACCCAGGTAGATCCAATTTGATTTTCCTAGATGTTGAAAGAATTTATTGTTTTAAATGGGAGGGTTTATCCTGATAGTAAAGTCTTCATTTAGCCCATTTTTGTAGCTCCCATATTGTGTATGGTCAGCTAAGAATTTCCTTTTTAAATAAAGAGCATTGTGTAGTTTGGAACAAAGGGGATAAAGGAATGCTCTTTTGGATGAGGATGAGAACAGCCAGGAATTGGCAGCACCCAGTGAAGAATTGATACAGATGCAGTTTAAAGATCGCTTCACTTTCGCTTTGAGCACGTCATCGACTAAATGTTTACAGCAAGCCTCTGGATTTTTCCTGCCTGTTTGTAGAAGAAATAATACATTTATTGTTCTGTTCAGGCAAAATGCTTTTGATCTTTTGGTAGCACTGGGAAAAGTGTTGGCTGAATGTCTTAACCTGCTGTCTTCCCATGGGAAAGGCAACTCCAAGGTCAATAGGTCTGCCAGTGGTGCAGCAGGTATAACTGGGTTTCAGGAAGAATTTGTTTAAGTATTGTTGGAACCTTCTGAAAAAGGTTTTCTCATTCTAAGACAACAAACGTTAAAGGTAAAAAGAAAAGGGATAGTATAATTTGTTTTCTCAGGTGCAGTAACAAAAAAAACCCAGTTTTGAGATGTTTTTGTTCTAACTCAAGAGAAAATCCATCAGGAAATGTTGTTCAGAAGAATTACAGGGAATGTTTTGTTGCGCTCTACTCCTCATGCATGATGTAACGTGTGCTCTCATTCACTGAGAGCTCTGAGTTAGCCTACAGTGTTTCCTGTGATACAGAGATTGTAGAGGATAATCTTGAAAATAATTAAAAACAAACATGAATTTGGCTTACTGTAACATTGGTTATTTTGCAAGTAAGTCTCTTCTGTGTGTGCTCTCTTTTCTGAACATGAATGCACACTATACTTCTTTATTTTTTTAATCTGCGGCAACAGCGAAGCCTATTCCAGCAGTTTAGATGGAATGGTGATTGCTTGGAACATCAGCACTCTGAAAGTGAACTGCGTCTTTCAGCTGCCCTGCCAAAATCTCACTTCTATGAAGCTTCATAATGACCAGCTGTGGTGCTGTAAGTCCCTTCCTCAAATAATAATTTAAAAAATCATCTTCACATAAAGAAACAAGATAGTTGTTGGATGTTCCATTTTATTTTGCTTTTTCCCTCCATGTTTTGTAGAGATGGAAGAAGTGGGCACCTCTGTTACTAACCCTGTATCTTTAATATTGAAGGTACCAGAAGTTGCATTCTTGTAGTGTCAACTCACGAGTTCCGACCGCAGATGAAAATCGAGCACCACCTGAAGGATGTGTGTTCCTCTTTTCTTGGCTTCCAGCTCTTTCCCGAGGTATTGCACTTACTCTGTTGATAGAGTTTAAAGGAGGCAGGGCCACGTGGCATTACAGGCCCTGGTTACTGTGATACATCTTCTGTCAGCAGTGCTCAAACCTATCTTTCTGTGCTTCAGAGAGATGAAGTGTGGGCGTCTTACTCGGGGAGTAGTGACCTGTACATTTGGAACACCAAAGACCTTTCAAGTACACCTCAAAAGATTCATCTCCAGGATTGCTCTGAGATTACTTGTATGATAAGAGTTAAAAATCAGGTGAGAGACGTTTGGGCTGTTTTTGCCTCTTGTGGATTTCTTTACTGCTGTTTTGTTGTTTGCAGCTGTCATGGGCTGTCATTGCTTCCTCACTGGCTGTGTGTGTAAGTTTGGAATGTTGATTCATCTTTGAAATCAGAGAAGCTAAAGACTGCCCAACACAACTGGCTGTTACAGGTGTATCCCAAAATGCACAGCAAGCCAAAACCCTCATCAGTAATTAAATGTGTGGTGACATTTATTAGCCATTGACATTTCCAGGGAACTGCAGAAACTGAAAGTTTAGGTCCTTTGATATTTTATCTCAGGGCTCCTCAGACTAAGCCTTGAAAAAAGGTTACCAGACAAACAACAAATGCCAATTAATTGGCCTGTTTTTGTAGATGACCTTTTCTTTGATTAGTTACCCCATTCCTAATTCAGGACAGACCAAAGGAGGCAGTGGATTCCTACCTTGGCATCTTGTGTCCATGTCACTACTGGCCTCTTTGTACCTGCTTTTATGTGGTATCAGTAGCTGTGCAAATGATTGTAGTTGTGCTACCACAAGGGCCCATTCAGGGTTACTTTGCAAATAAATAGCTAATGTATGTCTACTGGGAAAGCAACTTTTGGAATCTTTTTCTCAAATTTTGCCTCCTTCCTTCCTCAAAAATGATTTTTTTTTTTAGTGGAATAGGGGAGTTTTCTCTGTATTGAGCCTCTGGTTAGACTTTTGTACTAAAATGGAAAATCATTTTAAGATATTCTTCCCCAAGGCAGAGATTGATATATTTAATAACCTCTGTTTCAAGGGAGTGAGAGGACTGTTTGGAACCCCCAAGGCATTAAGCTGTCTTTTGTTCTGCTGCAGAACTTTGTTCCTTTCTCTTCACTTCTTTAAGTAATTTATGAATAAGTTAAACAATACTGAGCCCAGTACTGACCCTTGGGGGACACCACTAGTGACACGCTCCAACCAGACCCTGTGCCACCACTCACACTCCTGTTCCCTCTACACAGCAATGAGTTATGGGCAGTGAACTTGCAGCCTGGTAAAGGCTGACAACACCATTGGAAGGGCTGTCAGTCACAGGTTTTAATTAAAAACAAGCCATTGTTTTTCTTTAAGAAACTGAAGAGAAACCCAGCTGCATACTGTGTCTATCTGAAAAAGGATGTGTTCTGTCTGGCACCTCGGTCTATGTCTTTCATTACCTATTTTTTGACCCAGTCTATGTGGCTCTGATTTCATTTTGAACTTGCTGGTGCCATAGTTCCTGGAGAGCAGCAGGTTCATGAATTTCACTGCCAGCCCTGTACAGAGAAGTGCTTTCTTCTCAGTGAAACTGAACTATTACTGGTTCCCACTGACTTCCTTAATTTCAGGGTGGAACAGTGGTTCTACATTCAGCTTATCTGCCACTTCTGTTAGTTTGTAAGCCTTTTGTAAAGACGCCTTAGCTGCCTGCTCTCCAACCTAAGGAGTCTTGGCTTTTCCATCTTCCCTGTGAGGGTGGTGAGGCCCTGGCACAGATTGCTCAGAGAAGCTGTGGCTGCCCCATCCCATTCAAGGCCAGGTTGGATGGAGCTCTGAGCAACCTGGAAGCTGTCCCTGACCATGGCAGGGGGTTGAAATGAGATCTTTAAAGTCCCCATCAACCCAAACCAGTCTCTGATCCTTGTTCATATGACAGCTGTTCCTTTCTCTTGGCAGTTTTAGTTGCTCTTCCCTGGATTTTGTCTGCTCTTGCAGTGCAAGGGCACACTGTGCTTCTCACAGGGGTAAGGGAGAGCAGCCCCAGTGCTGGCATGATCGGCAGCTGAACTTCCAGCATGGGGCACAGGGCCTTTCCTGAACTGAGGGAACCAGAGGGGAGCAGAGACACCTACCAGAAGCCCTCAGCTCATGCCACAGCAGCTGAGGAGGCCTGGAAAGGGCCAGGAGCAATGGTGGCCAAGCCCCTTATTTCTACTGATGAGGAAATTTTCAGTGTTTCCCTTTTCCAGTCAAGCATGAGAGAACCCTCACTGTACCAATGTGCCA
This sequence comes from Gymnorhina tibicen, assembly GCA_013399875.1. Lineage (NCBI taxonomy): Eukaryota > Metazoa > Chordata > Aves > Passeriformes > Artamidae > Gymnorhina > Gymnorhina tibicen. Next base: position 4,693 of record VXAZ01005453.1, on the reverse strand, counting down.
CATAAACCTCCTTCGCTGTGTCCTGGACTGATAGTGTAAATGACTGTGGGTTTATTTTGTTCCCCCAGCTGTGGGTTGGCAGCAGCGGGAGGCTGCAGGGCAAGAGCAAAGGGAAGATCTACGTGATCAGTGCTGAGAAGAAGAGTGTGGAGAAGGAGCTGGTTGGCCACGCTGACGCAGTGAAGGCGCTGTGCTCGGCGGAGGACAGGTACGTCCTCAGCGGCTCTGGGAAGGAAGAAGGGAAGATTGCCATTTGGAAGGCCGGATAGCCAAGCTATTCCAAGTGTGTCTGCCTCCTCTGGGAAAGGCAAAGACTTCGGGCTGTGTTTACTTCAGCATTTTGCATCTATTTCAACCACCTGTCAGTGTTATTGTCTTGTATTTATTGGGTTTCCATCCCTATGTTGTAGAAAATGGAAATCAAAGCAAATCTCCCTCACACCTTGTTCTGCTCTTGCACATTTGGTAAAGGAACAGAAATGGGAGAAGACAGGTCACTGTCTTCAAACTGGACATGAGGTGGTGTGGAGTTTTGGGGTTACCTGGCTGCCTGGGGCAGGTCACGTTGGGAATGCCAGAGCCGGCTCAGTAATTCCATGGGAGCTCTCTCTCAGCAGTGCAAGGTTGCTTAAAAATGGGATTTGATGATGTCTTATCAGCCTGTAATAGGTGGAAGAGGGCACTGAAAGGAAAAAACCAAGTGCACTTGGACTTACAGAGTTGTTGTCACTGTGATCACCTTTCTGAGCTCGGAGCTGTAGCAGTGTCCCTTAGCCTGGGTGGGATTTCTGGGGCTGTTTTGTTTAAAATGCAGCCACAGACAGGCTCTCCCAGACAGCACTGAAAGCTTCTCCAGCTGAAACAAGGTATTTTCAATGAATGTTTTAGTTTTTAAACATATTTTTTCTTTGAGAACAATGCACAGCACTTGGCATTTGGAACAGTTTGTGAAACTGATTATTTTTTATCTAAAGCATTAATTTATTTAATTCTTGTATATATTATTCTTGCTTTTGGAAGCACCTCTCAGTCCCTGTGCAGACCAACCTCTGCCCCTCCTCCCTTCAGTTCCTGTTCCCGCAATCAGAGGAACTGCTGTTATTTTGGGTAGAACCTGCTTCATTTTTAAGTTCTGCACAGTCCTGAAACTCCTCCTCGATCCCTGGAGCGAGCATCAGGAGCTGCAGCTTGGAGGAGTCTCCAGAGCAGTGTTCCCTGATTGGTGCCTGATGCACAGTGGTTTCTCCACTGGTGACATTTATCTACAAGTAAAACAATAAATCTGTGCAGAATGGTTTTATCTGCATCAGTGCAGAGTGGAAAGCAGTGTCTAAAAGACTAAATAGAAGGATAAAGTGGGCTGCTACTTTTCTTAATAAATACAAACCAGTGTACGGTTGAATAGAAGAGTATAAACAACTGGAAAATATTATGACTAGAAATTTTACTACTTTGTATAATATTTCTGCTGATAAAAGTTTTTATTATATCATGGTAACAAATTTTACTTTTTTAGCTTTTGTATCAATTTAAGAATATTAAACACTATATTGATACTCTGGCCTCTGTACTTTATTCTTTTTCCTGTGTAACGCAATACTCAAGAATGAGGATTTTAGCACTGACTTGCATCCTCTCTGCATGCTGTAAAGAATAATTGCCTGGGGTTTTCTCTCTGCATGTTGTCCTTTCTGAAACAGCTTCTGCTGTAATGTGTCCCCCTGTGAGCTGCATACCTGTGACTTTCAGGTTCCTTCTTTCCTCCCCTGGCTGGGTTGGGCTGCTGGGGGTGAATGACAGGAATTATTTACTGAATTCAAAGACACACAAGGGCTGTTGATGAACTTCCCCTGGCTGCAGAGATGAACCAGCTGCACCAGCCTGCTGCCCACCTGTTGCTGTCTTCATTGATTTTCATTCCTGACAGGCCTTTTACACCTGGTTTTGCCTTCTTAGCTGGTTTGTAGGTGTTCACTGACCATCTCAGCTTTGCTCCAGGAGTTCAGCTGTGGGAATGGATCTGCAGTCACAGCACTGTGAGGTTCTGTTCAGTTCTCAGTAGAGTTTCAGGTACTTCCCGTGGGCCCCTTGGTGGTGGGAAGGCACAGGGGAAGGATCCTCTGAGCTCCTCAGAGCTCCTCTTTGCCCCGTTGCCAGATGTAGTTGTCTCTGTGAGTCACTGTATCCCAGCAAAGGGACAAAGGGAGCAGGAGCTGCCCCTGGCAGAGAAGGGGGGCCCTGAGTAATGGGGCTGAGCACACCCGATCCCTCTTTGGCCCTGAGGCTGTGCTGCTGTTGGGGTTGGTCAGCCTCTGTCTGAGACTCTGAGTCCAGCTTGTGCTGCCATCCCCTTCTCCTCTCCCTCAAGGAAATGTTGCCTGTTTCTTGGAAACCGCAAGGCTAATGTTTGTTCAGCTCCTTTCTGCTGCTGATTTTTCCCCCTGACCTTCCAACCTGAAAAACCTGAGGGGAGCAGAGAGAGATCTGCCAGGAGCCCCCGATGCTCTTGGTCCTATGGTCCAATTTTTGGAAGTGCTGTGTGGAGCAGGGAGTTAGACTCGAAGATCCATATGGGTCACTTCCAAATTGAGCTGCTCTGTGATTCTTTGATCAAACCAAGGGATGGCAGTGTCTGCTTCCAGAAATAACCTGGCTGTGGAGATGGGAGCTGCTTGGAAATTCAGGCTCTTGTGTGCTGGCTGTGATCTCCCTACCAGGGCCATGCAGGGAGGGAGGAAACAGCCCCTTCCTCTGCCTCCCAGCCCATGCTCACAGGCTGCTGGGGGCCTTCATGGGACCAGGCCCCATTTTCCTTCAGTGCCAGTTGAATCTTTTCGGAGGCAGACGGAACTAAACCCCATCCTCACCCCCTGATGTGCATGCCTTACCTGTCTGTATCCATTTCATCTGCCACTGTAACCTGCAGGATTCTGCCTGGAATCCTGCTCTCCTCTCCATCTCCAGGCTGGCACTGCTGGGGGCTGGGTGCTACTGGGGGATTTGGGAGTGCACGAGGTCTCGGCTGGTGATGGATGTGGGGACCATGTGCCAGTGGATGTGGGGGACAATATGCCACCCCCGCCCCCCAGGATGGGAGACACCCAGCTGCTGCAAAGCCTGGAGAACACAGGGACTGTGACCCCACTGGGGCAGACTGGGCTGGGGGAGGGATGATACTGGTTTTCTGGTTGTTCTTGGTCCAGACTGGGAAGTGGAGGCAGTGCTGGAGCAGCTCCTCTCCAGGCTGTTCTGAACCACTCCAAGGCTGTTGCAGTGGCTAAGACCACTTTACACCCACCATGTTACTACAAAGTGGTCTCTCCCCACACCACTGTGCTAGAAAGTTCTCCCTTTACCGAGGCCCCACTGGTCACTGGTCCTCTCCCCCCTCCCCTCCCTTCTCCCATTGGCCCCTGTTATGTCACTCAACCTTGCCTCTACCCCCTAGCCCTCAGACTATTGGCTTCTGATGCTCTGCCCGCCCTGGGACCCTTCTAGATAAAAGCATGCGTGGGCTTTTGTTCTCGGTTCTTTGCCTCTGCCCCGCTTCGAGTGTGTTGGTTCCAATAAACACCTCGGAGGTGCACGCAGAGAACCCCTCTCGCCTTTGTGTCTCCGGTTCGCGCACAGACTGTGTGTGTGCGTGGCTGTTCGCGACCACCTGCGAGGGTGAGATCGTGTGCACACGTGTGGGTGCTGGCAGAGCGCCGCCTGAGCGTCTCCACGAGGCACCCTGTGGAAGAAACACGGTGTCGATCCACCGACGCCCTCACTACAATACAAGGCCACTGTGAGTTATTCTGTAGTGAGCAACAGCTCAGGGAGTGACCCAGCTCCACCGTCCTCACCTCCAGCGCAGCACGCTCCGGCCAGCCCAGACCCAGCACCCTGCTCCCAGCCTAGGCAGGGATTTGCTTCTCTTGGACAAGGATCACAGAATCCCACTCCCAGGGCCAGGGATGAGCCACATCCCCTGAGTGGAGCAGGGGGATCGCCCTAAAGGCACAACAGCACCCAAGAGGCTTCTGCTTCTTGTCCCTCTCTCCAGGCCTCATCCTGCCATGGTGCTGGAAGGGATTAAGAAGGCTTCCCCTCCTCCCATGCTTGGCACAGGGGACAGGGCCCCTTGACTTGTCATTGCACCAGGAGAAGACAGGGATGTAGGACAATACCTGCCACTTAATCCCCTCTTCACTTTGGGCTCTCCAGGTACAGTCCCTCAAGGTGAGGATGAACCCAAGACTGCTGGGCCGAGTGGGGCCAGAGGGGAGGTTCTTGCCCACATTACTTGCTCACATAATTCATAGAAGCTACTAGGAAGTAACTATCCCACCCAAACCCAGCACGGCCCTTCACTGGGTGTCCTGTAGGTGTCTGGAGAGGCTCCTGCCGCAGTGAGGCAGGTCCCCATTGTCCTCTCCGGGCTGGTGAAAAAGCAACTGCATAGGCTGGGCCTGATGTCCAATTTATTGTGTTCTATGTTTTCACTTCTTCCTTAAGAGCATGTCAAGGGAAGTGTGTGGATGAGCTGTGTTTAGCCAAAAGGGGAACTAGCTCAGGTGCCAGGGTGCTCACTTAGCATATCAGAGGTAGTGGCACTGATGACTGCATTCCCCAGTGTTTTTAAGGCCAAGGGCTGGGTAGTGCCCTTAGGTGACTACACCAAGGTAGGTGGGGGTGTTGATGCCCTGCA